>CM037157.1:38725421-39070421 GCA_020921065.1 Vaccinium darrowii | reverse complement strand
ACTCACTTGCTTGGAGTCTCTCTTTCTTGCATTCACTTGCCTTGCCCATAAATGAGGGCCTCACCTCTATTTATAGGCACCATGGGATACTTCTAGAAGCACACACCACTCACTACTTCTAGGTGCTTCTAGAAAAACCCATAAGCTTCCATCATATTCCGGAGTATTCTTGTACCATCCGGAAAGTTCTAGTGTAGTCCATAATATTCCGGAACATTCTAGTAGAAACTAGAATGTTCTAGTATACTTCACAACATTCCGGAAAGGTCCAGAAGACTCTAGCATATTCTAGACGATTCCGGAGCATTCTAGAGAAGTCTAGATATTTCCGGAATAGTCGGGAAGTTTCCGGCGACGTCCGGAAGACTCTGGAAAACTCAAGAGAGGTGGTGATGATCTTTCAACAACCATCACCGAGAACGCGGCGAATCAGACGATCACGAGCGCGAATCAGGTCTCTCTCTATCTCTCTCTCTCTCTCTCTCTCTCTCTCTCTCTCTGTGCTTATTTCAACTAGGGTTCTAATGTCCGAAATCTTACTTGAACAGGTGAAGTGTTTTTGCTTACCGATTTTTGGGTTTGAAATTGAAGTTCTTTGAACCCAGTTTTTGGGTTCAAGAAAGAGGACTTCGTCTTTAGGGCTTTTCTATGACTTGAAATGTTGATAGCACAGTGGTGGCAGCCATTCAATCGAATGTAAAATGCCACTGTCCCCAATCTTGCTCTGGACTTTCTTTTGGTTAGGTACTAGTTTCAGGAGATACAGGGCATAATTTCTCCCTCACAGGGCATAATCTTGCTCTGGATTCCAAATGCTCTTTAGTGCCTGGTCCAAACTATGGCACATAGTTTCCAATCCAAACTACAAAACTACATGGTGAGCTAGCGCCTGTTGGACCAGTTAGAATTCTCGACATCATAGCTAACCAAACGCAATTAGATCAAGCTACTCAAATTCGTCTCGTGTTTGGGTGGACGATAGACAGGCAGACAGTGACATTTATGCTGTTCATTCAGTTTGTGGCAAATAGCAGTATTGTTCTTCGTATTTAGTTTTTGAATGAATGTATTCGATCGACTGGGCACAGTATTCCTTAGTATTTGTCTTGGAATGAATGTATCTATCAAAATATGCATCAAGTTTTCTGGGCATTGGAGGCTTGGATTTGTATAATAAGGCCTTTTTGAGGTAAGATTGATGACTCTAATAGGTTCTTAAACTGAATATGCTGTATAAAAGTTTCTTGGTTTATTCTTGCATGAGTGTTCTTCTGATGGATGAACATGAGGTAACAGGCTTTTCGGAATCTGCGTGATTGATCTTTTCGTAAAGTCAGTTTTGTCATTCTTTCATTCGGATGTTAAATGCACATTTGAAAGTGAGCATTCATTTTTTTGGAAGTGAGCTTCCATTTTTTTTAAAGTCTCGTATTTTTTCTCTATCGTGGTTCCAGTGTAAGTTAAAAATCATTTTTAATCAGATCTATGGGAGTATGATATTTTCTCTCATAAATTTCTTCTTTGCATTTTTAATCATTTTTAATCAGATTTCTTCGTGGAGTGATGACTGCAGAAACTGGCATATCGTTGGATGGCTCTTGAGGCAGGAATTTTATCCTAAATTGGCTTAAATTTGAATTTATGAGTCAATTCTCATGCAGGAATTTTTTTGCTAAATATGTGAAGTTCCTTGCTGAAAATTCTCTCGTTAGTTGTATCATGCTTGTCTCACCATGCAGTTTAGGGAGTTTAGGGATCGGTAATATTCCATTCCATGTACAGATATGGAGTGGTCTTGGCTACTCAAGTGTGTTGCTAAGACTTCCTTGTGGGCCAGTATTGTTGGTTGGTGCCCTGCAGTCTGAATCAAAGGATAACTTAGATGAGTAATTTATCGTATGCACGTTATGCGTTGTACATATCAGCTTTAAGACATTACTTGCGAGACCTATTACATAACTATCTTGAGAGTTGTCTCATAAGACTTTAAGAATACTTGAATTTTGAGGAGAGACCCAATAGAATCATTGACCGGGGAGGAAGTATTGTTAGGTGGAATAGTTAGTAAAACTGGGACGGACAAGTTTATTTTTATTTTTTTAAGAGGGCCTGCTAATGTTCACATGTGGAGATGGACTCTCACTATTCTTTTTGTTCCATCTTTCAATTTCCAAATGGTGTATGGTACATGGTTGTGAACACCCGTTGAACATTGTTGTAGGTTGCCTCACCTCAACACTTGTACATTAAGGTTTAATAATCAAGGGACGGAGCAACATTTCCGTGGAAAAAAAAAAGTTAAATGTTTAATGTCTCTCAGCAGGATTATCATATGATCTGGGACTTTTCAGTGTCTATGTGGGCTAGCACCCTGGTTACTCACCCCTACTGATGATTTTATTTGCAAATAATCTCCTGTTGGTCCGCTGCAAGCTTGCATCTTTGACATACTGACTCTGGCGTGGGTGCTAACTACAAGGATAATCATGTTTCGTATGATTTTCTGCAAATTGGTCGCCTGCTGCAAAAGAAAGAAGTCCTCTTAAACTGGTATTTTGTGCATTGAAGGTCATCACAACCATAGAGGAAAGAGAGGAGAGGAAAACAAAGAGAAGAGAGCAAATCGGGCAGGGCTGCAGGGGGACGGAGAAGGGAGGATTAAGGAAGAGAAGGGGATGGGGCTAAAGAAGAGGGGAACAGGGCGGGAGGCGGTGGGGAGGGAGGGGGAACCACACCATAGAGCTGCTCTCTCGCTATAGAACTCTCCCAACTTTTGCCCGAGCGTTTGGCTGGAAAGTTATGGGGCCTAAGTTGATAGGATTTTCAATAGAAAGTTTTTGATAATTTGTTCTCCAAAAGTAAACTATTTTGTAAGAAGTATATTTTTCATTAGATTTGTACACGATTGAATTCTTATGTTTTAAGTTCCATTATAAGTTTCTTTTAGTACCTGTTTTTGTTGGTATTAAATAATTTTCTTACATTAAATTGAGGAGAAATGTCATTTCTTTTTTATTTACTTCACTACTTCTAAATTTTCCTAACCATAATTTGCTTATATTATAATCTTCACAAGTGAATGAATGACAGCACAGAGATGCAAATGAGCCGAGCCTCAACTTTGTAGTGCCCAAGCTTGGCTCATTTACTAAACGAGCTTAAAAGTCAAGTTTGAACTCGACACGTTTATAAAGAAGCCGAGCCTTTAGCTAGTCAAGTCTTGTTCATTTACTTAATCGGCTCCTTTAAACGAGCGAAGCTGAGCTTTTGCAAGTCGAGCCGAGCTTTATGATCACACTTGTATGCAGTTATATAAAAAAAGGCCCGTACGTAAGTGTAATTTAAGCCAATCGTCCGAAGATGAGGAGCCCTTGAAATTTCAAAATAAACCCCAAATGCTAGTAACCACCCACAAAGACAATTCGGTCTTCGCGTGTGACAAAATGATAATGTAAAGTAAAAGAGCTCACAAAATGATTAGTAGTGTATTTATTTTCGTGTGTTTATTACATATGAGACCTAACTGTCGCTTACAAATCCTGAAATCTTTATTGCATCATGCAGGGTACTATAATCCTTTATGAAAATACAGTAGTTCTCTTGAGTTTTGTTCATCAAAAGCTTCCTCTGTCCAGAACTACTGATGAATAGGATCAGCACGCATGCACAACTTGCGTAGGCAATTCTGGAGATCTTGATGAATCAGTGGCCTCGGCTATTACTGAAAATGGTAATCCTTGCTATTGTTTGGTACCTCGATGCTTGACCATGAGATTTCTGCAAATGGTTTTGAAATCTCCGTACGTCTCAGACTTGGTTGCAGCAGCTGTGTTGTCTGGAAATCGAAATTTTGAGGGTCGCGTGCATCCTTTAACAAGGGCAAATTACCTTGCTTCTCCTCCCCTTGTGGTTGTGTATGCCCTGGCTGGCATGGTAGGCAATGTTTTCCCAATAAGCATTTCTCTACAAGTTTCTTTACTCACAATCACTTGCTTATGGCTCTTCAAAATAAAGAGTCACTTGCATATCCAAATTCCGCATGCTGGTTCGTTGGGGTGAACATTGCGCTGTTTTGTTGTTGCCTGTTGGTCAAATTTATTGTATCGAGCATATAGCTCATTGGGAAAACATTCTGCAGGTTGACATTGATTTTGAGATAGAACCAATTGGATTGACGAAAGATGGGAAGAATATCTTTTTGAGGAACATTTGGCCATCCAATGAAGAAATAGCAGATGTATGATACTTGACATCTTGTGTTTGGTACTTGAATCGGTGGAGGGTAAAGAAAATGAAGGGGAAAACACAGGAAAACTCAAATGTGTTTTGAGTACTTTTTCCCATTCCCTTTCTTTTCTCTGCATATCCCTCCTACTTGGTTGCTATTTTCAGAATCAGTGTGCAGGCCTGACCCTGTTCGTTTTGGGTTTCCAGACCCATTTTTTTCAATTATTACTCAATCATTACTCACATTTCCCTCCAATCATTACCCTTATTTTCAATTATTATTTTTGTTTCTCTATCTCCTTCCAATCATTAGCCCTGTTTCCAATTATTACCCTCATTTCTCCCTCCAATTATTACCCCCAAAACCAAACCAAACCTAAAACCCAAACCAAACAAGGTTGGGAACTTCTTGCTTTGTTGGATTGCTTGTCAAAAGAGCTCATTTTGAAAATACAGCGAAAGATGATTTTATACTCTCGAAAACTATTACCAAGATACAGAACTGACGAGTATTTTTAGTTTTAACCATCGTGTTATTTAATTTGTTTTGCCAAACTGATTATGAAAATAGTTACTAAACAGGGAATAAATTGAAGATTCATACACAGCCTCAACGTTGAATTTAGCTATCAAGGATGACATGTTTTCCTTCAACTGCACCAGGTTGAACAATCGAATGTGTTGCCTGATATGTTTAAGTCTACTTATGAGGCAATAGCCATGGGCAACTCAACGTGGAACCGAATATCCGTGCCTTACAGTACTCTCTATGAATGGGACCAGAGATCAACTTACATAAAGGAGCCACCATTTTTCCAAAACATGAGCATGTTTCCTCCAGGGCCACATGGAGTGAAAGATGCTTACTGCTTACTCTTCTTTGGGGACTCTCTTCCGATCGACCACATCTCACCTGCTGGTAGCATTCACAAAGATAGTCCTGCGGCCAAGTACCTCATGGAACATGGGGTTGATAGGAAAGACTTCAATTCTTATGGGAGTCGTTGAGGAAATCATGAAGTGATGATGAGGGGAACTTTTGCGAATATTCACCTTTGGAACAAACTATTGGGAGAAGTTGGGCCAAAGACGATTCATATTCCAAGTGGCGGGAAGCTTTCCGTATTCAATGCTGCCATGGTATGTCTTTTAGACTTACTTTTTTTTTTTTCCCTTTGGATTAACCCAACAAGATATACTAAATTACTGGCATCTTTTAATGAACACTGTCAAAATGGAAAGGCTAATAATATACTTCTGAGGGAAATATTAGTAGATGGTGAAATTAAGTAACCTAACATATAATGGATGCTCCCTTTTCCCTCTCAAGGCATAGGCAGACTTCAATGAAAACATAATTTTTCAGATAGTAGAAACACTCTATGTGGGTGGGTGTTGCATCTTAAATTTTGCTAAAAGCGGAAGCTAAAAGTTGTTTTTGGACCATACGCAAAAGCGTACATTGATTCAAACTCGCCTAGATATCAAAATGGAAAAAAGATAATTGAACTTAAGCTGGTTTTACAGGCTGCAACAACCAACCCATGGATGATAGTGGCAGAACAATTAAAAGGAAAGTGACCATAATTTGTGTATGTAAAGATTGCTTCCATAGTTATTTAAATTTAGCTAATTTAATTCTCTGGTTGATATAGTTGAAGGCATTCCACAATGAGCTTTTTCATTCTTGTTAAATTCTGTCTATAATACTTGTTTTGAATCTGAAAAGAGATACAAGAGTGAGGGCCATGATACCATTATTTTGGCTGGAGCTGAATATGGGACCGGAATTTCTCGGGACTGGGCTGCCAAGGGTCCAATGCTCCTGGTGCCCTTCTATATCACCATTGCATTTAATTCCTTTGATTTACCAGTTTTTAAAGTTTCTGAAACACCTTAATTTACTACTTTGATCCAGGGGGTGAAAGCAGTTGTAGCCAAGAGCTTTGAAAGCACTCACAGGAGCAATCTGGTGGGCATGGGTATTATTCCACTATGCTTTAAAGATGGGGAGGATGCTGAGACTCTTGGATTAACTGGCCATGAACGCTACATTTCCGTTTCAGCAGACAATGGGAAGCCATTCACATGTGCACTGCGATGTGATACTGTGGTACGAACAAACTCTACTTTTGATCTTAGGAAGGTTTGGTTATTAAGAAGGAAAATGATGCGAAAAGAAAAATTCTTACCGAAATTCCACTAGAAACATGTTCCTGTGGCATTTTTTGAATTATGCGCCACGGTAAAGATAGTTTCCGATTGAAATATACCGCCACAACATTATTCATTTATTCTCTTAAGGGTGTAAACAGTCAAAATTTCAAACTAATGGATTTCAATTGTACTTTCTACCTACCTTGCGCATGTGTCTACTATCAGATGGCAATTCATTTCTTCCTCTGCTAACTTAGGGTAAGCTTGTTACAGGTCGAACTGGCTTATTTCAATCATGGAGGTATTCTGCATTATGTTATCAGAAACTTGTTAGTCGATGCCAAGCGGTAATGGATCATAATCTTCCAAAGGCAGGGCAACACTTTGAAAAGAACAATATATGTAATTACATGCCGAATTCTGAGTTCCAAATTTGGAGTCAACTCGGTTCATCGGTTTGTTTAGTTAATTGAAGGATTGTAAATTTTGAACAGCCTGATTTGCAGAGATGGGGTGGCATTTATCGACCTTTCTCTGAAGGAATGGTCTTGCTAAATATTATATACAGTCCGTAAGTTGAAATAATTAGCAAATTTAACCACTAGAAGAAAAATGTACAGTAAAATGTAGGTACGTAATCAGTAAATATAGCTTCCAGTAAAATCTTCATTTGATGCTTTAAAGTGGCCTGATAACCCCACTTTTTATTCCTCACTTCAGCAACATTTCTTAACAGAAAAATAACTTAGCTAAATACCAAAAAAAGAACTCTAAATCAAAACTGAGGGGATGAATCATGGTTAAAGGTACAACGTTTATCAGAGACCACGCCCGAGCGCCCGTATCGTCGTATGTTACAAACCTAAGAATCAGAGTGCCCAAGAGAAGTCATTCGTATACCTGCCAAACAGAAAAAAGATCCAAAAAACAAGCTAAGTTACTGAAAGTGGACCAATTCCTATCTAGAAGCATTAGCAAATATAAACCTCGGAGGTGAAATTAGAGGATTCGAATAACCTCATCTTGGATATTACCTCTTGTATTTTGCAAATTAAGCCTTGTATTCACCGACGCGCATCCATTGCATCCATTTTGTTGAAGACCACTTGTTCCCTTTTATAACAGGACAGCCACCTAAAACAAATCGTGGAAAGTTTTACTATATCCAAACCCAATACAGGTAAAGAAACAATTTTGGATATGAGATGTTCGCCACTTTTGACCAATTTTACCAATTTTGTCCCTCAATTTGATACCTTGCCTTGTGGTTATTTCGTTATTCTGGGTTCTCACCATGGGTAGCCTCGTCTTTTAACGAATTTTTTTTTCCTATTTTCCACATTTACTAAAATGGGTTTTCAGACTTAAAAGGGCTTTCTGTTTGTGTCCCCCCATTTTTTTTTTTTATAAAAGAAAAGGAGCAGATTTCAATCTGTTTAAGAATTCTAACTGGAGCACAGGATTTAACAAGCAAAATGATTTACTCCAGCTAAGTCATATGGCAGATTTTGACCATCTAAACATTGCACGACTCTGGGCATGTGAATGACGGCATGCCATAACACCCAAATACCAGTCTCATCTTGTTGACACAGAGTGATTGAAAGTCACAAACTACAGATACCTATATTAGAATTTAGAAAATTCTAACATCAAATCAAATGCAAAAAACTAACCGTGCAAACTTGAGGGATCCTAAGTTGCATCAGGCTTCATGCTCCAGAAAAGCAAAGCATCACCCATCTTGGGTTTAACAGAGAGTCCTTCTTTCCCACATTGAGATAGCTCATTCCACCAAGGTACAGCATTAAAATTTCCTTTGGCACCAGGGAATACTGTCTCACCCCCTTCTTCCACATCCGAGCTGTGCCAATGAAAGAAGGGACTCAAAGAATTAGAGGATCCTACAAGAAACACAAAGCAGTTTATGCAGAAAGATGCTTTATATACATTACTTACAGGTACATTAGAACAGTAGCAATGTGTTGACCCCCATTCTTAGTATTAAACTCATCGAGAAAGTAGTCAAAGCAAGGCTTGTATTTTTGGCCCACCTCGTAGTGCAGAATTTGAAGCCCTTCCCCATGCTCTGTAAATCACAGCACTGAAGACATTAACATAGATGATTGTGGAACAACGCATCGCAATTCACGTTAAGTGAAGAACTAAGGAAGTCTTATGGGAACACTCAGGTGAAAGGAAATTAAACTGGTCTAAGAATTTCATTATCCAGTAGTAGAACGGTTGTCAGAACCTTGCTAAGGTGTACTGCCAGCAACAGTACTGGGGAGGTAGACCGGAAACTAGATCGTATTCCTTCCAAGTACCCACTATATTCCTTTCCAAAAAAAAAACGTCCTTTTTTTCATCAAAAGAATCTTACCCTAGTGTCAGATGCTAATAAACTCAATGATGCCAAGTATGCAAAGCTACTGCTAACCAATCAAAACTGTATTATTGCCGCCAGCAAGGCTCAGCATAAATTTCAATATAATTAACCAACTCAGAAAGTGATCAAGGATGAGGAAGTTTTCCATCAATCTGAAGAGAAAAAGAGAAGGTCAGGTTCAAACATTGTTCAGAATTCAGTCCCAATTTGTACCAAATTTCGAACTAGGACTTGCAGAAAATGACTAGTGTAAAAGTTTTATGCTACAGGGCTCGCAGCAAGAGCGAACTAGTTAAAACATATCAGCAACCAGAATAAAAATTCTCTACTGCAGTCAGCAGTAGACTATCAACTTAAGTAGTTAATGTTTAATCACCAGAAATGAACAAACTATTCCAGGTAAACAGCTGGATTGTCAGCCGGAGAAGAAGCTGTACAATGCATTTTAATCTCAGAAAATGGTCTGCACATTCAAAATTGACATATTCCCCGACTTAAGTGACGACCCATTTTGAGTGCTGAGAAAAACCGCCAATTGATTTATCCTTGTGACGATCGCCTCCCTCACATCCCACCTGTTTCAACAATCCAAAACAGCCGAAATCACTATCCATGTTTTGTTAAAATGAACTAGTCATTAAGGATGTAAAAAGAATTCCTTCAGTGTATCAAAGAGAGAATCTTTGGCAAATGACCTCCTTGGCCATATGCTGTAGCATCTCTATAATTTCAGAGAAATCATGTCTCAGAGTGGGATTTTGCTGCCAGCACCTCTCAAGCAGTTCAACAAGCTTCGGATCGGTGTTCTTCGGAATTGTAGGCCACAGATCCTGAGAACCACAGAAGCGACATTTAACATTAATTAAACATCAAGGTTCCATTTTTTTTAGTGGACAATAGCGAGCGGGAGCATAATCGTAATCGTATCCTGTATCCTTCATTTCTAGGATTTAATATCTGCATGAAATTTAATACTAACCACAAAATTCAAGTTTCAAACGAATGCACAAAAAGTCTCCCCTTGTCCTTGTGATCTAATTCCATACTCTTTTCTGGGCAAAAAAAGAGAGCTTAAAAATAGTGAAACATAGAAAAGAAACGGATAAGCCAAGTACCTGTTGAACAACACCAACAGCTGCTTGCAAAGGTGTTAACCACGAAGAACCTGCAAACGGCATACCAGAGTCACCCAATATAAAGATGGTGATGACCATGAAAACCTGCATACCAAGTCACCCAATTTAAATCTCATGACCCTAAGTTGTGGGTTGAACATAATAATAAGAGCATTCAGAAGGCCAGATATAGCGATCTCTACGATTTAGATTATGCATCAATATCAAGAAGGTGGCAACTTAACATAGGAAATACACACATCCAGTAAATCAATCCACCTCTTGTAACCATCAAACTAGATTTCAAACAGATTTTCGTCAACCTAAAGCTCACAGAGATCTTGGACAAGGAATGATACATGGCACTCAATAGACAAGATGCCTTGGATTCTAAATCTGCTTCTACGAATAAACCAGGGAAATTACTCGTCATAGTGTTAAAAGTATAAAAAATTCTTACCGTGAAAACCGTGAAGCAGAATGGACGACGCATCTTTGTCTTCAACTTGAGAGCTATTAATGTGAACTGCAAGGGCTGCAAGATTAGGTGATGAGCCAAAGGTAGGTGGTGGATGATTTCTGGAGAGAGAGAAAGAGAGAGAATCACATTTCAATTAAAACTACAAAGTAACCAATTAAGTATACGTAAAAAAATTATTTAAAAAAATGTAGCTGAAAAGGTGACATTGGTACCCCTTTTTTTTTTCCCCCTGAAAGGCAGCTGGTAAATATCATTTCAATAATAGTTTACCCCAGTCTACTTGAATGTTCACATTACTTTGAGCATCATCTTTGACTACGTACTCCAAACGATCAACGTCAACTGAGGTTCCGCAAGAGGAAGGATGAACCTGCATGTTATCATCCTTGAGGCCCACGAATCTAATGAAATTAGATTAAAAGTTCATCCAAGATTCCAAAAGCAAGGTAAGAGACCTACATAGCAAAGAAACATGATACAGCAATAGGAAAGGGAGCAATAAGATACAAACTAGCTGACGTTGCAATTTCAAAACATAGAACACGTCGACAGCTAGGAAATATTCACTGTATATACAAATAATCACAGGCAAACAGATTTCATGTTTCTCATGTGCGGAAAATTCCAAACAAATTGAGGGCGGGCTTGAGGCATCAACAGAGTTTCTAGAGTCTCCAAGCATTATGGACTGAAAATCTCACCAATGGTGCCATCACAGTATTTCGCAGGTGTGTGGATCATACAACACTTACATGCATAAGTTTAATCCTCAAATATGGGATACCCCGTTGCCCACCCTCCCATCTAAAGAATGATCAACCACACAAGAGTTGATCATGGATTACCATGTTTGTCAAATGTGTTAACTTGGATGCCATGAGACGGCCCTTTGGAAAGTCATTCCATATGGCACTTTATTGAGGCACCAGCAATGCCTCGTGTCAAACTAATGGGCATAAGTTTGGGCCAACATTGTCCACAAGGGCTTTGCATCCACGTGAATCAAACAAGCAATTTCAAATTATTAGTGGTATTGGTGACAAACTGACAATAGGAAGTTGGACCATGCATTTGGCAACTCCGGTCCCAATGCTCGCATAGTGGTGGCGCTCTCAATTCTCAGGCTTATGCTACCATACAAGCAAGCAAGTGCACATTATGTGACTTAGTTATGCGTAAGCTGACCCGGTGACTCAAAGCAACATTTCTCTAGCAATTATCAGGCACGCTACTAAACCCAAGAACACTTTTCAATGATGCATTTCATCAAACAACAAATAAGCATATCCCTCTTCTGTCTCCTCTGTAAAAATGCTTTAAGCAAGGGATGAAATTACAAAAACAAACTTTTATTACTTAAAAGAAAATATCTGGGCAAAGAAATAGAGACAAATTTGTGATTCAGACCAAAATTGAGTTAAAAAAAAAGTCGCCAATTCAAGGAAAGATCATACCAAATCACAGTTTGTAAGCTGTGTTTATCTGGGCTAGAGAAAGAACTGAAACGTTAAACCCCATTTCTAGACCAAGCGAGCTTCGAATGAGCGGCAGTCGCCGTCGTTTTGATTGGCCGGAGCATCTAAGTTGCCGAGATGATTCTGATCGGACATTGTAGATGGGAGGGAAGAGAGCTGCACCGCACAGGCACAGTCGACGACGTCGTTCTAAGGAAACGCGAGATGACGATTATGTTGAAACCGGTGTATTATGGTTTTGATTCAGTATATTCAAACCTATTTTAAGAAACATAAATTCATTAAGATCAAGTACTGATCCATTTTCAAATAATGTGAAAATTTTCCATGCCTTGTATTTTTTCGCGTTCTACACTATGAATGTCTTAGATCATCCAAATAACACTCAGATTGATAGAAAATGTACTCAAAGTCCTATAAGAGTTGTTGCTATAGAATGAGATATGATTCAATGTATTTAAACCCATTTTAAGTAATTGAAATTTGTTTAGATTAAGCACTAATATGTAATTTATTTATGAGATATCCATACATCATATGTGTTAAAAGAATTTCTACAAGACAAATGTCTCGGATCAATAAATTATGGTCGATATAGGAAGAAATCGTCCTTATACTAAGAAAGAGTTCTTAGAATGAAAACGACATCGTTTTAAGGTCATGACATAGATTGAACCTATGTCATAACGTGGAAAATATTTCCTTTAATTAATTTTTTTTTTTTTGTCCCAGCTTCTGCTTGCTATGGGTTCGACGCCATTCCGCACAGTGAAACCCACCAGCACCGGCAGCGCCTCACGCCTCCCTCCCCACCTCCACCTCCACCTCCGGCAACGAACACACCATCACCGCGAACGCGGCGAATCAGGCGATCACGAGCGCGAATCAGGTCTCTCTCTCTCTCTCTCTCTCTCTCTGTGTGCTTATTTTAACTAGGGTTCCAATGTCCGAAATTCTTCTTGAACAGGTGAAGTGTTTTTACTTACCGATTGTTGGGTTTGAAATTGAAGTTCTTTGAACCCAGTTTTTGAGTTCAAGAAATAGGACTTCGTCTCTAGGGCTTTTCTCTGGCAAAGCACTCTTGAAGGAGTTTGACCCATGTCTCAGACCCCTTTTGGCAGAGCAAAGCCGTGAGCTTCCCCTATTCTTCACTGATAGTGTTGAAAAGTGACCTTGAACACTGCATATGGGCTGAGTCATCCGGAGAATTCCTCAGATCTCATTTTAGGACCGCAAGAGATGCGGGATTCTTCATTGCAGACTTCAATCGGTTAAGATTGAAGAACCACATGTTGGGTAATTAGAACCAGATGAAATGAAACTCCGAATGGATCAAAACATGACCCATTAAGAGTATGGGATAGTGGTGAACCAGATTAGGCAGAGAACCCGAATCTGCTCCATCAAATATGCGGTAGATGAAGCCAACAAACAGATTGTTTGAGGCAGATAATAAAAATAATGGCAGAAATTTGTTGGGGGAGTGCATTCTCTCTCCATTCTAGAGAGAGAAGCTCTCAACCCCAACTCTCCATTCTATATTCCCACACAGGGCATAATTTCTTCCTCACAGGGCATAATCTTGCTCTGGATTCCAAATGCTCTTTAGTGCCTGGTCCAAACTATGGCACACGAATTCCAATCCAAACTACGAAACTACATGGTGAGCCAGTTAGCGCCTGTTGGACCGGTTAGAATTTTCGACATCATAGCTAACCGAAAGCAATTAGATCAAAGCTACTCATATTTGTCTCATGTTTGGGTAGACTATAGACAGGCAGACAGTAAGTGACATTTATGTTGTTCATTCTGTTTGTAGCAAATAGCAATATTGATCTTCGTATTTAGTTTTTGAATGAATGTATTCGATCGACTGGGCACAGTATTCCTTGGTATTTTGTCTTGGAACGAGTGTATCCATCAAAATATGCATCTAAGTTTTCTGGCCTTGGAGACTTGGATTTGTATAATAAGGCCTCTTTGAGGTAAGATTGATGACTCTAATAGGTTCTTAAACTGAATATGTTGTATAAAAGTTTCTTGGTTCATTCTTGTATGAGTGTTCTTCTGATGGATGAACATGAGGTAGCAAGCTTTTTGGAATGTGCATGATTGATCTTTTCGTAAAGTCAGTTTTGTTATTCTTTCATTTGGATGTTAAGTGCACATTTGAAAGTGAGCATTCATTTTTTTGGAAGTGAGCTTCCATTTTTTTTAAAGTCTCGTACTTTTTCTCTATTGTGGTTCCAGTGTCAGTTAAAAATCATTTTTAATCAGATCTATGGGAGTATGATATTTTCTCTCGTAAATTTCTTCTTTGCACTTCGATGGTACCTTCTTTGTGCTTTCAGTGCTTCGGTGAAAATTCTTTTCTTCTCTGGACAGGTTGTTAAGGTTACAGAACCTGGAGTAATGACTGCAGAAACTGGCATATCGTTGGATGGCTCCTGAGGCAGGAATTTGATCCTAAATTGCCTTAATTTTGAATTTATGAGTCAATTCTCATGCATGAATTTTTTTGCTAAATATGTGAAGTTCCTTGCTGAAAATTCTCTCCTTAGTTGTATCATGCTCGTCTCACCGTGCAGTTTAGGGATCGATAATATTCCATTTATGTACGGATATGGAGTGGTCTTGGCTACTTAAGTAGTTAACTGTGTTGCTAAGACTTCCTTGTGGGCCAGTATTGTTGTTTGGTGCCCTGCAGTCTGAATCAAAGGATAACTCAGATGAGTAATTTATAGTTTACAAGATATGCTTTAGTTCCTATCCTGGAGTCTGGACTTCAAAGGAAGTTGGTAGCCTTATTTATTCCGGTGTTGAGTTTTCATATTTCTCAGGAAGTATGGTCTCTTGTGAGATTTTAGCGATAGTTGGTGGTATTAGTTGTCAGTCAGACTTTGCCACCGGAATTATCTTATGCATATTATGCATTATACGTCGATCAGACTTTGCCACCGAAATTATCGTATGCACGTTAAGCGTTATATGTATCAGCTTTAAGACATTACTTGCGAGACCTTTTACATAACTATCTTGAGAGTTGTCTCATAAGACTTTAAGAATACTTGAATTTTGAGGAGAGACCCGCTAGAATCGTTGATCGGGGAGGAAGTATTCTTAAGTGGAACAGTCAGTAAAACTGGGACGGACAAGTTTTTTTTATTTCCTTTTAAGGGGGCTTGCTAATGTTCACATGTGGAGATGGACTCTCACTATTCTTTTTGTTCCATCTTTCAATTTCCAAGTGGTGTATGATACATGGTTGTGAACACCAGTTGAACATTGTTGTAGGTTGCCTCACCTCAACACTTGTACATTAAGGTTTAATAATCAAGGGATGGAGCAACAATTCAGTGGGAAAAAAAAGTTCAATGTTTCATGTCTCTCAGCAGGATTATCATATGATATGGGACTTTTTAGTGTCTGTGGGTTAGCACCCTGGTTACTCACCCCTACCTCATGATGATTTTATTTGCAATAATCTACTGTTGGTCCGTTGCAAGCTTGCATCTTTGACATACTGACTTTGGCGTGGGTGCTAACTACTAGGATAATCATGTTTCGATGATTTTCTGCAAATTGGTTGCCTGCTGCCAAAAAAAAAAAGAAGTCCTCTTAAACTGGCATTTTGTTCATTGAAGGTCATTGAACACAAACCACATGACCACAAGGCCGATGTTTTTAGTTTCGGAGTTGTCCTAAGAGAGCTGTTATATGGTTCTTCATGGTCATTACCATCTTTACATTGGGTGACTCTGGTATGCAGGTTCCATACATTAGAATTAGGCCTTTGCAAGCAGCTGTTGGTGTTGTTCAACAGGTACTTGGCTTATCCTTTTCTTACTTTGTTTATCAATTTTTAACCTAGATACAATGCTAAGCTCCCTTTTTCCACCCGGAATAGCATATGGAATTAGATCACAATGGAACACTTTTTGTGCATTTGTTTAGAATCTTGTGGTTAGTATTAAATATCACAGAGATATCAAATCCTGCGAAATGAAGGATACAGTATACTATTATGCATTTGCTCGCTATTGTCCAGTAAAAAAATTTTAAAAATGGAACCTTGATGTTTAATTAATGTTAAATGTCGCTTATGTGGTTATTAGGGTCTGCAGCCTAGAATTCCGAAGAACACCAATCCGAAGCTTGTTGAATTGCTTGAGAGGTGCTGGTAGAAAAACCCCACTCTGAGACCCGATTTCTCTGAATTATAAAGATGCTGCAGCATATGCCCAAGTAGGTAGGTCATTTGCCAAAGATTTTCTCTTCGATACATTGAAAAATTCTTTTACGCCCTTAATTGATTAGTGCATGTTAATAAAACGTAGAGAGCGATTTCGGCTGTTATGAATTGTTGAAACAGGTGGGATGTGAGGGAGGCAATCGTCACAAGGATAAATCAATTGGCGGTTTTTTCTAAGTGCTCAAAAGGGCTCGTCACGAAAGTTGGTGAATATGTCAATTTTGAATGACGTGCAGAGCCATTTTCTAAGATTAAAATGCATTGTACAGCTTCTTCTCCTGCTGACTGTCCAGTTTTTTTACCTGGAACTCATTTTTTTGTATCCTTCAAGCATTTGTTATGAAGCAATTGTTGAAAATTCAGTATTCGCCTTCAATTTTTACTTTCCAGGAATTTTTTAGTTTCCCTACATGGGCTAAATAATTTCTCTAGTTTGATAGCACTACAATTATACATCAAATAAGCCATATTCAATTGTTGGGTATCTGTTCCCAAAAAAAATTGTCGGGGTAAGGAAAAAGAAAATATATGATAATCATATATTTTTATTTTATTTCTTATTCGTTTCATCGGATGGAAAGTTTTCTTTCTTTTTTTTTAACCAAGAAAATAATACTAACTTATATCATTAGACTTAAAAAAAGGACAATACCCGTCTGAAAAAATAAAGAAAAATACAAAAGCCGCGAAAATGTACACCAACAACGATGGAAACCACCAATCTGCTCGAATGTGGCTAGAGGAAGACGATGAAATGATATCAACGTCTAGATCCCCACATCTCTTTGTCCCACCGCAGTCACAGCTACCAGGTGTCACCCCCGCTGTTGTTGGAAAACTCACAAATCCAGCACCGATCCCAGGTCAAAAGATCTGTGTCGCCACCTTCCAAAAATGATGGGGTAGTGGGAGAATATCTCTCCTGATGATGAGAGTCTTAACCACTAGACAATCATAGAGAAAAGAGAGGAGAGGAAAGAGAAGAGGAGAGCGAATCGAGCAGGGTTGCATGGGGCGGAGAAGGGAGGAGGGAGGAAGAGAAGGGGATGGGGCAAAAGAAGAGGGGAACAGAGAGGGAGGCGGTGGGGAGGGAGGGGAACCACACCCTGGAGCTGCTCTCTCTCTCTCTCTATGGAACTCTCCCAAATTTTGCCCAAGCTTTTGGCTTGAAAGTTACTTTTGTAAGAAGTATATTTTTCATTAGATTTGTACAAAATTGAATTCTTGTGTTTTAAGTTTCATTATAAGTTTCTTTTACCTTTTTTTGTTGGTATTAAATAAGTTTCTTAAATTAAATGGAGGAGAAGTGTCATTTATTTTTTATTTACTTCACTACTTCAAAATTTTCTTAACCATAATTTGCTTGTATTATAATCTTCATAGGAGAACGAATGATAGCACAGAGATGTCAATGAGCCGAGCCGAGCCGAGGCTCAACTTTGTAGTGCCCAAGCTGTGAAAGTATCATATTGCAATCGTCTATTTTAGGCAGTTTATCGAGATTGTGTCAGGATCAAATCGGATAAACTACCTAAAATAAAGGATTGCAATATGATACTCTCACACAAGCTTGGCTCATTTACTAAACGAGCTTAAAAGTCAAGTTTGAACTCGACACGTTTATAAAGAAGCCGAGCCTTTAACTAGTCAAGTCCTGTTCATTTACTTAATCGGCTTCTTTAAACGAGCCAAGCTGAGCTTTTGCGAGTCGAGCCGAGCTTTATGATCATACTCGTATGCAGTTGTATAAAAAAGGCCCATATGTGTAAGTGTAATTTATTTTCGTGTTTTTATTACATATGAGACCTAACTGTCTCTTACAAATCCTGAAATCTTTATTCCATCATGCAGGGTACTATAATCCTTTATGAAAATACAGTAAACATTCTCTTTAGTTTTATTCATCAAAAGCTTCCTCTGTCCAGAACTACTGATGAACATGTATTGTGCATCAATATCACCATTTAGGACACTGTTGGAAGTCCCTTCTCAGTCCAAGCAGAATACCCTCCAACAACATCAGTGACCTCTGTAAAGCCCTGCATACATGAAAAGACAATTTTCTTGTAAGATTTTGAACTTGTTTAACTAAGATTCCACATAAAGAGTACAATTTAACTTTCGCGAAAGCTAAATAACTAGAAAACTTGTTCAACTTATCATTATAAGACATACACGATGGTTCTTCAACTGTTTATAGCTTCTCTGAAGAAATAGGAGTATACTTACAGCTGATACCAGATCTTTAGCTGCCATTAGCGATCTTTTACCGGCCTGGCATGCCTGAATTCAGAAAATGAATCTACTTAACAAGTCTGCAGAAGGGATGAAGAAAACATTTTGTTCCTCAAGACGCGTAAAATAAAGGTTTTCAACTAGCTTGAGTACGGTTATTTGTAAGTAAACCAACAACGGAATCCACTTCATCGTGATAATTAACTAGTTAAAACAGAGCGGGAGGGAGAGGAAAAATCAATCGCTCATATACCCCATGCTTTCTGCCTACTCAGACTGATTGGCTTAAGATTAAAATGCTTACCTCAAGACCTCTCACGGGGAGGTATTATTGGCCCACCAAAAAATCTAAGCAGTTTTTGTAATTTGTATTATATGTCTAGAAAATGGTTTAATCAGAATGAAGAAGTAAGAAGGAATAAGCTATTTTATGGTTTCGCTACATTCGCTTGTGCGTGGCTCCTTGCTGCTTTCTTAAAAATTGGCGTTATGGTGATGATGGATCAAGCGTGAACTCGACAATAGATTAAAAAGAGGGATTAAAAAAAAAATGCTAAAGAACAAGTTGGATAAAAAAATTATTGACTTACAACAACTATTTTATCATCAGCTTTAAAATGTGATGATACTTCCTCCAAAAATTTAGGGTTCTTCGACATGCCTGCAGCAGATTAACAACAGGAGCAAAACAAGAAATTTTAAGTATACCTTGTAAGAGTCGTGAAAGACAGCATATAAATGTTATTTTCTAGGCCCTACCAAACAACAGATATTCTGCACTAGTGTCCACAAATAATCTCTTTCAAACTAGCAAGTTGTGATCGCTAATAGAACCTAAATTAGAGACCATTGGATCATCCTCTAGAATGTAAAACTGAGAAACTATGAAGCACCGACACTTCTAACTACTTGCCAGTGTTGTATCATCATCTTACGAGAAAGTAATATCAATTCAGGCACTCCGAGGACACGCAACACGCTCGTGGACACATACAGGGCATGCCAGGTAGCTTATCAAGTAATTCTGATAGTTTTAAAGCATGGGACATTCCGGGGACACCCGGGCTCAACTTGGACACAAATTGAAACATGACAACAGAGATTCCAAAAGCTTATTTGAGGGGAAAGATATTACAAAAATATAAGGAGAAACATATGAATAACTGAATATTGACCGAGTAAAACCCTTGTTGAACTTGTAGTATCGAAATTGAAACAATACGAATTGAAAAGATACTATTGGGTTTTGGTTATTTCCGGATGGAATGTTAATATAAATTATAAATAACAACAAAACATCTACCATATTATATACATGTAATTTTTCTTGTGTCCCCAGTCGTGTCTATGATTCTAATTGCTATGTCCCGTGCCCGTATGCTTGTGTCAGTATCCATGCTTCTTAGCTAAGAAAATATACCCAAGAAACAGAAGAACATAAATTGCTTTAATAATAGACATAGACCTGATCCAACATAGAGCAAGTAAGGAATATTGATGGCCCCAACGGCATGCCCAGCAGTAAACTCCTGAGGAGTCCTACACCCAATGACAAAGCCACCACCAAAATACACCAATTAGAGCCCACCCAATAACATAATTGTACGGACACAGAAACTAATCACAGAACTGGCCACAAAAAGTGCGCAAATATCTAGAATTTACAAGTTGCATTGGTGGAATCCACTTCAAAAAAAAAATCTTACTTGCCCTTAGAGCATCTCTAGCAGATCCTTCAAATGTCAAATTTCAAAACATTTCAGGGATTTATCGTGAAATCAGTGCTCCAGCAAATCCTCAAACACCAAATAATTTGAGGTATCTGCTAAAGATGCTCTTACACTTTCTAGGGATGGTTGTAGCGTTGTCGAATTAATCCACCCATGAACATTTGATTAATCATATCAAATCAATCAATTTGAAATTCTGAAACATTTGAAACAACTTTGCAAGAAAAAAAAAAGGATGACAAGTACCTGACATCCAAATACTGGTGTCCAGCCTGAACAAGTTCATGGGCTGTTTCAACCGATGCCGATTTTGGAACAGCTGAAGAGTCCACATTCCCTCCCATAGCAGCCATCAACCTGCAAACTCCCAATAATCATAAAGTAACCCAGCTGATTTTAAAAACCTTGTGCATCAAAATTCTCCATTCATTGAGTAATTTCAACAAACACTAAAGGCTCTGTTTAGATAGATGAGGATTCCACCTACAGGGATTAACCGTTGTTATTCTTAAAATTCGCAAGCTTCGTTGTGATTAACTTCAAAAAAATACTGGGTGAGTTTGGCCTAAAATAATTTTCTTGAAAGACAATCGCTGCTATTATTTACTACTGTTGTACTTTTTAATGATCTTTTGTTTAGCTTTCGGAAAAAATTTATTCACTTTCACTAAATAGCATCGTGAATTTCTTCACATCAAGAATTATAGTGACAAGAAATTTCAACAAAATAGTAAATTTCTCCTACCTCTACTCCATTTTCACAACTTATTCACTTTCATTTCAAATACTACCAGAAGTACCCAAAAAGGAGAAACTAAACACACGTACTTGAAGCTTGATTTTCTGTACTGGGTGTCAACAATTTGGCCTTTAGGAAGTCGAAACCTCGAAGCCGAAGCCGATGAATGTAGTGATGAAATGGGTAAACCCCTACAAGCACTGAAATCAGATTTGCGGAAAAATGATGATATATATGAGCAAATAAGTAGTCTCCTGATATACATGTATAGAGAGAGAGACCTGGGATTGGTGAGTTGACTATGAATAGAGAGGATTTGTCTGGGGAGGGAAGAGCAGGTGGTGAAAGCAAAGAAATACGCCATTGAATGGGTCGAGTCAGAGCGTGTTATGTTTGACTCGGTTTATAATCTAGCGGAATCTGAAGAGGAAAATTAGTACACACCCTCTTTTACCTATTTTTAGGGGTGCTTACCCAGCCTTGTCCATTTGAAGAGGATAATCAAGATGTCAATATGCATACACATATGCATTCCGTATTTACATTGTATATTGTTACGCTACTCGTCCCAATTTATTTGATTCTCATTCTACTGAAATCCAGTAAAAAAAACTATTTCTATGTTAATAATTAATAATAATACTTCTTCATGCAATATGAATCAATCAGTTCTATAAAATAAATTTTCAAAATTACATAATCTATCATAGTTTGCAATGAATAATAATTTTTAATAAAGAAGTAACATGAACGGAGAGAGTAGTATATATGTTTGAACTGTGAATTGTATGCATCAAGAAATTTGATTGTTTGTAGCCAAATTTTATTATTTTGACCTCCTAAAAAATTTTATATTGTCCATATTTGTTTCAAATGTATAAAAAAAAAAAAAAAAACCCTACATATTCTCCTCTTTCGAGAATCAATAATATTACAAATTAGGATATCATGCATTGTTTTTTAGATCAATTGCAAAACAAAATCACATTTTTCAATGTTTATCTACCTTAATTAACTTTTTAATTCAGTCATTTTGGGCGTCATCCACAGTGGGCTCCCTAAAAATTGCTCCTAAGTTGTATCCTAAAGTGTACACATAAGCATAATTGGGGTCCACTTTTCACTCCTAGAGCTTGTTAAATTTAGAGAGGACGTGTGCACTCAATGGGCTAGCAATAACATTCACTATTTTGTGAAAAAAATAAAATTAAGAGCAACTTTTTCAAAGATTTCATATTAAAAATAAATTAAATGCTTTGGCCCCACTTAGAGTTAGCTAAAAGGCTACCTAAATTTAACTATTGTGCTAAAAGCCAAGCTTAGGAGCCACTCTTAGGAGTTTGTATGGGGAGTCCATTGAAGCCAATACTTGAGCACATGGCCAGATAAATATTAGAAGCCTCACTTAGGAACCATTTTGAGAGTCCACTGTGAATGCTCTAAGCAAATTAGAAAAATGACTTGCAAATGCATTTAATTATGTCGACACTTGCCAAAAATTCTAGTTCTGCCTCGGGCCACCACATATTCTTTGTTTTACTCTTATCTACGGGTGCCTACTTGCTTTCTATTATGGGATTGGTGATAAGCACACAAATATGTAAATATTAGTGGGCTTAAGTCCACGAGTTGATCTTATTATCATGTTTATTATTAATTTTTATAAGATATTGCGAGTAAGGTGTGTTTTGAGTGTTTCAAAAGAAAACGGCATAAATATGGTGCATCTATGTTGCAGGGAACATTCAAGAGCGCTCCACATTGGATAACTTTCCAGTCAATTGTGGCAACAAAGAAAAATAAACAAAGGATGGAAAGAAAGTCAGTGAATGGGACGGCTGGGAATTGAGAAATGGAAATGAATATCGCGGAGTCCTAATGATGATGTCAGATTTTGTCCTACGAGAGACATGTCAAGCACATAAATTACATGAGTCATACCGTTTTATTTCCGGGATTAAAATAAAAAATTTGACTGTTCCGGCACTTTGAATCAGACTCCATTTTAAACATCAGTCAAGAGCGTCGCGGACCCAATGGAGCGATAGTCAAACAAATGCCAGAGGAGCAATTAATACTTACTATTTGCTATTTCAAATCTTGGTGGAACACTTTGAAATGGGAAAAGATCTCAGAGAGAATTTAATATGCCCACGACTACTTCAGCCAGGTGTCATCTTTTAGTCCGTCCGATCATGCTCCTGTCTTGATCTCAGTCGTTGATCCCCATCACAAACTTTCATGCTCGTGCAACACCGGATCATTTTCTTTCAACACTTACTAAGCCGGTCACCATTTCTGTGCATGGGGTATCATTTCACAAGTGTATAAAATGCAGCAAGTAACTGCTGCATAAAAAGGAGAATGACGGAGGACTTTTAAGCAATAGTTAATAGAAGCAACTTTCCTTTTTCCTTTGTTATTTTCCCCAGCATAGAAGCCGAGAGCAAACTTCTCCCCTTATTTTCTTTGAAATTCTTTTGGAAGTTAGTTTATATTTTTGTTGTCTGTTGTTTTATTTTCCACGAAAGTTGTAATATTTATTGTGATATGAAAGTATCTACTTTTATAATTTCAATTTCTAGTTCGTTTCAATTTCCTCATCTTTTCAATACTTAGTTTAATTTCCGTTAAAACAAAAGATTGAGGTTTGGTTGTGAGTATGCGCAAACGACTCGGCTGTTTCTCACCCCAAACTCGAATCTAAGATTAGTCTTACTTGTGGATTCCTTTGAGATTGAAAGGAGGGCACCTTTGGTCTACCCTCCTGTACACATCTCATCGGTACACTCTTAAGACTGATCTTTTTAATCACTTTAATAAGCCGTAATGTTTAGTGTAATTTTTAGCTTTTCCTTGGCGAGTTCTTCGTCAATGGACGAGTAGTCATAGACTCAGCCTAGAGTGATCACCACCCAAATGGCCTAAGTGGATTCGTGATTCTCACACCTGTGCTAACAAAAGTTTGTTTGTGTTTAATCCGGGCTCCTAGCTATTGATTTAAAACTCAAGGTTGTTAAGTTTTTTATTTTGCGTCGACAATGAAATTGGCACGCATAATTCTTAAATCAATGTCATTTTGAGGGTCTAACAAATTTTCAATCGAGCCTTGATTAAATTAAACACCGGAAAGAAAAAAAAATAGAATTTTATTGAATCATCTTCCGAGAGAGCGCAAAAATACAGTGTGGCTCAATCGTGCTAAATTGCGAGAATCATGGATCTATTTAGGTTATAGGTGATGTGAACCTTGGCCCGAGCCTCTTCATTTAATTTTAATCAAAGTTATAGTTTCAATTTTAATTTGGCAATCTCTAGTTTTAAATTCACCAAAAATCAAGAAACGAAAGGGTTGGCTATCTGCAGCTAAAAAACACTGTTTAAATCGATAGGCCACTTTACTCCATAAAACCGTTCTCTGTGGTTCGGCCTCGGACTTTCCGAGTATATACTTGTAATTGACTACATAGCCCTACGCTTGGGGTTAAGCACTCTGAGATATAATTTTTGGATGCAAGCAATTGGGGTAAAATTCCCTTATAGTTTCCTTTTATTCTTAATTTAAAATTGAGAGCACAAGCGCATGGTGAGAATTGAGATTAGAAACAAAGATCATTTTGAAGGATTATGAGACGAAAGTCGCTCACCAAACCCTTTCCATATACTCCGTATACATTTTCAATTACCAGATATCTAGGCTAGTTTTTAAAAACAATAGCTATTGCTGAAAGTTTCGGTAAGTCCAATATATGAAGCTGACTTCTAATCTGTAGCGTACCGGAAGGTTTTTATGAATTAAAAATGCGCCGTCTTCGTTGTCTCATACAATTTTAAAAGTTAATTATCCAAAAGAGAAACTGACTTATTCGTTCTGATTATTTTTTTGGGTAAATTTATTATTATTTGATGTACTCTATGTCACATAATCATCCAATGTATTTTATTATGTGTTAAATGCAACGTATTTATTTGTCCACCTATTCTAATCATGCATTTTACGTGTTAAAATGCACCTTCTTTATTAGCTCATTTATTTCTGAAAACTAATTTATTTGTCTTTCATATAGTCTATGTCACTCTTGATCGGATTGAAATTCAAAGATATACTCTGTGTCACATCATAATTTAGTGTATTTTATATGTGTTAAAATGCAACGTCGTAATGAGCCCATATATACCAATCTTCAACTATAATGAGAAAAGCTAACTTAATTGCCTTTGATATATTCTACGTCACATAATTATCCGATGAGGGCTTCGTTTGGTTGATCATTCGCTTTTTATACCAATCTTCAACTATAATGAGAAAACTAACTTAATTGTTTTTTATATAGTCTACGTCACATAATTATCCGATGTATTTTATGTATTAAAATGCATCGTCTTCATTTTCTCATCTATTTCAATGATCTACCATCAATGAGAAAAACTGACTTATTTCTTTGATATAGTCTATGTCTAATCATCCAGTATATGAAAGATATGCGATTTTTTTATTGAAAAATATATAATATTTCCTTGCCTAATTTTTCAAATTTCTCCGCTCTAAATTAAAGAACTACAATTGAGAATTTTTTTATCTAAAAATTTGCATTTTTTTTTCTTGATTGACTAACTTTTTGGGACGGATCGGTCATAGAGTACTTAAGGGGTACAGCGAAGTTTTCTCTTGACATGTATTGTGGACTCGTACGAGTTATGACACATGAGCCAATTGAACCAACCAGCCCAATGATTTGGTAAGTATTGCCAAGTGCCAACCCATGATCAATTGGGTGAAAAGCCCATTTAAGAAAACACATACAAAGCCAGGCCTGAATTATACTACACAGTGGAAGCCTTGGCAACTAGGAGTAATTTGGATGGGGTTTCCAGGCCCGTGCTCTAGCCTTTAGCTTAAGCAGCTTTTGGGCAAATTTTTAGTCTTTTTTTGGTGTATTTTTGAAGAGTCTAAAATACGGACCTGGGGTTTGCTACTGTGCAGAGAGGCTGCACAGTAGCTGCTCCACGCAATTTGGGTCATCCGTTATTTGGATGAACGGCCTAGATTTCAAATAAAAGAGAAGAATTGTTCGCGCGAACAATTTGTTTTCAATCCAAACCGTTAAAAACACTTGTTGACAGCTGTGATTGAGCGCAGCAGCTGCTGTGCAGCAGCAACCCCATGTCCCTAAAATACGAATCTAAATCTTTTAGAGTCATTCGGGGATTATCGTGGAGCCCAAAATACACATCTTTTGAGTCGAAAATATACTTTAGCCCAAATGCTTTGTCTTCTACTTGAAAACAATTGTTTCAAATTAACCAAAGACTAGGCTCAGTTTTTCAAAAGATTTTAGCACCCAAGTGTTAAAATCATGATATTTCAAATCAAAAAATGAAGTGGTTCCGTGTATCGTTTTTCTATTTTTTTCGCACCAAATTAAAGAACTCATCGTGTACTTTAGTTTGGTGCAAAAAAAATCGAAAAACGATACACGGAACCACTTCATTTTTTGATTTGAAATATCATGATTTTAGCACCTGGGTGCTAAAATCTTTTGAAAAACTAGGCCTAAAAAAGTTAGTCCAGAGGCCGCCGGAGGGCTAACGGGACCAAGGCGCTGCAAAAAATACAATCAGGTTCTTTGGTTTTAGTTCCAAACTTCCAATCACTGACCCAAATTTTTTCTTGCCCAAAAGTTGTAGCAAGTATTTTACCGCTTGTACAACAAATATAGGTATAGATAGTGGATACTCCATGAAGTACGAAATGAATGTCTATCAATCCAAGTCTATTTTGATGATCTGAATAATGTACTACTTTCACGAAACTGTAGAGAAATCACTCATACAAAACATTAGATTTTTTTGCTAAGCAAAGAATTTATTAATCTTTGAAAATGAATTACAAAGATTAAAGGGACCCGAGACTGAAAATGCCAAGGGCCCAGAGGGAGAAAAAAAACAAAAAAACAAGAAGGGTGGCAAGATACCAACCAAAAACCAGAATAAACACCTAAGACATGCCCAAAACTACAGCAAGTGATAAGCCCACAATATTGTATATATCCGGGGCTTATCTAACTCATTTTGCTCACACACACACGCGATTTTGCGCCCTATATGTTTGATATGCGCATAGTGTTGTTTCTTGATAGTTACAGGTTAAACACGCAAATAAGTGCATTTTGAGCGCATTTGGAACCGTCCCAAGTAACCTAGGACCAAGTGCCCCATGGCACGCCAACACCGGGCCTCAAGAGCCAAGAAATGAAGACTCGGCTAAGGCCCGGGAATGCGGAAAGGCACAAAACCAAGCCGGAAGGCTAAAGCCGTGTCTCACTCTCTCAAAAACCTCCCGGTGGAGTCCGGGAGTGAACGAGCACTCAAGTGACCAAGGAACACCTCCCCCGAGGGTCGCACAACTCATTTAAGTGCTTTGGAGGAAGTCCGGAAGCGCGCAATTCAACAAGAGGGATCAAAGAGGTCAAATTCAAGTCAAGATAATTCCGGACCTATCCGGAATTATTATGGACCGATCCAGAATTGCCCAAGAATTTCCAGACGATTCCGGACCTATCCGGAGTTATTCTGGACCGATCCAGAATTGGCCGAAAATTTCCAGAAGGTTTCGGACCGATCCGTAATTATTCTGGACCGGTCCAAAACCACTCTGAACCACTTTTCTGTGCACTTTTTGTATATTCCTTGGGGGCTTTTTGGACATTTCAATTGTAATTTTGGGACTATAAAATGTCCCAAACATCATAATTTAGGGCATTCTTCATCTTCCACCTTCTCTCTCTACCTCCATTTTTGTTTTGCTCACTTGAGCTCCAACTTCTCTCTAGATTTTAGGATTTTCTCTTTGGATTCAAGGCTTTTGCCTTCACAAATGTTGTAAGTATTTCTCTTATCTATCTAAATCTTGTGTTTATTTTCATTTTCGTTATGTTTTCCTTAATCACGTTTTTCTCCTTTGTGTGTACTTTAAGCATGATTGAGTAGTGGTTTAGGCTTGGTTATGGGGTGAATATCACCCCATGACTTCGGTGTTTCAATGGCTTCTCACGTTTTTATGCTTATTGTGGATTTGTGAATGGATTAATCACTCTATTTTCGGTCTAAATTTAGAGTTGTTAACCTCCTTGATTGGGTGTAGACAAATCACTTGGCACACACAATGCTTTGAGCTATGTCACTTTAAGTGTTTGACAAAATGTATAAGAGAGTTTCTTTCCATTTACAAACCTCATTCTTGTGGTAAAAATTGGTTTTCATTGGGTGAGTTCATTTTTATGTATCAAAACTTAGTCTTATTAACCTTTTTGATCTTGTGTAGGCAAGGGCTTGACCACTTGCCACACATGATGCTTAGAGCTATGGCATTCTAAGTGTTTGTAAAAATGCCTCAAGGAACTTGTCCCATTGTTAAACCAATTTTCTAGAGTCAAAATGATTTTCATTGCTAAATCTTCCGAGTGAGAGCAAGTGACTTTGTCTCTCACTTGAGTTATAGTTGAGAGCCATTGAATATCCCTAGTCATGGGTGGTATGAACCTCTAGACCTTGCCGCCTTTAATTTGTAGTTTAAAATTTCATTTTCAATCCCATTAGAGGTAGAGAGATTCCACCAAACAAACAAATCACAACCAAAAGGTTGGCCGTCCTAACGCCGAAACCCCCTATCGTAAAGCAATTCTGTCACTAGCTCCGACCCCTCCCTGTGGATCGATACTCGGACTTAGCCACTATTCTCTGGAGTAGTAGTTAATTCCTTGTTTTTATAAATGTATTTTTGACTCGGTACGACACGGTCAAATTTTGGCGCCGTTGCCGGGGAGGGCAACAAACGGTGAGCTATTAAGGAGTTTGCTTTACCCCACTGTAAGTATCCCACTCTTTTGTATAGTTTTTCTTATTTTTTGTACATTACTTGTTTTATTAACGAGGCGGCGGACTAGCCCCTCGGAACTGTTCTTGTGGTGAGGCGGTTGCATAACCCCTCCGTTCTGCTAGTCCTAGAAAATCCTTAAAAAAAAAAAAAAATAATATGGCTGATTTTGGAAGTTGCTATGGAGAGGTCTTACAAGATGTAACCAATTTCTATCAACTAGATCATGAGTCTTTTTCACAATGTTGGGAGCGTTTTAAATGTTCAATTTTCTCTTGGTCAAGGTTTATGTATGAGTTCGGGGATCTTCTAATTGTCTTTTGTCGAGGTTTAAATCCGTCAATATGTCAATTTGATTTGTGTTCTAATGAAGAATTCTTGGATAAAACTCCCGAAGAGTGTTGGGACTACCTTGAGGAATTAGCCAAAAAGCCCCAATATTGTGAGTTGACTGAAATTGGAATAGGGCAAGCCCTTAGTGATACATTGGACAAATTTCTTGCCACGAAGCCAGCATGTTTAATTGATTTTGAGAGTTTGTGTCCTGTAATTGAGGAGGTGCCGCCTGTAGCAATTTCGAGCAATGAGCCGCTAGTGTGTAATGATCCTTTGGAAAATTCCCTCACCATTGAAGAAATGAATGAGGAGATAGATTACTTGACCTCCTTGTTACTCATGGAGGATGTTCATAATGGTGAGAGTTTGTGTCCTACAAGTGAGGTGGTGTCACCCATAGCAACCTTGGGCAATGCTCCATTTGACAAATCCCTCACTACTACACATGTCACTAGCACTTCCATTGACTCTCCTCCACCACAAGCACTTGAAAGAGTCGAACTAATTGATTTTCTAGGTGTTGATAATTATGATTGTGTTTACAATCCATTTCTAGTAAATCTTGTCAACACCTTGAAAATAAATTTGGTTCGAAAAATGCACTTGGTGGAACTACATTTTCTAAAGCGACCACTGCTATCACTTTACTCTAAGTATCTTATCTTATGGCATGGTCGTGTACAATTTTTAACGGAGGGCTTGAAATGGAGTGATACGCTTGTACTAGGAGCTCTTCGTAGTACGGCAGATTTTTGGATTTCACGTGAAGGGATTGCATGGCACTATTTTTGTTTTTAGTTTTGTTGGTGGTGGTCTGGTATAGCCACCTTGCTTCGGTAAGGGAGAAAAGTATTACCCGGTAATCGCGTGAAGATTTGTTTGTTGGGGACTCGGCTATCATGGAGTGAGTCGGTACTAATCATTTTCTCTTAGTAGGTAGTTGGCAATTCAGTCTTTTGCAGGGTGACCATGCTACCGTACCAGCCTTGGTAGTTTGGATCTAACTTGGCGGCGATTGCGGCATTCAGGAGCCCTAAGCAGGGGTGCGACGAAATGCCGCGGTTATAAGGCCTACAAAGTCGTTGGGGATGGCCCTGTGCGACTGGCTGTGGTCCCACATGGGGTCGAAAGAGGGAGCCTTGGAAGCATTGCCAATGACGAAAGGAGCGAGTGATGAAAAATCCTCATCTTTGGTCGAGGTATTGGGTGATTGACATTCCACCCCGTCGGTACATTTTTATCCCTCCTAGTTCTTCATTTTCATATTGTCTTCGTGCTATGAGGACATGTCACATTTTAAGTTGGGGGGAGGGTGTACTTCGTGTTTTATTGCTTTGTTTATATTTTAGTTTTTTTTTAAAAAAAAAAAAAATTGTCAATCACGGAATTTGGATACTTGTGTATGCTTACTCTTGATTGATGGCTTCTACTTAGTGCTATGATGTTTGTTGTGTGAGATGGAGTCTTGATACGATTTCATGGATAGACTTAAGCTTGTGAACATGACGTTAAAGGGATACACTTGGTTAAACCGTATTACCTATAGTTGGATAGCGTATGCTCACTTGAATTCATGCTTTCGCACGCGCACTGTCCCACTTAAGCATTCACTGGCTTCGAAATTGGTTCACGTGTCATTGATCCCTCGGTATGAATTAATTGCCTGTGAAATATTTGGAGCCCCTTTCCATGTAAAAAGAAAAGAAAAAGATGATGCATGCTTATTGTTAATGTTTATCTGGGCGTTCATTGCGTAACCGGGCAATCGGGGTTTGCTCCCACCGTATTGTTCGCGTCAAAAGATGGATAGACCTTGTGAAGGCATTGTTGAATGTGGTTAGCTTGGACCTCACAATAAAGCCTTTTTGACTCGAGCAATTAAGTCTGAGGGGTCTCTCAAAACCTGGCGCCCTAAGGCCATTTGGCTTGGGGATGGCCGACCTAACGCTCGCTAAAGGGGTCAACTAGAAAGCCCGAGAGGTCCGGACATTGCACGACCACATATATAAAAAAAAAAAAAAGAGATTCATTCGAATAAAGGGAAAGGGTGTGCTTAAAGAAATACCGAGCTATTAATGATGTGAGAACTGTTTTCAAGATTGATGAATTTCTTTGTGAGGTTTCTTTTCACACACATGCCACGTGAGAATTTTCTATCCGACCGTAGGTGAGAGGATTGATTTTTGTGCTAAATTTGGTTATGAAGTTCACTTGCTTAATTCTTTCTATGAATGAAGTATCTTGCCATTGACTTGCATGGCGGACATTGTGGTGCTATGTGAGGTTGTCGGTTGGGCATGAGTACATTTAAAGTATTCGATTCCTTTGTGTTTTGTGGGTTGTTCACTGCTGAAAACCCTCACGAGACTTCACTCGTCCTACCGGGGCCGCCCGGGGGTTTAAAAGACGTATCCATTTTAGTTTGTTTCCGTTAGTTGCATTTGTTTAGTTTGCTCGGGACGAGCAAAGTTCAAGTTGGGGGGTGTGATAAGCCCACAATATTGTATATATCCGGGGCTTATCTAACTCATTTTGCTCACACACACGCGATTTTGCGCCCTATATGTTTGATATGCGCGTAGTGTTGTTTCTTGATAGTTACAGGTTAAACACGCAAATAAGTGCATTTTGAGCGCATTTGGAACCGTCCCAAGTAACCTAGGGACAAGTGCCCCATGGCACGCCAACACCGGGCCTCAAGAGCCAAGAAATGAAGACTCGGCTAAGGCCCGGGAATGCGGAAAGGCACAAAACCAAGCCGGAAGGCTAAAGCCGTGTCTCGCTCTCTCAAAAACCTCCCGGTGGAATCCGGGAGTGAACGAGCACTCAAGTGACCAAGGAACACCTCCCCCGAGGGTCGCACAACTCATTTAAGTGCTTTGGAGGAAGTCCGGAAGCGCGCAATTCAACAAGAGGGATCAAAGAGGTCAAATTCAAGTCAAGATAATTCCGGACCTATCCGGAATTATTATGGACCGATCCAGAATTGCCCAAGAATTTCCAGACGATTCCGGACCTATCCGGAGTTATTCTGGACCGATCCAGAATTGGCCGAAAATTTCCAGAAGGTTTCGGACCGATCCATAATTATTCTGGACCGGTCCAAAACCACTCCGAACCACTTTTCTGTGCACTTTTTGTATATTCCTTGGGGGCTTTTTGGACATTTCAATTGTAATTTTGGGACTATAAAATGTCCCAAACATCAGAATTTAGGGCATTCTTCATCTTCCACCTTCTCTCTCTACCTCCATTTTTGTTTTGCTCACTTGAGCTCCAACTTCTCTCTAGATTTTAGGATTTTCTCTTTGGATTCAAGGCTTTTGCCTTCACAAATGTTGTAAGTATTTCTCTTATCTATCTAAATCTTGTGTTTATTTTCATTTTCATTATGTTTTTCTTAATCACGTTTTTCTCCTTTGTGTGTACTTTAAGCATGATTGAGTAGTGGTTTAGGCTTGGTTATGGGGTGAATATCACCCCATGACTTCGGTGTTTCAATGGCTTCTCACGTTTTTATGCTTATTGTGGGTTTGTGAATGGATTAATCACTCTATTTTCGGTCTAAACTTAGAGTTGTTAACCTCCTTGATTGGGTGTAGACAAATCACTTGGCACACACAATGCTTTGAGCTATGTCACTTTAAGTGTTTGACAAAATGTATAAGAGAGTTTCTTTCCATTTACAAACCTCATTCTTGTGGTAAAAATTGGTTTTCATTGGGTGAGTTCATTTTTATGTATCAAAACTTAGTCTTGTTAACCTTTTTGATCTTGTGTAGGCAAGGGCTTGACCACTTGCCACACATGATGCTTAGAGCTATGGCATTCTAAGTGTTTGTAAAAATGCCTCAAGGAACTTATCCCATTGTTAAACCAATTTTCTAGAGTCAAAATGATTTTCATTGCTAAATCTTCCGAGTGAGAGCAAGTGACTTTGTCTCTCACTTGAGTTATAGTTGAGAGCCATTGAATATCCCTAGTCATGGGTGGTATGAACCTCTAGACCTTGCCGCCTTTAATTTGTAGTTTAAAATTTCATTTTCAATCCCATTAGAGGTAGAGAGATTCCACCAAACAAACAAATCACAACCAAAAGGTTGGCCGTCCTAACGCCGAAACCCCCTATCGTAAAGCAATTCTGTCACTAGCTCCGACCCCTCCCTGTGGATCGATACTCGGACTTAGCCACTATTCTCTGGAGTAGTAGTTAATTCCTTGTTTTTATAAATGTATTTTTGACTCGGTACGACACGGTCAGCAAGGCAGCAAAACAAACAGAGAGAACCTTCCCCAAAGCCAACCAAAAGCACAACAAAGCCAGAAGCAACGAAAACACCCTGAAAAGCATGAAACCCCCAAACGACGAAGCCTCCACAAAGCAAAAACGAGACCAACGCTAGAAGAGCTCCCAACAAACGATAAGCGGCAAATCAGAATTCCACAGAAATGGAGGCATCACCTTCCAAAATGTCAAGAGCTTTAATTTCTGCTTTAATTTCCTGTTTTGAAATTTCGATTCCCTGCAATTCTAAGAGCTTCTTAACATTATAACTCTCCCTTCCATGATATTTTACACCTAAGCGGACACCCATCTTCATGTTCTCCTGGGCTTCCTTAATCAAATTCGAATTCCTTTGACGAAAGACGCTACTAACCTCCTCATGGATCGAATGAATGGGACCATCGAGATTTCCTTTTTTCGAACCCATCCTTGAAACTTTCCTAATACTGTCTCGGCTAACCGTCTTAGATAACAACACTGTTTTCAAAGGATTTTTGCTCCAAAAAGATTTCTTCTGATTACCTTTCTTGGTCTTGTGACTCTTCATAAGGCGCTTGCACTCCACATTCTTAACGAGAGGTTCGTTCGAGACAAGATCCCAGTCATCACAATTAGAACCCCCTGAAACTGCCTTATCTATTGTGCAAAAATCATCCAAATTGACACCTCATCCAAATTGGCACCTAAAATCATACAAAACATCAGATTTAATTAAACATAGTACATGCATGATCAAATAAATTCAAGCCGGCAAATGGATAACATACGTATGTACAATTCAGAACGCCTCTCAAACCCCTCATACTTTACAATCTCAAACCCCTCATACTTTACAAAATCTCAAAGTCATTCGTCAACTCCTTCCATCAATGAAATAAGCCTTTGGGTCGCAAAAATCTGTTCCAACCATTTACTTCATAGCTCAAAAATTATTCGAGGATCGGAAGCCAACTTAAATAAATTAGCTGAATAGCTTCGAAATTATTGGAGAACTCAAGGCATGCATAAAATGGCCTGGATGGAATTATTCGCCACAAAAGAAAGCAAGACCGCATGCCAGTCAAATAAATGAACCGGTAAAGATTGTTACCTACAGTTGGGAAACATGGTTTCGAGCTTCCTCAACATGGCGTCATCTCCTAGACCATTTGCACCGACACCTCGTCGCTCTCCTGTTCCTCCTCATACTCTTCCTTCCATAACCCAATTCAAGGTAAAGCTCAATACCTATTTCCCACTTCTCTTTGTATCTGTCAATAAGCTTTCTTTAAGAAAAGTAAATTTGACGTTTTCTGTTTTGATTGAAGAATCAATGGGGTCGTCGAGTGCTGATTCAGCTACGTGTCAAGTGCTTAACGGAACCCGGTAGAGATTTGGAATCCGATGCTGAGACGACGTTGTCTTCTTCACCATCGTTGTCCTCTTCTTCTTCTTCTTCTTCTTTGGGCATTTCGACATACAGTTGGTGTGCAGGGCTGGCAGGGATTGGGTTTGTGGAGACCAGTTACTTGACATACCTCAAGCTCACCAATTCCGATGCATTTTGCCCAATGGGCGGGGGTTCTTGCGGCGATGTACTAAATAGTGACTATGCCTCTGTTTTCGGTATTCCTTTGTTCAAATTTCGCTTCTTATTTTATTTGGGTATTCAGTTCTGTGTTTTGATTGTTGTTCAATTGTAGCTGTGAAGATCTAGATCATACATGTCATGGGTGCGTAGTTATGTAACTCGTATTATGAATAGTAGTTTTTCCTTTCTAAGAAATAAAACCCCCGCTGGCCTGATGGTCCTGGCCTGGGATAGGGCTGCAATCAAACCTAGCTGCTTGCGAGGAGCTCGATGCTCAGCTCATTAAGGGCTGGACTGACTCATTTAGGAATCAAGCCAAGCTTGAGCTCGAGTTTTATGCTTGTGTAGTAAACGAGCTGAGGCTCAACACGCTAAATGTTGGCTCTTTTTTATAGGCTCGTTTAGTAAATAAATCAGACTCGGCTTGTTCACAAACGAGCCCAAGCTCGAGTATAAGTAAATAAGCCGAACTCAAACACTACCAAGCTCAACTTGACTCATTTGCACCTCAACCTAGGACTTAGGAGTTTTCTCCCTCGCTATGTAGCATGGATACGGTCAGGGACACAAGACATTGGATTTCTAAAACCAAAAATATGAAAAATTATGTATTTAACCCCAATCGTGTCCCCATACATGTCCCCCACCGTGTCCCACCCGTGTGCCCCAAAAATAATTAACTAAATTTATTAGACACGTCACATGGCGTGTCCCAAATGTATTTTGCCATGTCCCCGTGTCAGGCACGAGGACACGCCGACCTCTAGGAGTGTCAGTCGTCATAGCTCCCTCCTAAGGTTTTGGGTTCGAATCATCTTGCCAGCAATTTTTGGGGCCATCCTACCTAGGGATGGCAATTTAACCCGCCCCACTCCGAACCCGCCTTGCCCCGCCCCGATAGGGTAGGGTTTTTTACGATTTTTTTGGGTAACGGGTAGGGGTAGGGGGTGATTTTAAAAAACCCGCTAGGGTTAGGGTACTAAGGGTAGGGGTAGGGGTATGGTCACCCCGCCCTGATATTACCCGCCCCGACATACATATATATGTATAACTATATTTATATACTCTTATATGTATATATCAAATTATATTTTCTCACTTATATGCATTAAATTTTATTTATATTCTTATAATTTTACTTTTACAACTAAAATACAACATTAGATAGTAGATTTTGGTTAAGTTGTAAAAGTTATTTTGTGAACTTTTATCATTTGTACTCATTAATTGGAGTTTAAAATATACTTAACTAATATGTGAAAAAAATAGGGACGGAGCGGGTAAACCCGATACCCGATAGGGGCGGGGGCGGGGGTACCCACAAATTACCCGGTCGGGTTAGGGGCGGGTTAGGGGCAGGTTAGGGAATTTTAGGGTCGGGGCAGGGATCATCAAAACCCGCCCCAACCCGCCCTGTTGCCATCCCTAATCCTACCTTACGCATAAGCGTATGAAATGGCTGTGAGTGGGGATGTAGGAATTAGTCCTAGATGGCACAAGCTGGCACATGACACCCTGCATTACTAAAATAAAAAATGTGAGTACGAAGCATGTATTGTAAAACTAGGCTGGAAGAGTTGCAACCTTTGTACAAAAAAGTACTGACTCCAATGAATCAGAAAAATGCTCAAAGTAGAAGATTGAGCTGGCCTAGGTAATCAACATGTGGTAAAGTGGATTCACAAAAAATCATTTACACAGAAATTGAGATGATACAATACAGCCATCTTAATGTAATATTTTGATGCAAGCCTTCGAAAGTGCATTTATTTCTTGGTGTAAGCCTTCAAAAATCACTTTTTTCTCACATCATAATTTACGTCGAAATTTACCAACAGCAAGCTCCACAACTTTTTCTGGGCAAAGAGTTTTAACATGGTTTGGACTTTTGAGCAAGTTCAGATACTGTTAAGGTTTTTCCTGAAGTAGGTTTGATCAATTAGAGTTGTTTACTATTTTCTGAGTGTAGCAAATTAAAAATGCATCTTGCTTGTAGAATTTCAATTGATGTTTAGGACATATAATGGCATAGGCCCTTAATTTATTGGAAAGACAAAATAAAACAACAGATCCAGCTTTTGTTTATATATGCAGACTACAACCTTTTTTACTTCACCAGATGTTTCTGCTATGCTGTGTCCTTATCGGTAGCATTTTAGAATCTGGTTTGTAATAGTAGTTCAAAGATGGTTCATGAATACCTTTATGGATGGCAAATGGTAATTTTCGTTTGCTAATGATGCAAGTGAATTGATTTGTTTTCCTACTTGGAGAAAAGGTCAGGGCATGATTTTACTCATTTTAGTTTGTTGACTAAGCTTGAGGTATACAATATATCCTTACTACACTGTTTGTATTTCCTATTGATATTTTTTATATCTTGTCTAGTTAGATTATATACCTGCTTTTATTAGATGACCGTTTCAGTGATGGACTGTTGGCCTTCTTGCATTTACCAGGTGTTCCTCTTCCATTGATTGGGATGTTTGCATATGGATTTGTTACATTATTCGGTATACAGTTGGCTAGAAAGGATATTCCTTTCAAGATGGACGAAAATAATGCTCGATTGATTTTACTTGGAAGCACTACCTCAATGGCTACTGCAAGTGCTTACTTCTTGTACATTCTTAGCACAAAATTTGCAGGGGCATCTTGTTTGTACTGTTTATTGTCTGCTTTCTTATCGTTCAGCCTTTTTTTTACCACCATAAAGGTACCTCTTAGTTTGCAGATATTTTATTCTCCTTTTGACCTATCGACAAATGCTATAGGTTTACTCCATGCTTGATGAAGATCTTTATCGTACTCTTGGGTTCTATTGCAGGATTTTGGTTTGCAAGAAATTCAAAAGGTGGTGGGTCTACAGCTCTGCTTAGTTGGATTGGTGGTTGCAATGTTAAGCACCTCCTATACTACTTCTCAATCTGTCCCAGTAAGGTAATGTATCCCGTTTTGGGTCATCTCTCTTATTAGGGGAAGCTCATTTCGCTCACAAGCCTCATCCTTGAGGATTTTCAAGGCCCCAAAGCCATTTTTTAAAGTATTTGTGTAGTTGAGTGTTGGGTCAAGTCTCTCCAAGGCTGGAGCTTTTTGTCACTGTGTGGATTCTCTTCCTGTGAAGGTTTGGCCCGCTCAGCCTTTTTGTGGTTTGGCCCCTCTGATTGTCTTAGACTCTTTGTTTTGCGGGTTGGGGTCTTTATACGTAGTTAGCATCTTCTTGATGCCATCTCCCTCCTTTTCAGATATGTGCATATATGTCTTTGCTTGGCCATTATGTATCTCAAACTGTCATTCTTCTTGCTGTCTTGAGTGCTAGTATTTTCCTTCATCTATCAGAATGCTTACTCATTCCAAGGCTAAGGGCCGTCTGGTGCCAATCTTACTTTGTTCTCAGCATCCCATGAAAAGTTGCCACATGAATGCTGGATGTTATTTTTCATTCTTAGTATATGTTAAACGCATTTAATAGTGTTGTGTTTCTATCCAATGCCATTGTTAAAGGAGTGACTGAGCGAGTAAGATGTCGGTACTTCAACGAGTTACTGGACCTACGCTTAGTCCCACGGAATGTATCTCTATTCAACTGCTTCATAAACACTCTTTGGTATCTATGGTTAGCTCTGGTCTGGTTGTGGTTCACCAGAGATTGACTATTTGAATCTGGTCTTGTGTGTTTTACAGTAGTCATCTCAGCAATGAGGATGTACTATTGTTGCCATTTTTTTTTTTTTGGCGTTTTATATCGTATGAGGAAAATGTCTGTATGCATGCTTGTGGCTTCTTGTAAGAAGACATTTGTGACAAGATTTTCGTTTCTTTGTCAGTTCTGCAGAGATTGATCTGCAACCATTTGCAACTGAGATTACAAGAGAATCAAGTCCTTTGACTCTTGCTTTAGCAAAGCATCTAAATTCCATAGGAGCTAAAATGTATGGGGCTTTCTGGTGTTCGCATTGTCAAGAGCAAAAGCAGGTACTCCCTTTTTTGTAATTTCCTCCTCACAAATTAAGTTGCTACTTGCTAGTTTATCTACATGATAAATTAGATCCTCTTGCTTGCAACTTTGTAAACACCAGAAAGTTGACTTGCATGAAATTGCCTTTCACATAAGCTATTTTACAGTGTGATTTGCATTTTCACATGTGGCACTTTTTTTACTCTCTCTCTCTCTCTCTCTCTCTCTCTCTCTCTCTCTCTCTCTCTCTCCATTCGGTGGATTTTGTATATCTATAGCTCACATCTAGTTTGTTATGAGTCAGTCACATTTAAGGTTGAGGTATGATCGGCCTAAAAAATGGTGTATTCTTACCTTCACAAAAAAAAAAAAAAAGGAGTATTCTTCCCGGAGAAAGGATTCTTCCAGGTTGTTTAGGGTAAAGGAGAATTGTACTCTGATAAGAGTCATAAGACAGATTCTGAGCTCAAGCTTGAGCAGATTACATGAAGTCTTATTTTATCAATTTAGGTAAAACTGAGGCCAACTATTGGTGCACAAGGTGTAAGATTCCTGTATTTTATTGGTGGTGAATAACATTTCACTCCGCTTTAATGTGCTTTCCCTAATTAGTTGTCTGTGCAGTCATCCACTTGTCTTTTTTTTCAACTGATCTTTTGATACTCTCTGAGCTCATGAGCTGTATGCATTCCGATCTATTGTTTTTACATCTTTTTTTCTGGTTTATAAATGATGTTTTCACTGCCTGTCCTTCGAACTACCTGTACGATGTCTGTTATTTGCCTTGGTTGAGCTTCTCTTATGTTTTTTTGTTGCATGCAGATGTTTGGACGTGAAGCAGCAAAGTTGTTGGACTATGTCGAATGCTTTCCCGATGGATACAGAAAAGGAATTAAAATAGCTAAGGCATGTGCAGATGCTAGAATTGAAGGGTTTCCAACATGGGTAATTAATGGCGAGGTGAGGAAACGCTGTGCAACTAAACTTCTTTCTTTGTTTTTGTTTGTATGCTTCAAACAGTTACTTTCTCCTTTTCCCCAGTTACCATTCTAAGAGTGATGCTTTGGCTCACTGCCTTTTTTTCCAGTTTTTTGATGGGGGTTCTCATGTTCGGGGAAAATAAAGGATTTGTGTTGTCCAACACCGCGTTTATACTGCCTTTTTGTACGTGTTATACCGCTATTCTGAATGAGTAGCTGTTGAATGGGTGGTTGATTGCCGAAGAAGGCAAGTAAAAAAGTGATTAACTGGGTCGGTTTTACTACGTGTTGCATACATGATAATATACTGGTAAAATAGAATACGAAATTAAACAGGGCTAGTGCTATTTGTGACGACCTTATTGTCTTAGTATGTGTCATCTTTTATTGCAGGTTTTGAGTGGAGAGAAAGAATTACCGGAGCTTGCCAGGGTATCTGGGTTCAAACTTGACGAGTTTGCTCAACTGAACTGAAGGATTTATCTAAAAATCATAGTGGATGTACAGCTCCTAGGTATTACACGGTAACATCTTGGCTTCGGTATATTTCCTAGCCAAAAAACTTATAATTGTTATCTGCAAATTTTTTGACAAAAAGATAAGGAAAGAGGGGGAAAGGTTTCTCTCTTCCTCTTTGTTGATAAAATGCGAGTGCATTACCAAATTTTGTATTTCTCATGTTGTGAGAGAATATCCACAGCCCCCATTTCTCCCCCCATAAAATCGTTTAATGAAGCAGAGCGTTTGAACTTGGGGAGCAAGCCAAGGTTGATAATGAGTTTAAAGCCTCATCCTGAAGTTGGATATTGGTTTATATGATGATTTACATTTTCATTGAGCTACCGAATTTGCAAGGGAAACCGGCCGTTCATATGATGATTGGCATCTTGATTGATCCCTAACTGTTTTCTAATGTAACTCTGGGTTTTTATTTTGTAGATTTGGGGAGACCGGCTGCGTTTCTTTTACTTGGTGTCTGTCTTTTTTCAAACCCGTGGAAAGCATATATGATCTTGGATGCTTGGTGAATTCTGAACCGTGGAAGAAAGCTTTGCCACCGCTCTTGGCATTTTGGTTTCGGTGGACCATCAATTATGTAGATCGTTGAGAGGGGAAACCGGGATGCATCACGCCGTAGTTTATATAAGGGCTCTAATATCTAAGCCAAATCAAGAGACAAAAACATGTGAAATCGAGTTCCGTATTCTTTACATATATTGTACTGATCTTTAATAGGGTGCAATCAAGTTAATTTTGGAAATGGAATACCATATTTTCCTGGCATGCGTGCGCCTCCGGTTTAGCGCGTTATGTGATACGTCCAAACCACTACTCAATTCTTTTGATTTTTCTTTTGGTTTTTTGCTTGTTCCTTTGATGGTGTCTCTATTTTGAACTGAGAATTGTAGGGCTCAACCCCGCTAGGGGAAACCCTTCCAGAAATTCTCGACGGCCAAGGGCTGAACCCAAGGCCGAAGAGGGGGTTTGGAAATAGTTTTCAACCAGCAATTGACGCGCCTCGGTTATTACCTCATTAGCTGCGTCATTGCCCCAAGCGCAAAGATAACTGCTACTGTTCTCGCCTACGTTTTTTATACGTAATATTCGTTGCCTGCGCCTTTCTAAGCCTTCGATGTGGGACTTGAGACTTTGTGCCAATAACTTATCCTATTCCGAGTAGAAGTAGAACAACAAATCATTAAGGCGTTTCCACTTCTTTAGCAATGAGTCAATGACTAGCTAAGCATCCAAGAATCAATGTTTGAAAACTAAGTATCAAAGCTAGTTCCTAGGTGGCATCACCTCATATGGTCGAGTCTTCTTCGCCTGAGTCAAATCGCTTAGTCTCCTCAGTTCATACCTCCACATGCATTGGGCCTGCACGTGAGATTTTATCTCACTTCGCTCATCTAAGCTTGGTTAATATAATCTAGAGGTTAATCCACATATGGTTAATTGGTTTTCGGTTGAAACCTTCCAAGAAATCTAACACAAGTGTTATGAGAAAAATAAAGACAAATTGTATTTTTGTTATGTATTTGGTGAAATATTTCAGAGGGAAAAAATTGGTGATGCTTAGTATCTCTCATAAATGTTTCCTCCGTCCCTATTTAAGTGTCCTCGACGGAAAAATGTGTAATTTTTTAACCAAAAAATAATGTACTTGAGTGCGTGATTGAGAAAATTATGCACGAAAATAATTTATTTTTTGATCCCAAGTAAATGGGTGGTGTATAGTTTGGAACTCAGGAAAGAAATTTCATACCTCAGTTCTCTCATAACTTAACCTCACAGTCGCGGATGGTACCCCAAATATTAGTCGGATTTAGCGTCAATAAACGAATCATGTTACCTCAGATCTAGCTCATGGGTGGCCTTACCTCGTGTGGTCAAGGCTCTCGGGCCCGAGTCAAATCACCTAGTCTTCTCAATATATACCTCCACGTGCATTCGGACTGCACGTGAGAGGAGTTTTAGATTTTATCTCACATCGCTCGTCTAAGCCACCTAAGCTTGGTTAATATAATCTAGAGATTAATTCACATATAGTCAATTGGTTTTAGGTTGAAACCCTCCAAAAAATCTCACAAAAGTGTTATGAGAAAAATCATGACAAATTGTATTTTTGTTATGTATTTGGTCAAACATTTATGCTGAATGAAAGAAGCATGGTAATGTGCACATAAATCAAAATGATTCTTGGGTCTGCCCTCTCTGATGCCTTTTGGCTTTGATTTGAGGGCATGATTCCACAGCAAACGCGACGGTATAGGGGGATCACTGTTTCAGTGGTATTCTGTGAGCAGCCACTTTGTGCATTTATTGCCAAAGGTTAGGTCTGTCTCCAATCCATCTGTTTCAGTGGTATTCTGGGAGCAGTCACTTTGTGCATTTATTGTCAAAGGTTAGGTCTGTCTCCTATCCTTCCCCCGCCCATACCCCCAATTATTGGGGACTAAATGGGTTATGTTATTGTTGTTGTTGTTGTTATTTGGTCAAACATTTCAGAGGAAAAAATCGTTGATGCATAGTGTCTCTCGTAAATACTCCCTTAGTCCCTATTTAAGTGTCCTCGACGAAAAGATGTGTAATTTTTTAACCAAAAAATAATGTACTTTTGGCGTAATTAAAAAAACTATGCACAAAAATAATTTATTTATTTATTCTCAAATTTACAATGCGAACAAAACATATTTGTTTCTCATTTTATTGAACAAATTTGTTTTGTTCACATAGATATCGCTTCGATCTGATTAATGTTTTCCTTGTACATTTCATAAAATATCGCGGTTGTTTATTTTGTGAATTTTTTGAGAAGAATAGACATGCAAAAAATTAACTTGGTTGAATATAATTACAATGCGAACAAAACATATTTGTTTCTCATTTTTATTGAACAAATTTGTTTTGTTCACATAGATATCGCTTCGATCTGTTTAATTTTTTCCTTGTACATTTCATTCAATGAGCCTTATAAAATGAAGTGTGTGCCAATTGATTATTGTTACGAGCCAAAAAAGAGCCGTCAAAATCCAAAACTGAACTAGATAATGGGAAAACTGGACGTGAACTTGGTCCAGAAGGTCGAAACCGAGGTAGAAGAGTACAAACCCCGGACCTGGGTCCTTGTTCACACAGATATCCATTCGGTCTGGTTAATTTTTTCCGTGTACATTTCATTCAATGAACTTTATAAAATGAAGTGTTTCGAACTTCCAATTATTGTTATGAGCAACAAAAAAATAGGCCAACAAAATCCAATACTAAACTGGATAATAGGAAAACTGGACGTGAACTCGGTCCCAAGGCCGAAACCAAGGCAGAAGAGAACAAACGCGGGACCTGGGTCCAAAAAGGAACGTGCTTGAGAATATTCCCATATTCCCTACCCCGATTCCCACTCCCAGCCTCTCTTTCTTCCAATGCAAATCCAGTTCAGTTTCGCCTATTTAGGGGGTGCTCGGTTTTTTCACGATTTTTTTATTTGATGTGTTGTGAGAGAATGATCTGTCTCGATGTTTGGAAAAAACAGTTTTTTGTTAGTAGAACACCCCTTAGATTGTTGAGAGTATTCCCATTATATGGAAATTGAATGTTAGCCTATTTAGATTGTTGAGACGGGAAATCAGGACATGTTACGCGGTAGTTTATAGGGCTCTGATATCTAAGCTAAATCAACAGACACAATCATGTGAAAACCAGGACATATTGTGCCGTAGTTTATAACGGCTCTCGTATCTAAGCCAAATCAACAGACACAAACATGCGAAATCGAGATAGTCTTACATATATTGTCCTGTACTTCTCTTTTTACCGTTTTGAACTTAAAATTGTAGGGCTCAACCCCGTTAGGGGAAACCCTTCCAGAAATTCTCAACGGCCAAGGGCTGAACCCAAGGCCGAAGAGGGGGTTTGGAAATAGTTTTCAACCAGCAATTGACGCGCCTCGGTTATTACCTCATTAGCTGCGTCATTGCCCCAAGCGCAAAGATAATTGTTACTGTTCTTGCTATGTAATTTATACGTAGTATTCGTTGCCTGCCTTACTATGCCTCCGATGTGGGACTTTGGACTTGTGCCAATAACTTATCCTATTCCCACTAGAAGTAGAACAACAAATCATTAAGTATCAACGTTAGAAAACCAAGTAATTCTAAGCCACTTAAATTTGGTTAATATAATCGAGAGTCTATTCTACATATAGCTAATTGATTTTAGGTTGGAACTCTCCGACAAATCAAATATGATATCAGAACTAGGTCTTGCGTGACCTCACCTCATGTGGTCAAGTCTCCTTTGCTCGAGTCAGATTGTCTAGTCTCCTCAATTCATACCTCCACGTGCATTAAGGTTGCACGTGAGGGGAGATTTAGATTTTATATTGCATCGCTCGTCTAAACCACCCAAGTTTGGTTAATATAATCTAGGGGTTAATCCACAAATGGTCAATTGGTTTCAGGTTAAAACCCTGCAAGAAATCTAACACAAGTGTTACGAGAAAAATAAAGACAAATTGTATTTTTTTTATGTATTTGGTGAAATATTTCAGAGGAAAAAATAGGTGATGCATGGTGTCTCTCGTAAATACTCCCTCCGTTCCTATTTAAGTGTCCTTGACGAAAAGATGTGTAATTTTTAACCAAAAGATAATGTACTTTTGTGCGTGATTGAAAAAACTATGCATGGATTTTTATTTTCATTTTTTGCTGCAAAAATTACACGTCTTTTCGGAGTTGACACTCCAAAAAGAACGGAGGGGGTATATCAGTAACTATTACTAAGTAAATGGGTGGTGTAAATTTTGGAACTGAGGAGAAATTTCATACCTCAATTCTCTCATAACTTAACCTAATGGATGGTACTCCAAATATTAGTTGGACTTGGTGTTAATAAACAAATCATGTTACTCAAGTTTGGAAAAAAATCAAGGTTGAATAAAGTCAAACTAGTTTTTACTAAGCTTGTTTAAAAAGTTCAAGTTCTTGAAAATCAACTAGTGAATGATTCAATTAAAACTCGTTTGATATAATTCAAAGTCTACTTATTTTCTAAGTAATTTGCCAAATTTTCGAATCGAATTGAACAATAAGCTGTTACTCGAGTTTGAATAAACTCAAAAAAGTTTTTACTAAGCTTGTTTAAAAAGGTTAAGTTCTTGAAAATCAACTAAGTGAATGATTCAATTAAAACTCGTTTGATATAATTCCAAGTTTGGCTCGGTAAATCATAGGAAGTCCAACTTATTTTCTCATTTGCTAAGTTGTCAAATCGATTTGAACAATAACCTGTTTGGTTGGTTAAAAGAAAAAAAGAAAAGAAAAGAAATAACCTAAGCTAATACTGAACTTGTTTAAAAAGTTCAAGCTATTGAAAATCGGCTGGTCAATGATTCGATTAAAGCTTGTTTGATATAATTGAGGTTTGATACAAAACAGAAAAACTTTTCCGTAAATCTCCCCCGAAAGTAAAATGTATGGGTGTGATTTACTTAGAGTACAGCCACATATTTCATTTTCGGGGGAGATTTCTGAAAAAAAAATTATGTTCCATACACTTTTCCGATGTAATTTGTTGTTCGGCTGGACTGGTAAACAATCCAAGTTCCAACTAATTTTCTAATTCTGATATCAAATCAGATTTGGAACGCATAGTAGCAGGTCTATTTTAATGATCGCAACGCATTTATTTTTCAAAAAAATAGGTTCAATGAACTTCAATGCAATGTGCCCCAACTCATTTTCGACGAAAATAAATGTGTTCCGATGAGACACTCAGTTGTATCCGAGCAACATATAATTTTCTATGTGATTAATGTTGCAACATAATCCTCTCATTTTCCTTAAACGTGCTTCAAAGTATTAAACGGTATCTGATTAAAATGAATTTTGACATACTAATATTCTCGGTTCTTATCATCAAGACGACGGAAGCTGGGGGAGTGCTGCACAGCCAAGTGCTGTGCACTCAAGGCGCGGCCGCGCCGGACACTTTCCGGCAATCCGAGACGTTCACCGGATACCTCTCGTTGAGTACTATAAGTGTGTAAAAAATTAACTTGACCGAATATTGTTAAGTGCCTAATCAGAACACAAATAGATTGAAATGAAATGGAACACAAATGTACATAAACATTGGATCCAAATCAATAAACCCATTTTTTTCAATCTATTTGTGTTCCGATTAGGTACTTAACGATATTTGATCAAGTTGATTTTTGATACACTTATACTACTCGACGCGGGCTATCCGGTGAACGTCTCGGATCGCCGGAAAGTGGCCGGCACGGCCTCGCCGTGAGGCTGCACTGCACGCTGCACAGCACTTGGCTGTGCAGCACCCCCCCGAGTCCCATCAAGACGGACCTGGGTAAGACCTTGAACAGACATGGAGAAGATCCGGTCCTCAAAATAGACCCGTTATGGTAACGGGGCCCAATACAAACCAACCATGTCGTGCAGTCCACGGGAAGCCCATTCCTTCCAAGATCACAAACTTCGACTCTTGAGACACGAACGGTCCAGATCGTTCTTCACCATCCTAGGGATAAATCCTTGAAACAGACTAAAGAGGGGAGACCCACTAAATCAGTTAAACAAGGGGTCCATCTGAACCCCAGACCACCAAGTTCACATTCAGTTTTTTCTAGGTAAATACCCACTCCTTTCCAAATTGTTTGCCCCTCAAAAAATAATGTAGGAGACTAGGAGTAATTTTTTTCAACAAATTTTACACCTATTTAAAGATCTAACTGAGAAGAAAATTTTGGTATAATTCTTTTTCAAAAAAAATTCTCATAAACACGTTATTTTTTGCGTGCAAAATACACGCACTCCCAAAAGGGACAAACAATTTAGAACGGAGGGAGTAATTAATTTTCACACCCGTCAAATTGATATCCATATTTTTTTTTTCTCTTTTAATAAAATTTTTACGCATACATTTTTTTACTAAAACACAAAAAAAGAGTATAAGTATCAATTTGAGGGTCGGAAAATCATTTTCCTTCTCTATTATCTAGTCCAGTTCAGTTTTAACTTTGTAGGCCTTTCCTTGAAACAGACTAAGTAATCCTTGTTTATTGTAAAGTTTGTTGAGTAGAATAGATATGTAAAAAAGTACCTTAGTTGAGGCTAGGTTTGGCATAAAAAGTTAAGTGGCTTTTTACTATTCATTTTTTTTGTCCTTATTCATTTTTTTTTTTTTTTTTTTTGTATTTTTAGTTTTGCGTCAAACTTTTGCTCTTATTTTGACTTATTCTGTATTTTTGAAAAAATTTAAGAGTTTCGGTCAAAAATTTTTACTTTTCCGATTCCTCTCGTCGAGACGGATCAATTGATCGCAAAAGTTTGACGCAAAACTAAAAATACAAAAAAAAAAAAATGAATAAGGACAAAAAAATGAATAGTAAAAAGCCACTTAACTTTTTATGCCAAACCTAGCCTGAATATGATAACAATGTGAACAAAACATAATTGTTTCTCATTTTCATTGAACAAATTTGTTTGTTCACAAAGATATCGATTCGATCTGGTTTAATTTTTTTAGTGTACATTTCATTCAATGAGCTTTATAAAATGAAGTGTTCCGATTGATTACTATTACAAGTAAAAAAAGAGCCGAAAAAAATCCAAAATTGAACTGGATAATAGGAAAACTGGACGTGAACTCGGCCCCGAAGGCCGAAACCGAGGCAGAAGAGTAGGAACCCCCGACTTGGGTCCTTGTTCACATAGATATCGATTCGATTTGGTTAATTTTTTCCGTGTACATTTCATTCAATGAACTTTATAAAATGAAGTGTTCCGAACTTCCGATTATTGCTATGAGAAAAAAAATAAATAAAAAGGCCGACAAAATCCAAAACTGATCTGGATAATAAGAAAACTGGACGTGAACTCGGTCCGAAGGCCGAAACCAAGGCAGAAGAGTACAAACGCGGGACCTGGGTCCAAAAAGGAACATGCTTGAGAATATTCCCATATTCCCTACCCCGATCCCGACTCCCAGCCGCTCTTTCTTCCAATGCAAATCCATTTCCCCCCATCCACACCTACTAATCTCTCTGGATGATATCAATGCTCTTGTCTTCTTCTCCATCAATTTCCACTTTAAAAAGCAGAATCATCTCTCTCAAAAATCAAAATCAAAATCAATTGAGAGGTTGCAAATCATGTCTTGCAATTCGTTTGAATTGGATCAACAAGTGATTCAGAAGCTTGGTATCTTCAAGATCCAGGGCAGAGATAAACGTGGCCGGAATATCCTCCGCATCCTCGGGAAGTTCTTCCCTGGTAAGTTGAATTTACTCCTAATTGAATTTTCTTTCGTTTGATTTTGCATTTGGCTTGGATTAACTCCAATTTTGACTTTTAATGCTTTGAATCTATCTCGAATTCGATCTCTCCATATACAGTGGTCCAATTTTATGTGCATGTTTGATTTTGATCGGTTTTTCTCTTGTTTAAGTTTGCATCAATTAGTTTGGTGTAGCTCAGGGCTCTCACTGTTAATATCTCCCCCAAGGTTTAAATATCGGCCTTAAAAAATCACTTATCGGCCAGTCCTGTTACGTATCGGTTCGTCCAATCCTTAGCCGTGACAGATCGATACTCGACTTTTACGGGAGATTGAGGCACTTTCAATTTTATTTATTTTTGGTCAAAATATATATTTTTTAAATTTACCATCATGATCAACGATTTATCAACGATTTCCATTACGTATCATTTGATACTCTTGATATCACTACACTGCAAAACGTTAACGTTACGTTTCCCGATACTATTACCCAACACTCTTTCTAGTTATTTTACGCGGCCTTGGTATGGATCAGGTCGGATACTGAATGTTGACGCTGTGAAGAAGTACTTGGAATCTGAGATTTTTCCGAAGCTGGAGAGAAAGCCGTTTGCAGTGTTGTACGTGCACACGGATGTGGAAAGGAGCGCGAATTTTGCAGGAATCTCAGCCCTACGATCGGTGTACGACGCGATTCCAGTCAACGTCAGGGAGAATCTGGAGGCCGTTTACTTTCTCCACCCGGGCCTACAAGCCAGGCTCTTCCTCGCCACCTTTGGCCGCTTTATGTTCAGCGGAGGGTAAACCATCTTCACCCACGGCGCATTTTATCGCTGTTGTCTCCTTTCTAAATGTTACTAATTAATCTTTATTTTTTTGTAATAAATTGTATGAGGAAAAAAAAGGACCAAAAAATTGAAATTGAAAATTTAAATCCAAACTGGGAAGGGCTAAAAAAATTGTGATGTGTTTCAGGCTGTATGGAAAGCTCAGGTATGTGAGCAGGCTGGACTACTTGTGGGACCACGTGAGGAGGACCGAGATCGACGTACCTGATTTCGTGTACGATCATGATGAGGATCTTGAGTACCGTCCGATGATGGACTATGGATTGGAGAGTGATCACCCGAGGGTGTACGGTGCGCCCGCGGTGGATTCTCCTGCACCTATGTATTCCATGAGGTGCATCTCATAGGAAGGTAAATAATTAGTCTCAAGAAGGAGTCTGGTTGGTAGCATAATTTTGCAGTGTATAGGTGTTTGTTTTGTTTTGTATCTTCTTTTGAACGTTTCGGGGTTGCTGGTGTACACAATGTGAAAGTGAATGCGACCACTGTTTTGTTTGCCAAGAGTTCATTTTTTGTGTGTGGGGTGTGTAGCGATTCCCTTGCTAGCGAGTATGCAAACGAGTCGAGCTGAGCTTCATAGAGCTCAAGTTTGGCTTGTTTAGTAAACTAGCCAAAAATCTAGCTCAGCTCGTTCGTTAACAAGTTGAGCCAAGATAATTTACTTAACGAGCCTCCTTAAACGAGCCGATCCTATATAAACAAGCCAAGCCAAGTTTTACCAAGCTCGTTTACTAAACGAGCCTAAAACTCGAGTTTTGAGCTCCACCCAATCACTAAATGAGCCTAGCTGAGTTGAGCCTTAACGAGCCGAGCTATGAGTTGCTTGGTTCGTTTGTTCCCCGACTCGTAAAAGTGGTCCTTGCAATGCAGCCTAAAGCTTAAGCTCAGGTTTATTGATCGTACCATGTGGATTCATTTTTATTCGCAACGCCTTTGTCGCTCTAAATGATTCATTTGCGGGTTGCCGACCACCGTCAAGGAACTCACCCGCATGAGAGCAGAATTGTGCTTTGATACTCCCTTTTGGAACGATCTGCACGTTGCCTTTCAATACTACCGAATAATCTGCGCACTTCGTCAAAAAGCTCATGTTCAAGCTTGTGGATTCATGGTTTGGCAAAGAATTTGGAAGAGAAAATGTGTTAATACCAACTAAATTGTAGTATAATGAAGACGATGAAAACCATGAACATGATTTGCTTTGGCCTTAGAAATATGGAAAAACAAGAAGTTCAAAGGAAAACCAACGTAGAAGTTCAGTTAAAAGCACATGTCATCAAAGCAAACCAGTACAGTTTCTTTTTTACAGATGCATATTCCTAAAGGAAGAAGCATTCATCCGGTCGGTAAGCAAAAGAAGGCCCCAAGAGGATCGGAGCTTGGACAACCAAAATTCAGCCAGGAGGCCAAACGAAGCAGCCAGCTTTGCCAACTCTCTGCCACAAAATTTGCTTCTCCATAGCAGAAATGTGTCTAAAGAGCTTTTACCAATTTCCAGGCCGCGAATTATTCATTTCTCTTAACGTTTTCGTGCAAAAAGCGTTGCAGATAATTAACATTAGAGAGTAAGTGTTTTATGTGGTAAGTTTTAGATACAATCGATCTGGTGGATCCTTCAAAAGGGTTACTGATTCCCTTTGCAACTGCACAAACAGTCCATTTGGAGGGTAATGAATGCTAAAGAAAGAAAACAAAGGGAAGTCCCTTCACTTGTTTCCAAGGTTCTAAAACTTGCTAGGCGCTCCCAGGGCGGCCGAGCACCTTCTAGCTTCCAGGGCCGACTACTCGGTGCCTAGTCGGGCAATTAGTCGGGATAGTCAGGATAATCAATCTAGTCGGGCTAGTCGGCAAGGGTCCTTATAGCACCTAGTCGGCGAGTACTCGGCCTTCTAGACCTTTTAGAACACTGCTTGTTTCAATTAATAAGAACAGTAAGAAATGCTGCGAAATGGTGAAATTTTAACTAAAGACCACATAGTAAAGTTTAAGCAACTCCCCACTTCATCAACATAACACGTTACATTAAACAAATGCCTCTTGAGGCTTCTTTTATTAGAGTCCCCTAACAAAAATAAACAACTCTTCACTTTACAACCCACAAGCATTAATATATTTTACCAGCTAAGGCAAACTTCCAAAAGATATATGAAGCTTTAACAATTTCCCTTGCACACAAGGTAGAAATGTATAAAAATGAAACAGGTTTCAGAAGACAAAATAAGGGATGAAGAAAAAAAGAACTGAAAAAAGGACACTTGCTTTTAGTATTGAGATGAAGAAGATGGACCTGATTCAAGCAAGCTTGGGAGAGGCTGAAATAGGTGGGCAAAGCCAGGGTGGGCTGCCAGTCGGTCAACACAACAATTCCCTACATGGTAAATCAGAGGTTTACCATCCAAACCTACTTCACAATTTGGACCCCAAAGAGCAGCAGAGGGACTATAAGTGTCATACAAGAAGAAAATGCAGTTCCCTTCGCAATTGCGTCCTTTGAAATTTGCAGCAGAAACAGAGAAGGAACAACAATCTCTACCAGCAAACAATATCCTATCGCCTAGATCTGAAACCTCTTCCCATTCGTCTTCTACCTCTTTCAGTTTATAGACTTGAAAACAGGTTTTGTTATGCTTTCTATTCAGTAACCAGAGTTCCCCACATGACTCCACCAAATGCTTCTTGTTACCAGACAAGAAGTGATTCAAGGGAGATGAAAAATACTGGTGTCCACCTTTCATCCCTCCATATTCAACAAGTGGTGTCCACCTTTCATCCCCATGTCTCAGACCAGATAAATCACCGTTGTGTATCACAACCACTGTCAAATTGTCAAAAAATACTGCTTTCTGAACTTCATTAATATCTCTTGATTCCTTTGTGGCATGCCTAAATTACATGATCGACTGATTTTGGAGATACGAAATTGTGACAAATCGAGTATGTTCTCATAATTTCGCAAGGGTTTGATTTTTTTACCACTCGATAGGGGATTGAGAAGTCTCATTTTACCTTCGGGGAGATTCTCCGAAACTTTGATAATCCATGTCATTGGCGGAAAATTGGACGGATTGTGAAGTCGATAGACGGTGGCTTCAGTGAGAGTGTAGCGGGCACGAGGGTGGGGGAAGCTATGGGGGACGATATGGAAAGGGAGAGTGAGAGAGAGGGGAGGAGGCCATGTTCCGGAGGGGAGTGAGGAACGCCATAAGGAACAGATGGATCGAAATTGGAGAACGTCCATCCGGGTGTCGAGGAGTTTCCCTTTTGATATCAGTAAATCTGGCGGGAGCTCCGACCACTTGCCGACTGTAGGTTTTTTTTTAAACTGTTTTTTCTTTCAGAACCGACTTGTGGACTGTAGTTGACATTTTTCCTTTAGCTCCGACCACTTGCAGGCTCTAGCTGTTTCTTTGAGCTCAAGTTAGAAGTAGGAAGGGGGGAGGAAGTTGAATCATGTATATTTATATACTGGTTGCTTGTAAGCTTCTCCAATTGACCGAGAGTTTTGTTGGAAATAATTGTTGCATACATGGTAGTATCTATATTGCAATCCATCATGTTGGATAACAGATCTCGTCTGGTTGGATGGATCGGACACATGGCTTGGAAAGTAGAACCGAGGCTTGAATATTAACTCGTCTGACTGGATTTGAGGTACAACCGGACGGATTTGAGTCCTTTGCGACCATTTGTCTCCCGTTTTGACTTCAGCCCACGTCCATCACTTCCAAATTCTTCTTTTTAACTTGAAAATCATCACAACCGGGTTTCAATACCTGAAATGAAAATGAAGTGTATCAACATCCAAGAAGTATAACTATGGACCCAACATCAAGAAGTATTAACTATGGACCCGACAAACATAAAATGGACCCAACTTACACTTTGCTAGTCCTCGAGCAAAGACTAAAAGAAGACAAACACTAATAAACACTAGCTAGTCCCACTCTCGTAGGGATACACGGTCACACTTAGCAAGTATGACTCCACTTTTAAACCCCTAGGTGGCCACAGCATTGACTACCCAGAAAACATGTGCGAATTCCTTTTCCATTAATATCAACTCATCACGTCCACAAAAATTCAAGCAAGTAACCCATATGAATTAGCAAATCCAGCACAATGATATGAAGAATATGCAAAGTTTGAGACACAATCAACTCATAAAGACATTCAATAGCAACTATACTTGCGTGTGTGAGAAATAGCCAACACAGATACAATCCCAATATTAAAGCACGTGGTCGCTCAAAGTTTCTATTAGAACCAGCTTCAACTCAAATCTTACCAATTTTTTGCACTCAACAAATGAAAATCTCTGAAACTTGTGCAATTATGTACCCTCACATGCATGGGGAGGTAATGTGAACAAGCCAAAGTATCCTCACACAAGACCTTGACAAACACTAAAACAATGGAAACTCATAGTCTCATGAATTGAATGCCAAACACTGGGAACAACATGACTACCACATTACAGCATCCTTCCATCAAAACACAAGTCAAGCCATGCCAGAGCTAGGATCAATTAGGTAGGGGTGAAAAAAAACCCGACAGGACCCGAACCGACCAAAAAACCAAAAATTCGGTTTGGTGTTCGGTTGGCCCAGTCTGGGGAAAAAAACCGAACAAACCGAACCCAAAAACCTAAATACATCTCGGTTCGGTTTCGGTTTCCCGGAATTTTTGTCAGACCGAACCGAACCAAACCGAAATACCCAAAATCATACCGATTTGGACCCGAATTACCCCAAAACCACCCATATTTGGACTGAAAACCACCCCTATCTCGGTTTCCTAAAAATTTTCGCATGAATTGGTAATATAAAAAGCAAGCACAGGTTATTAATACCCCATTGTTATCATTTAATATATTAAGACCCCACATTATTGCCCCCCCCCCCTCTTCTCTCTCTCTCTAAATCTCGCCCGTCCATCTTAATCTCAACCATTCATTTGAATTTTAAAGACGGACCGAAAACCCCCCAAAAAACGACCGGACTGAACCACCCCGAACCGATTTCGGTCCATTGCTATTTTCGGTCGGGATCGGTTTCCGCATAAGTTACTCCAAACCGATCGGTTCGGTCCCAAACACCCCAAAAACCGTACCGAACCGACCGAATTTCACCCCTACAATTAGGACTTTATTTTTTGTTTTATCATTAGGAGGGAAGGATTATGTGAAAAAGGCCAGGGTAAGAAATAAATCACGTCCAAGAATAGGCAATCAAGCAACAACTTTTGATGGAGTTCAAAAAAAAGCAACAACTTTTGATTCCCTTTTTTTCATTTTGACTCTACTCTTTTCTTCTTTTTCATTTTTCATTTTCTCCCTTCATTGGAAATCATGACATGAAACACAAGTTCTTAATCAAACCTCCCTTTTCTTTCAATTAATCCGTTCCAAGACTATATTCTCAGGACATTTGGCCATGGAGTTAAACAAAAAAAGGTACATCTCCTTTTTTCAAGGCTCAAAATGGCGAACAAGGGAGAAGTGTATAAACAACAGAAGCGGACAAGATCAAATACATAGATGGCCTATAATCCCTCCCTAAGTAAGACAAAACCCTTCGAGTGTGCAAAAGCACAAGACAAAAAAGATGTGCAATGTACGAAGGGAATGAAAGATAGAATGATGAATTCCCGGCATTCAACTAAATAATCAACAAAAAATGAGATTGAGCAACAACTAATGTAAGCTTCCAAGAATCATTAATGTAGGAAGGTTTTAGGATGCTCAAGTATTACCGCCTACAATAGGAATCGTGGTGGTTTTTTATGAGAAATAAGGATAGTACTACGGAGAAAGTGCGCAAAGAAGAAAGAGGAAAGAATGAGAAGAAGAAGAGAGGGAAAGAGAGATAGTGGTGCTTCACCCTCGCAAGGGTTGGGCGGTTTCTGCAAGGAAGGACCCCAGCCCAAACCCCAATCATAATGGCCTTAGCCTTGTAAACTCAATTCATTAATCAACTCTATTTCAAAATGAAAGATTACATCCATCTTTATAGGCTAAACAATGGCCTTTTGAATTCCTAGTAGTCTAACTGAAATGAACCTAATTAAATTAATGTGAGTGAAACTAACTAAATGCATACAAGGTATTGAGACATGTGAATGAACCTAGCTATAAATGCATACATAGAATCTAACAAAGACTACATGCAATGAATTAACATAATGCGTTTAATGTATCAAGATGAACATTAATGCAAGTACTTAATTCATGATGACCCTTGATCTTCCAACTACCATGGATGACCCTTGAACTACCAACTACCATTGACACTTGTTTTTGGACCAAAAAGACTTCTCGATGCTCGTGCTACCCATGGCCTTTGGTTTAGGCTTCCAAAGCCTATGAGACTTGTATAACCATTCCCTGGCTATGTCATCAATCATGTAAGAGTAAATGTGAAGAAACCCCTCTAAGATAAGAACTGCTCTAAAGCTTACAAGGGTAAAAGTGTCCACAATTGTCCCACAGATTTCCAAGTCAACCATCTACTCTTGAATTAAGATTTTTAACATGCTAGCTAGCCTGAAGTGCAAAGTACCGAGTATAGATGCCATGAATTACTTTCAACAAGCGCTAGCATAATGAACTAAGATACCAATATAATATCAAAGAAGTGCATATCCCAACCCATTCTTAAATGCCCAATGAATCCATGCAAACATGCCAATTTTCAATGAAAATAGCCAAGGAACCCTCTTTTTCCCATTTTCAAAATTTTCAATGTTTTTGGAGTTTTCAATATTTTTTTTTTTAAGGTTTCAAATATAAGAAAACAAGAAAAACACTAAGTATCCCCAACCTGCTCCAATCCCTCCCTCCAACTTAAGCAAACAAAAAAAAACAAAGTACGAAGGGAACGAAAGATATCACCTCGGGATTGACCTGATAAAATAGATGCGCATGCGCAAAATACGAGAGATACACTCCCCAACTTGAAGTAAGGCAACTTGCAAAATGTAAGGCCAACACAACAACAAAAACAAAACCCCAAGGAATAAGGTTCACTAAAAACAAATTAAGAAAAAGTACGACAAAACTTGCATTTCCTCCCAAGAAGAGCTAAATTTAACATCTTCACCCTTGATGGCTGCAGAAAAAACGCCTTTAATCAACTCCAATGAGCTGGCACCTTCTCACCCTTGATTGTATTACATGATATGTGGCGGTAATGACTTTAGTTATAGTCTTCAAAACCAAAGTATTATGATAGATATAAAGCATGGAAAAAACCCGTTTCAAGAAATAAGCTAGCGAAAGAAATAAGGGAAAAACCAAAGATATTATTTTAGCCAAATACATACGCACACCCATAAATTATGTCCCAAAATGTTTGTCAAGTCCGCAAAACGAGGACTTCAAAATAATTCATTTCGTTCGAGAAAAAATTCGAACTCTTTTCACAAATCAAAAGAACTCATTTATAGCAAGTAAATTGTTGAATTTTTTCTTGAAATAACTGGTTTACACAGACATCAAAAGCTCAACTTGTATGACATATACATCTCTTTCAGCACTGACAAAAACAAGCAAAAATTGGCAGCAACTACCCGAAATAAGGGATGAAGAAAAACAGAACTGAAAAAAGGACACTGACATTTAGGATTGATATGAAGAATATGAAGCTGATGCAAGCAAGCTTGGGAGAGGCCGAAATAGGTGGGCAAAGCCAGGGTGGGCTGCTAGTCGGTCAACACAACGATCCCCCACATGGTAAATCTGAGGCTCTTTATCATCCAAACCCATATCGTAGTTGTTGTAATACTCCGGACCCCAAAGAGCAACAGAGGCATCATCAGAGTCCCGATAAGAGTCATTCAAGAAGAAAATGCAGTTCCCTTTGCAATTGCGTCCTTTGAAATCTGCAGCAGAAACAGAGAAGGAACAACAATCTCTACTTGCAAACAATATCGTATCGCCTAGATCTGACACCTCTACCCATTCGTGTTCTGCTCCTACCTCTTTCAGTTTGTAGGCTTCAAAACAGGTTTCCTTATAATCTCTATCCAGTAACCAGAGTTCCCCACATGACTCCACCAAATGCTTCTTGTTACCAGACAAGTAGTTCCAGGGAGATGAAGATTCTCTAATGTTCAACGACGAATCAATTACAAGACAATCTCCCTTGTCACTCACTGCATATATTTTCCCTTTGAAGTTCATGAGGTCACTGTAAGCCTTACCCCCTCCACATTCAACAATTGGTGTCCACTTTTCATCCCCCAGTCTAAGACCAGCTAAATCACCGTTGTTGTGTATCACAACCACCGTCAAATTGTTAAAGAATACTGCTTTCTGAACTGTATTAATCATCTCTTGATTCTCTTGTTCCCAGTCGATTGGATTATCAAAGTCGTCGTACGTTACACCTAAACTACACGATCGACAAATTTCGAAGATTCGAAATTGCGACAAATGGAGTATTTTCTGATAATTTCGCAAGGGTGTGATTCTTTTACCAATCGATAAGGGATTGAGAAGTCGCATTTTACCTTCGGGGAGATTCTCTGAAACCTTGATAATCCAAGTTTTTGGCGGAGAATTGGAAAGATTTTGGAGACGGTAGACGGTGGCTTCGGTGAGTGCGTAGTGGCCACGAGGGTGGGGGAAGCTATGGGGGACGATCGGGAAAGGGAGAGTGAGAGGGAGAGGAGGCGGCCATGTCCCGGAGGGGAGTGAGAAGCGCCATGAGGAACACACGGATCGGAATCGAAGGACGTCTATTCGGGTTTCGAGGCGTTTCCCGATCAACGTCAGTAACTCCGGCGGGAGGTCCGACCAGTTGCAGGCGGTAGTTGACATTTATCCTTGCAGACTCTAGGACTGTTTCATTGACCTGAAGTTGGAAGTAAGAATCTTGGAGGAACTTGAATCATGCATATACAGCTTGTAAAGAGGATATCCGATGGTTATCTTTTCTTTTTTCATTTTTTATAATCAAGTGTGAGGTTCAACTTTCGATTAGTTTTTGAGAGATTAATTTCAAACACTTCGATTAACCCTTTAGAGATTAATTTCACTGTCCACTAGTGGGCCCTAGTTACCCATTTTTCTACTCATTGACATAGTGTACTTTGGATTAATAATTGAGCCATATATTTTTTTTATTTAAAAAATTACATTTGTTAGTATTTAATCTTATTTTTTGCGAATCATTATTCATCTCCACAGGCTTTTGGGAATATCTTTGTCTTTCCCTCACAAAATTTTTAGTTTCATTGCTAATAAAATGATTTTTAGATTCCTCTAGATCAATTAAATAATCAATACAAAAGATTGACAAAAAATTAACAAATGTGAAAGAATTAAATAAAAACAATTGGCTCAAAACATTAGAGTTAGTTTTTTTTTTTTTTTTTTGTTGCCAATCAATAAACTTTATTAAACGCAACCCGAAGAAATATCTAGAGATGCTTTCCTTTGAATCCAGCTAGGAATTTAGAGCCGGGGGGGGGGGGGGGGGGGGGGGGGGGGAGGATCGCAGCCAGGTGCTGTGTAGCGTGCTGGGCAGCCGTGCCGGCCACTTTCCGACTATCCAAGACGTTCACCGGATAGTCCTCGTGGAGTACTATAAGTGTACCAAAAATCAAGTTGATCGAATAACGCTTAGTACCTAATCGGAACACAAATAGCTTGAAAAAATGGGTTTAGTGATTTGGATCCAGTGTTTATGTACATTTGTGTTCCATTTCATTTCAATCTATTTGTGTTCCGATTAGGTACTTAACGATATCATATCAAGTTGATTTTTGGTACACTTATAGTACTCGATGAGAGGTATCTAGTGAGCGTCTCTGATCGCCGAAACGTGATCGGCGCGGCCGCGCTGTGAGGTGCACAGCACGCTGCGCAACACCCCCCCAGAGTCCAGGAATTTCCCCATGCCAGCTTCTCGAGAATTCAAAGATACTTGGCTATCTTATCAGCCATCCTATTACAAATACGAGGAACATTAGAGTTTAGTTTAATTGGTTAAAAGAAACGTGTGTGACGACCCCAAGATTATATTACGCCAAACCCAAATTTCTATGACTTCCTTCAGATTTGCTCTTCTTTTCCGGACAATTTCAATAAGTATCTGTTAAAAAGTTGAACAAAAAAATGTTGACTCTTATGGGATTTTTTTTTCTTCTTTTGACTGAGTGGGCTCTTGTTAACTTTCCCACGTAGAATCTCTCCCTCTCACACGTATTACTAAAAAATTGATGTGGCCCAACTCATAAAGAAATGGTTGGGGGAGAATTAATGTAGCCCACCTTATAAAACTAAAACTCCAAACCGAACAAGAATTTCAGTCCAAAGTTAAAAATGCCGACTCAGAATAGGCAAACGAACAAAGCCTATATTATTCTCTCTTTCTTGTTCGGCTACGGTACCCTTTGCGGGAAAATTTTACTCAACTGTAAATTTGTCTTTTATTGATATATAGATTGGAGATTGTGACACAGTAATCTATTATGTTACAATGACCCTATAACATAAATTTGAGAGGCTTGATCGTGATTCAGTGAAACAGTTTGATTTGATTACTTGTCTTTCAAAACATAGCTATCCACCCAGAAACTAAAGACAAGGATTTGAAATTCCAAGCTCTTGTGACTTGAGATATCAAGATTGGTGTATAATTAAAGATGTTGTACTGGCAATTACTATCATTATTCACCGTTCAAATCTTGAAGAACTCACAAGGGCTTGTAACCTTTTATATTCATAGAGGATTCTGTATAACACACCGCCTCACCTGGCCTGGGTGAGAGACATGGAGTTGTCTCCCTCATTTGTCAAGTTATAGTGAAAGGGTAATACACAAGTAAATCCATTATCCATTCCAAGTTTTACAATGGATTAAGTCCGCTACTGTAAAATAAGAGTAACGAAAATAAAAGAACTAACAAAATATACATCTTTTAAACCCCCGGGCGTCACTGGAAGGACGAGTGAAGTCTCGTGAAGGTAGCAGTGATACCCACAAACACTGTGAATCCTCTTTCACATGGAATCTAGAAACCTGCGCAATGCAGCACATCAATAATATGTCAAGCCAAGAATATAAAGCCATCAAAAAGATATAGCACGCAAGAGTAGTTTTAGATGCTATCAAAGTATAGGAATAAGTCATGGCACCTAAACTTAGCATGTATGAGCAGGGGCCTTGACTGTCAGTGAACCACAATCGAATACTCTCTCGGACCGAGTTTTGACTTTAATTCTCACCATGTCATGCACTCATAAAAAAATAAAAATAAAAACTCGAAACAAGGTGCATATTATGCACTCTCATTGTGTGCGGGCAGAGATTATGCAATAGGAAACCAAAGTGCCCCGCGTACTCTAACATGAAAAGAACGCTTGATGATGTGGACACACAATCTCATGAACAAAATGCCAAGTATCGAAACCTACCTCTATCCACCAATCCACAACCCATCGCCCCTAGGATAAAAAAGGACTTTGATTCCGGTTATAGCATTAGGCAACGGAAAATGTTGCAAGGCTATGGTATGACATCTTGAAGTGTCGAGAATAGGCCCACAATAACAACATAGGGCGAATTAATAATACATGCCCTTTTTCATTCATTTTCGACTTTGGCACATCTCTCTTTCTTACCCCTTCAACTCAATCCCATATCTAAGAACCGTGTTTCTTCTTCCACAAACACATTGGTGTCTTCCCTTTCTTTTCTTTGTTCTCACCATTAATCAAACACAACTTCCAATTATACTTGCTCCTTTTTTTTTCCCCCTCAACAAAATACCTTCACATGAATCAATAACTCTTCTCACGACACAATATGGATAATAGATCTCACAAGAAAAGGGTATTATGTAAGAGGCTCAAAATGGCTTACGAGGGATAAGTGAACGAAAGGAAGAAATAAATCGGCCCAAAGCATAAGCAAATGGCCTATCATCTTTTCTTAAGGGCGACACAACCATAAAACTTTCCAAACCCAAGAGATGAATAACAGGCAATTTGATAAAGCTCAACATTTTTGGGAGCAAAGATAATGAGATCCATGACAAATTGACTCTATTCACAACAACGAGAATTTATGTGAAACCACTACAAATAAAAAGGCTCGAAACTCACATGGACATAGGTCTCCACTAAATTAGCAATCAAGAGCAGTCAAGTCACCACTCACAAACGACCAAGGCACAAGTAAACGTATGTGAAAATTAAGTGCCATGACAATTTCTGTTGATAGACTAGAAAAAGAACTACCATCAAATGAAATATCTAAGCACTGCTCAAGACGTCTCAACACAAGTAACCAATCAAGCAATCAAAACAAGTCACAAGTCCCAAGTAAAAAAGATCCCACTATTTTTACATTTTTCCATTTTTTTAAAACTAAAACTTGCAAAAGATGAAAGACTCCATAGACTAACCCCAATTTAAACTCAATAACCCTAGAGGGTTGGCAAAGTGATCTTACCTTGAGACTTAAAAGTTTGCTCCCACCTAAGATCCCGGGTTCAATTCTACTTGCTAGTAAACTCAGGTTCGATGCGCAAACCCATAATATATAAAAAGCTCAATGGCAGGCAAGGCAACTACCCAAAATAAGGGATGAAGAAAAAAATAACCGGAGCACTTACATTTAGGATTGAGAGATGAAGAAGATGAAGCTGATGCAAGCAAGCTTGGGAGAGGCCGAAACAGGTGGGCAAAGCCAGGGTGGGCTTCTAGTCGGTCAACACGACGATGCCCGACACGGTAAATCTTAGGCTCTTTGCCATTGAAACCCAAAGGAGCAATATTGCCTTCGTAATAATCCGGACCCCAAAGTGCAGAAGAGGCATCGAGATTGTCGTCGTCAAAGTCTTCATTATAAGAGTCATTCAAGAAGAAAATGCAGTTCCCTTTGCGATTGCATCCTTCGAAATCTGCAGCAGAAACAGAGAAGGAACAACAATCTCTACCCACAAACAATAGCCTATCGCCTAGATCCGACACCTCTACCCATTCCTGTTCAACCTCTTTCAGTTTATAGGCTTCGAACCAGATTCCATGGCCAGCAAGCTCCATAAGCAAAGCACGAATGTTCTGAACATGAAGTAATCGCGGTCTCCAATCTGTCTCCGCTACTAACCAGAGTTCCCCACATGACTCCACCAAATGCTTCTTTTTACCAGACAAGTAATTCCAGGGAGATGAAGATTCTCTAATGCTCAACGCGGAATCAATTACCAGACAATCTCCCCTGTCACTCACTGTATATATTTTCCCTTTGAAGTTTATGAGGTCACTATATCCCTTACCTCCATATTCAATAACTGTCCACCTTTCATCCCCATGTCTCAGACCAGCTAAATCACCGTTGTTGTGTATCACAACCACCGTCAAGTTGTCAAAAAATACTGCTTTCTGAACTGTATTAATCATCTCTTGATTCAGCTGTGCCATGCCGATTCGATTATCAAAATCGTCGTACGTTACACCTAAGCTACACGATTGACAAATTTCAGAGATTCGAAATTGCGAAAAATCGAATAATATCGGCATGCGTGTGATTTCATCTCTGGATAGGGGATTGAGGAGTCGCATTCTACCTTGGGGGAGATTATCTGAAACCTTGATAATCCATTTACTGGGCGGAGAATCGGATGGATTGTGGAGGCGGTAGACGGTGGCTTCGGTCAGTGTGTAGTGGCCACGAGGGTGGGGGAAGCTATGGGGGACGATCGGGAAAGGAAGAGTGAGTGGGAGAGGAAGAGGCCATGTGCCGAAGCGGAGCGAGAAGCGCCATGAGGAGCAGACGGATCGGAATCGGAGGACGTCGATCCGAGTTTTGAGGCATTTCCCAATCGACGTCAGTAAATCCGGCGGGAGCTCCGACCACTTGCAGGCTGTAGTTGACATTTTTTCTTTTGCAACCCTCAGGCTGTAGTTGACAAGTTTCTTTGACCTCAAGTTAAGTTGAATCATGTATATATTGGTTTAGCTTGTAAGCTTCTCTATAATTGACTGAGATTTTTTGTGTGCGCGCTTAGTAAGACCCTTTCAATAAAGATCTATTAAAAACCCATTAAAATGAGCAAAAATGATAGGAACAAAACCATCTAGACACAACACCGAATATAACCATTTATATACATGTAAATTCCACACATTTATTATGTGAGACCCACATGTATTTAAGAGATTGTGTTCGATGTTGTATAGGAATGGTTGTGTTCCTAAAATCTCTCAAAACAAAGTTTACTTATTAGTTGATGGGTAGCATGCCCTCTCCAGGTTTGGGAAATGATTTTTCATATCCTAAGATTTGGTTTGCATTTCAATCTATATGTAAAACAGAGCGGTTTTTTAATCTTATATATAAATTTAACTGTATAGAATTGTCTTCGTAAATCTTACAACTAGGGCTGTAAATGAGCCGAATCGAGCCGAGCCCTATGAGGTTCGGGATCAGTTCGTTAAGGCATGAGTTCGGCTCAGGTTCGGCTCGGGTTCGATTCGAGCCTAGACAAGTGGGCTCGAGTTCGGCTCGTGAAAAAATTACAAAACTCGGGTTCGGCTCGGTAGGGCTCGTTAAACTCAAACGAGCCGAACCGAGCCGAATTTAGGCTTGAATTAAGGCTCGAATCAAGCTTGGTAGGGCTCGTTAAACTCAAACGAGCCGAACCGAGCCGAATTTAGGCTCGAATCAAGCTCGGTAGGGCTCGTTAGCAATTTAGAACACAAAACTGAGTGGGGAAAGAGATATGCTTCAAAACAATGTTACATGTAGATCTACCACAATAATCAAGAAATTAAACAAAATAAACAAATCTACCACAATAATCAAGAAATCAAAAGAAAAAGAACATAAGAAAAAAAATATTGAGAACTAAATAGAGTACTCTAGTTAGGGATAAAACTCATCTGTTCGTAGTAGAATACTCTAGTTAGGGATAAAAGAATAACAAATTACATAAAAGTTTCTCAACTATAAAATATTTACATGTAGACCCCTAAAGTATTATTAATTACATTTTGACCTCAGGTTCGCGAGCCTAACCGAGCCGAATCCACTTAGGTTCAGGTTCGGCTCATTTATGGAACGAGCCTAATATTGAGATTCAAGTTCAGTTCGTTTAGTAGACGAATCGAACTCGAATGAGCTCTTACCGAACCGAGCCTCGAATAGTTCACGAACGGCCCAGTTCATTTACAGCCCTACTTACAACTAAGATAGATGGTTTTCTAATTTACAAATCTAACTGTTCATCAATAAAATAAATCGCATGGCTGATATTGGGTGGGGGGCGTGCTGTTCGAGAAAGACAACATGTGTGCTGGCCCCATTCGAGCCATTTGTGCTCGGCGATCAACGGCGCAGATCAGTTCGGTATTAGACGACTCAGATCCGTTTTGGATCCGAACTGATCTCCGCTGTTGATCTTCGAGCATGGATGGCTCGAATGGAGTTAGCACTCATGTTGTCTCTTAAGGGACAGCACGCCCCCCGTTTCCCTGAGCTTGGGAGGGAAGTTAGAATATGTTTCCTATCTTAACTACCCAACTCCCCATTTTCCCTTTAGGCTGTGTTTGGATGACTAGAATCATGAGTAAGAATATGAATATGATTACCGCAAATCAAATTCCTAAGAATTTTCTTGGTTACGAATAGGAATATGATTACCGGGAATCAAATTCCTCTGAACTGAATACCTGAAGGAATTACATTTCGATGTTTGGATTAATTCAGTGATCTACGCGAAAAACAATTATTTTGAAACTTCATCAAAGTCAACATTCATTTTTTTAATGAACGAGTCAGAAATCTGAGATTCTCATGGGATGATGATCAGATTCCCACTTATCTGAGAATGCGATTCCTGGTTGAATATGTTATCAGGAATCACATTCTTATTCCTATCTAAGCCAAACATCGGAATCAGAAAAGCCTGACATCACATTCTTGTTCCTGTCGCTTCCAAACATTGGAATCATGGATAGAAGGCATCCTCCCTCGAGATCACTGTCATCCAAATTGAGCCTTAGTCATTTTCTTTGATTCCTGACATCAAGGCATCAAATTATAGTGAAAATTATAGTAGTAGAGAAATTTAGACGCCGCAATGAAATATTGAAAATGGCAACAACAAAGGCAATCTGCACTTTCTCCGCCATCCAGAATCATCTTACACACAACACTCATAAATGTAAACGAAATGAAGAAGATTACATCAAGTTATACCAGTACAGTTTTATTTTCACAGATCCTCAAATAAGAAGCATTTATCGAGCTGAAAAGCAAAAGCCCTAAAGAGGATCGGAGGTTGGGCCAAAAAAAAAAAAAAAAAGAGCCACAAGGTCAAAAGCAGCAGCAAGCATTGCCGAGCTTTCTGCCACAAAATTTGCTTCTCCATAGCAGAACTGCATCTAAAGAGCTTTCAACAGCGATTTTCAGGCTGTTATGCATTTCTTCTACCTTTTCCTGCAAAAAGCATGGCAGATGGTTATCAGTAGGGAGTAAGTGTTCTATGCAGTAAGTTTTGGATACAAAAAATCTGCAAGACCCTTCAACTAGGATGACTGATTCACCTTCGTAACTCCACTAACAGTTCATTTAGAGGGTCAAGAATGGTGAGGAAAGGAAACAAAGGGAAGTCCTGTCACTTCGCTCGATGATGAATAACTGTAAAAAATGGTGAGAAAGGGGGAGAGATGGTGTAATGTTAATGGTATTTTTTTACTTTCTTATCAGCCAATTCAAAATTGTACACATTGATGCCATAGTCAATTACTGACAAAACCTCAATCTTTTCTTTTCTCAGCATTTCTCACTGTTCGAAGGGGCTCTATTGGGTGGTCATGCTCCAACTTCATTCAACAGCAGTGACCAAAAATAATTCATATCATCGTACATGAATACAACAATCAGTCAACCACTAACCTTCCCATGGAACCAAAGATATCCGAGCTAAAAAAAAAAAGAAAAGCGTTTTAAGAAAATAAATCAAGGAAACACGCCTCTTCAAGCCTCTTTAACTATACACCACATAGGAAAAGTTTAAGCAACTCCTCCCTTCCTCAACACGTCATTTATCAACAAGCTAGACCTCTCCGCGTTATGCAATCAAATTCCCTGTAGATCAAACCTAAAATATGATACTTAGATTTCTATTAGCTATGATGACACTCCAAAATAAGATAAGGAGTGTAAAACTTTCCCTTCGACATTAGGTTAAATCGTAACACTCAGTCTAGTAACTAGTAAGAAGTATGAAAGATATGATCAATTGCTTTTGTTGCATGGTCTTAGGTAGAACTCAACTCCAAAAGCTAGATCATGAAGTGAGGGTGCCCTCACTCTTATATACTTCATATTATTTTGGTATCCAGGCGATGTGGGACTTCGCTTCACACCCTCCCTCACACGCAAGGTGCTCACTCGGTAGCACCTGCCACGTGCAGGTGAGAGACACACACCCTACCCATCTCTGGTACCCAACTCTGATACCATGTTATACGGTCTTGGGTAGAACTCAACTCCAAAAGCTAGCTCATGAAGTGAGGGTGCCCTCACACTTATATACTTCATATTATTTTGGTATCCAGGCGATGTGGGACTTCGCTTCACAGCTAGGTTCTCCCCTAAAGTAATACAGTATAGATGTTCGCGAACTCAGGAACGTCATGAATATTAATCTAAACTGTCAGTATTGACACACTTACTCCTATGTGACAAAAAAAAAAGAATGTAAACGACCTCTGCAGATCTCTTTGGGTAGTGAAGCCTCATCACTTGAACAATAGTATTACAAGGTTATAAATAAACACAAGTATGTACCAACTACCAACACTAAACTAGTATAACACATTAGATTAAGCAAATACCTCTCTAGGCTTCCTTTAGAAACCCCACTGACAAAAAATAAACAACTCTCCACTTTCCACACCAAATTTAATTAAAAAGATTATTTACCAACATGTTAGACCTCTCTGGCAATACATGAAATTCACTTTTGCTCCCAACCTACAAGTGCACACATTAACTCTAAACAGCTATCAGCCAAGAAAAACTTCCAAAATTAGATATAAAGCTTTGACAATATCCCTTGCACCACAAGGTAGAACTGCTATGTTACATGGATCCTTCAATTTGGCTAAAGTACCCGTGTCGATGTGTCCGACACGCGTATCCATTTTGGACACTTCGATCCTCTATTGTCATTTGTCAGGATATGTACAGAAAAAGAGTATCAAATTTGCTAGAAAGGCGATATTTCTAGTAGTATTTCACATGGACATGAAATAGCAAAAACATATTTTTCTTACCCCTTCTTGTTTAAATACATTTTTAATATAATTTATGATACACAATCAAAAAAAGTTATGCAAAATATACTACAAACAAGTGTTCACAACGTATCCCCGTACCCACAACCAATTAGGGGACACATATCTCAGTATCCTTAGATTTAAGTTTAGGAAGGTCCGACTCTTGGACTCCCACCCACACCCGATACTCACACCCGAGTCCATGTAACATAGGATAGAAGTAAAGTAATAGGGAAGGAACCCGTCATCATAAAAGAAAAGGGCCGCCAAGCAAAGGATCAGAATGTAGCGAATACCTGTCTAGGCTTCCTTTAGAAACCCCACTGACGAAAAATAAAGAACTCTCCACTTTCCACACCAAATTTAATTAAAAAGACCGCTTACCAACATGCTAGACCTCTCTGCCAATGCATGTCGCTCCAAACTTATAAATGCACGCATTAACTCTAAATAGCTATCAGCTAAGGAAAACTTCCAAAATAAAATATGAAGCTTTAACAATATCCCTTGCACACAAGGTAGAAGTAAAGTAATAGGGATGGAACCAGTCTTCATAATACAAAAGGGCCACCAAGCAAAGGATCAGAATGTAAGGGCTGTAGTGTAACTCAAGAGTCTAGACTAAACCCATGTCAAAAAGAATGATGTACAGCATGGTTCTAAAACTCGCTAGGCGCTCTCAGGGTGGCCAAATACCTTCTAGCTTCCAGAGCCGAGTACTCAGTGCCTAGTCGGGCAATTAGTCGGGATAGTCGGTCTAATTGAGCTAGTCGGGTTAGTCGGCGAGGGGCCTTCTAGCGCCTAGGCAGCGAGTACTCGGCCTTCCAGACCTTCTTTTAGAACACTGATGTACAGAGTAATCTAAGTTGGGAAACAAAATTTCACGGCTATTAAGTACACGAACCAAATTAAAAATATGAAGCATTATGCATTTTCTATGTATACTACATTACTACTGTTTAACAATAATCTTCCCATGCTATCGGGGCATGGCCCCCTTATTGTCAATTAATTGTCCTGTCTCTCTGCAATGTTCAGTCTAGTAAGCCTCGAAGAAGTCATTAGTTGCTTTGACATGGATTAGTATTTGCATAGTTTTTCCTGAATGTAAATGCATAGGGCTTCTGTCAAATGTTTGTTCTTAAATGAAGCCGGCAAGCTATAAGCATAACTTGAACTCACCTCCTCCTAATATCAACTTTAATCCAGCTTATCTAAGCCAATATTTCAGTTGTAGTAAGTTCTAAGCAGAAGGTCCACGTCACAATCCTACACATTGCAACGGAAGAAACCCCAAAATCAACCCAATTAGCTGGCACCTTCTCACCCTTGAGTTTGTATCACATGATATCTCGTCGTAATGGCTTTATAGGTCTTCGAAACAAAAAGAATGATAGATATAGCATCGAAAAATCCCACTTCATGAAAGAAGCTAGAAAAGAAAATGAGGGAAAATTTAGCATGTGAAAGCACAAACCAAAGACATTGTTTTACTTTTACCAAAATACATGCACACAATAAATAAGGACCAGTGTATTAGTGAAAATCAAAAGCTCAACTTGAATAAATATACATCTCTTTCAATACTGACACAAAACAATTATACAATGGCAGCAAGTACCCAAAATAAGGAAGAAAGAGAAAAATACGTAGTAACTGAAAAGTGGACCCTTACTTCTAGGATTGAGATGAAGAAGATGAACCTGATGCGAGCCAGCTTGGGAGAGGCCAAAATAGGTCAGCGTAGCCAGGGTAGGCTACCAGTTGGTCAAGACAGTGATCCCCGATATGGTAAATCTCAGGCTCTTCACCATCCGATCCCCTAAGAGCATCATAGTCATCGTGATAGTTTCCGTGAAAGTTACTACAAGAGTTCATGAAGAAAACACAGTTCCCTTTGCAATTGCATCCTTCGAAATCTGTAGCAGAAACAGAGAAAGAACAATCTCTACCGGCAAACAATATCCTATCACCTAGATCCGGCACCTCTACCCATTTTTGCTCTTCCTCATTCAGTTTAGAGGCTTTGAACCATATCTCCTTTTTCTGATAACGCATATAAAACATAAGATAAATATCAGGATAATGCCACACATTATGCGACAGCCCTCTCAAATTTCTATCCAGTAACCAGAGTTCCCCACATGACTCCACCAAATGCTTCTTGTCACCCACAGGGTTATTCAAGGAAGATTCAAAAGATGAAAATACTCTAATGTTCAAGGAGGAATCAATTATCAGAGATTCTCCATATAAATTCGTTGCATACACTTTCCCTTTGAAGTTTATGAGGTCACGATACGAGTTATGTTGATGTCCAACAAGTGGTGTCCACCTTTCATCCCCTAGTCTCAAAACAGCTAATTCACCGTCGCTGTGTAGAGCAACCACAGTGAAATTGTTGAGAAAAACTGCTTTCTGAACTCTATTGACACCTATCTTGATACTGATGTGCCCACCCTGATGAAAGTCGATCAAAGTCGTACGTTATACCTAAACTACACGACCGACAAATTTCGGAGATTCGAAATTGTGACAAATCGAGTATTGTCGGGAAATTTCGGGGCAGGGGGGGTGATGTGATCATCAATTGACAGGGGATTGAGAAGTCTCATTTTACCTGTGGGGAGATTCTCTGAAACCTTGATTATCCATGCTTTTGGTCGGGAATCGGAAGGATTGTGGAGTGGTTGGAGGCGGTAGACGGTGGCTTGGGTGAAAGTGTAGTGGCCACGAGGGTGAGGGTAGCGATGGGGGATGATTGGGAAAGGGAGAGTGAGAGGGAGACGAGGAGGCCATGTCCCGAAGGGAAGTGAGGATCGCCACGAGGAACATATGGATCGGAATCGGAGGACGTCGATACGGTTGTCGAGGCGTTTCCCGATCGACGTCAGTAAATCCGGCGGGAGCTCCGACCAGTTGCAGGACATTTTTCTTGTTCAACCCTCAGCTGCAGACTGCAGTGATGGCTAGAGCTGCGAAACGGAAAGATGACCCAATTATCTTTATCAGGACCTTAGCAAACTAGTTCGTCATCTGCTCCTTACAAGGCGAAGTCGAAGATCCTTTTTTCAGCGTTGGTCCAAAAACGTGTTTCCAAAGCACAAGGAGGAAGAAGAAGTGGCTGGAGTCTGAGTTGCAGACAAGGGAAGAAGAAATGGAAAAGAGGGAAGTATGTACGTTAAGGGGAAAACGGGGTTGCACAACACGCCTTCTGAAAGGCGTGTTTGCTAACCATTCTTTTAGAAGTCGTGTTTCGCAAACACACTTTCGGGCCCTTAATTTTTCCGGCTAATTTTTTCACGTAGTATGGGAATAAAATTCAAAAACACGCATTTTATTTAATAAAGTTTAAAAAAATGCAAATCGGTTAATGAGCCATCTTTATCATCCCTAATCTTATGTACCTATTCCTTAGCAACTTCACTGGTAGCATCCAATTTTAGGCAAAAAGCTACAGATTTTATTAAGTCTCTTCACCAATGGATAAAATCAAATAGATTTTATCAAATTTTTGATAAAATCCATTGGAAAACTCACCCTAGGGTGCCAAATGCTATTTTATTTGGTTAAACCGCACCAGTGGTGTCCATGACTAATGGTGTCTATGTCAAATTTGGCTCCCTTTTTCAATTACCTTCCAGCTATCCTTTTCTCAACTAATTTTTGAATTTCCAACTAATATTTTATATACTTTATTATTGTCGGGGTGTTCCACTAAGATGGTTTTTTGAAAAAACTGGTTTTTCACGGTTTTTTATGTGATGTATTGTGAGAGAATGACATGTCTCGGTTTTTGGAAAAAACAGTTTTTTGTTAGTGGAACACCCCCACGTCACAATTTCCTATTACTATTAACTAAGTTTTGGTAACCAACAAGTAACTTTCTATCGCAACTAATTTTCTTTGCACCTCAACATATTATTTAGATTTGAATGAATTTTTATTGCCGAGCGGGTACCTGTGCACGATCCGACCGTCTATTTTGGTTTTAGACGGTTTGGATTATGAAGAGAGAAACATGAGAGGAAGGGGAAAGAGTGGAGGAGAGAATGGGTTTCGATCTGGGCCATCCAATATACTTTTGGACTGCCCGAATGTAGCAGTCGAGTATCACGTAAGCTCAGGCTGGGTACTCGCCCAGTACCCAAAAAAATTTCCAACTATTTTTTTTAACCTACCTCTCCCATCTACCTCTTCTATGATTCCATCTATCTTTCCCTAACTAACTTTATTTGTTCCACCTAATTTTTTAAGACGGCATAAATACAAAACATTTTTTTGAATAAAAAACAATGAGCAATTTAAAAAAAGAACAGTTATTAGAAGGGAAGGATTTACATGGGGGCATGTTGGGTCACGTGCCCCCACTCAAAACTAAAAAAACAATTAGTAATTTTGCATTTTTAGCATAATTGTATAATTATTTTACGATATTTAGCATAAATCCTTTGATGCATCTCAAAAAGAAAATTGTACTATTAATTTATGCCTTAACTTTCATTGCCTGATTCATTTATAATCGGTGATTTTTAAATGTCTATCTGCTTGGAGCTTTTATCTTTTGATTCTCTTTATTTTAAAACCGTCGCAGACAAAGATTTTTAAAAAACCTAATTAAAAGAACCGATCATTCTACAGAGGCTTGTCGATGGCAATGTAATGCACATTTTAGAAATTTTAACAAAGATTGTGTGCTCAATTTTTGGATTTTTTTTTTATAAAATGTATGCATTATAAATTCTCTAATCTTTAATGAATGTCTCAATTGCTCATGATTGTATCGTAGTTGCCCGGAAAAAAGAATTTTCACAATTATGAAAACTAAGCTGCTCCTACTAGACTGTATTCTTGAATCCGTCCCCGCTTTCTGCGCCATCTCATGAATTAGAATCATCTTACACACACAACACTCATACATGTAAACGGAAGAAGGAAGAAGATTACATCAAATTAAACCAATTCTATTTTCACAGATCCTCAAGGAAGAAGCATTTATCGAGTCGAAAAGCAAAACAAGCCCTAAAGAGGATCGGAGCTTGGGCAACAAAAATGCAGCCAGAAGGTCAAAAGCAGCAGCAAGCATTGCCGAGCTTTCTGCCACAAAATTTGCTTCTCCAAAGCAGAAATGCGTCTAAAGAGCTTTTAGTCTTTAGCAGCGATTTCCAGGCTGTTACACATTTCTTCAACGTTTTCCTGCAAAAAGCAGGGCAGATGGTTCTCAGTAGGGAGTAAGTGTTCTATGCAGTAAGTTTTGGATACAATATATCTGCAAGACCCTTCAACAAGGATGACTGATTCCCTTCGTAACTCCACTAACAGTTCATTTAGAGGGTCAGGAATGGTGAGGAAAGAAAACAAAGGGTAATCCTGTCACTTGGTTCGACAAAGAATATTAACTGTAAAAAATGGTGAGAAATGATGAGAAAGGAAGAGAAATGGAGTATTGTTATTGGTATTTTTTAAATTTCTTATTGGCCAATCCAAAATTGTACAAATTGATTTCATAGTCAATTACTGACAAACCTCAAATCTTTTCTTTTTTAAGCATTTCTCACTGTTCGAAAGGGCTCTATTGGGTGGTCATGCTCCAACTTTATTCAATAGCAGGGACCAAACAAAAAATTCGTATCACCGTACAAGAATACAAGAATACGACCACAACCGCTCAACCACTAACTTTCCCACGGAACCGAAGATATCCGAGCTATAAAAACAAACGAGTTTAAGAAAATAAATCAAGGAAACACGCCTCTTCAAGCCTCTTTAACTATACACCATATAGGGAAAGTATAAGCAACTCCCCACGTCATCAACACGATCATTTATCAACAAGCTAGACCTCTCCGCTTTATGCATCAAATTCCATGTAGATCAAAACTAAAATACAACACTCTAGGTTAAATTAGCTATGATGAACTTCCAAAATAAGATAAGGAGTGTAAAAATTTCCCTTCCACACTAGGTTAAATCGTAACATTCAGTCTAGTAACTAGAACTATGAAAGATGTGATCAGTTGCTTCTAGGTTCTCCCCTAAAGTATAGATGTGATATATAATTTCATGAACTCATGAATGTCCTGAATATTAATCCTATCAGGATTGAAACACTAACTCCTATGTGACAAAAAAAGAATGTAAACGACCTCTGCAGATCTCTTTGCTACAGAAGCCTGATAACTCGAACAAACACCATTCCAAGGTTAAATATAAACACAAGTATGTACCAGCACTAAACTAGTATAACACATTAGATTAAGCAAATACCCCACTAGGCTTCCTTTAGAAACCCCACTGACAAAAAATAAACAACTCTCCACTTTCCACACCAAATTTACTTAAAAAGATCGTTTACCAACATGCTACTATGCTAGACCTCTCTGCCAATACATGAAATTCACTATTGTTCCAAACTTACAAGTGCACGCATTAACTCTGAACAGCTATCAGCTAAGGAAAACTTCCAAAATAAGGTATGAAGCTTTAACAATGTCCCTTGCACCACAAGGTAGAAGTAAAGTAATAGGGACGAACCAGTCTTCAAAAAACAAAAGGGCCACCAAGCAAAGGATCAGAATGTAGCGAAGTGCTGTAGTGTAACTCTAGACTATTCCCATGACAAAAAGAAAAATGTGCAGAGTAATCCAAGTTGGGGAACAAATTTTACAAATATGAAAATAAGAAGCATTATGCATTCACCATGCATACTACTGTTTAACAGTAATCTTCCCATGCGGTCAGGGGCCATGGCCCCCTGATTGTCAATTAACTGTTCCGTCTCTCTGAAATATCCAGTCTAGTAAGCCTCGAAGAAGTCATTATTTTCTTTGACGTGGATTACTATTTGCCTAGTTTTTCGTTAATGTAGATGCAAAGGGCTTCTGTCAAATGTTTGTTCTTAAATGAAGCCAGCAAGCTATAAGCATAACTTAAACTCCCCTCCTAATTTCTACTTTAATACAGCTTATATAATCCAATAATTCGAGGTCGGATAACTTTGGCAAGGGTTGTATCAGTCTCGTTTGGGTGATGTTGCATGTTTGGAAGCGGTTTTTGCTTGGGCTGTATCGGCTAAGGCTGCATTGTAGATGTTCATAGGTTTACAGGGGCCGATCTTCACGTGGCTTTTGCTTTTCAGGAGTTTGTGGCGGTTATTTTGGATATGACTCATTTGGGGTGTTTTTGTTTGGTTGCTATTTTGGAGTAGCTTGTTTTGGATGTTTCTTTTTCCTCTCTTTTTCTTTCATTCAACCTTGGTTGGATGCTCCCTTCCTCCTCGATGTACCCTTAACGAGTCTCTCTAATAAAATCTCTTATGTCGATAAAAAAAAAAAAAATAATAATAATAATAATAATAATTCAGTTGCAAGGGAAAAAACCTGATAATCAACCAAATGACCTGGCACCTTCTCACCCTTGAGAATGTATTACATGATATCTCATGGTAATGGCTATATAGGTCTTCGAAACCAAAGTAAGATAGATATAGCATCGAAAAAACCCACTTCATGAAAGAAGCTAGAAAAGAAAATGAGGGAAAAGTTTAGCATGTGAAGAAAGAGAAAAACACGTAGCAACTGAAAAGAGGACCCTTACTTCTAGGATTGAGATGAAGAAGAAGAACCTGATGCAAGCCAGCTTGGGAGAGGCCAAAATAGGTCAGCATAGCCAGGGTAGGCTACTAGTTGGTCAAGACAGTGATCCCCTATATGGTAAATCTCAGGCTCTTTACCACCCGATCCCCTAAGAGCATCATAGTCATCGTGATTTCCGCGAAAGTTACTACAAGAGTTCATGAAGAAAACACAGTTCCCTTTGCAATTGCATCCTTCGAAATCGGCAGCAGAAACAGAGAAGGAGCAATCGCTGCCCGCAAACAATATCCTATCCCCCAGATCTGGCACCTCTATCCATTTGTGCTCTTCCTCATTCAGTTTATAGGCTTTGAACCAGATCTCCTTTTTCTTCCAACGCTTAAATGCCAAAGTATGAATATGTGAATAATACCACACATTACCTGATAGCCCTCTCAAATCTCTATCCAGTAACCAGAGTTCCCCACATGACTCCACCAAATGCTTCTCCTTACCCACAGGGTTATTCAAGGGAGATTTAAAAGATGAAAATACTCTAATGTTCAAGGAGGAATCAATTATCAGAGATTCTCCCCAGGAATTCACAACATACACTCTCCCTTTGAAGTTTATGAGGTCACCATACGGCTCTTGTCGGTATCGAACAAGCGTGGTCCACTTTTCATCCCCTATTCTCAAAACAGCTAAATCACCGTTGAAGTGCATCGCAACTAGAGTGAAATTGTTTAGAAGAACTGCTTTCTCAACTCTATTGACCATATCTTGATACTCTTGTGCACTGCTGAATTGATCAAAGTAGTCCAGATTATTAAAGTCGTACGCTATACCTAAACTAAACGATCGACAAATTTCGGAGATTTGAAATTGCGACAAATCGAGTGTTGTCGGGAAATTTCGAGGCAGGGGTGTGATTTTATCATCAATTGACAGGGGATTGAGAAGTCTCATTTTACCTTCGGAGAGATTCTCTGAAACCTTGATTATCCATGCTTTTGGCGGGGAATCGGAAGGATTGTGGAGTGGTTGGAGGCGGTAGACGGTGGCTTCGGTGAGAGTATAGTGGCCACGAGGGTGAGGGTAGCGATGGGGGATGATTGGGAAAGGGAGAGTGAGAGGGAGACGAGGAGGCCATGTTCCGAAGGGTAGTGAGGATCGCCATGAGGAACAGACGGATCGGAATCGGAGGACGTCGATCCGGGATTCGAGGCGTTTCCCGATCAACGTCAGTATATCCGGCGGAAGCTCCGACCACTTGTAGACTGTAGTTGCCATTCTTTCATTCAACCCTCAGATTTCTCCACCACCACGAAAGCAGTCAAGGCGTCTACATGTGAGTTTTTCGGCTAAGTACTCTAGTTTTGCAAACTAATTGGAAAAGTACTTCAGTTTTCAAACTATTTGTAAAAATACTTCTTAGCGCAATTATCCATCGCGCTTCCACTGCGAAATTCCACCTGGCAAAGACCCACGTCCACGTGTGTGCCAGGTGGACGTGGACCTGGACGGTGGGTTATATAGCGCGTTTTCAAATTGCGCTGTATAGATTTTTTTTTTTTTTTCCCTCCTCAAAATAAAACTCAATTGAATTATTTACATGTTAACAATATTAAATTTCGATCTTCTATGCACCGTTGCCCTTGGACATGTTAAATTTCGATCTTCTATGCACCATTGCGCTTGGACTTGGTCAAGATGAGTCGTAAGAGAGAAATAAATTTAGAATTTTTTTTATTTTAGACTATCCTTTCAGATAGTCCTCAACGTCCCATCTGCACCCGTTCCGCATCTATACTACCCACACTGAAGCTTGTTGGGTTACAGATGGGATGGATCGCATCCAGCGTAACTGCCCGAGGGACGGTCCTCTTGGGGGGTGGGCACCATATCATCTCTCAACCCGATGGTATACGCTTATAGGATATGTCTTGCCTATAAGCGATATCCGCCGGATGGAGCGATTGGTCGCACCCACATGTCTTGTCTATAAACGATATCTTAAAATGGTGTCGCAAAAAGCCATGTTAGGTAGCGTGTAGAGTATTTTGAGAAAAAGCATTTTGGGTCTCATTTTTTGAATATACAAGATGCAAGACAAAACGAGATGCTAGTTTTTTTCCGTAATAGGAAAGGCAAGCAACAATCAAACGCTATTCTGAAATGGGAAAGTCATGCGATATGCCTATTTATAGCAACAGGGAGGCTCCTATTTATGGCAACAATATAGCGCAATTACTAATTGCGCTATATACGTTGAAAACGCAATTACTAATTGCGCTTTATATTTCTGACAAACCTGCCAGCCGTACGGTCATAATCCTGACATTGGGGTACGTTGGCCTAACTATAACGCAATTGGTAATTGCGCTAATAATAAGTATTTTTTATTTTACCGTAAAAAATTATTTGTACATAATACCGTTTTATGTATGTGCAAGTGTCATCCCATGTGAGATGGGTGTTACTACCAATTGTTGTATAGAAATTTTAAACGAGCTAAGTACTTTTTATTTTCCAAAAAAAAATTGTTTGTACATGGATATTTCAGCACTTTTCTGTTGTACGCCTGGTTATTGTCTAATGAATCTTGTTTCTATTTCTCAAAAAAAAATATCGAATATTGATGGGATCATTTATAAAATTAAAAATTAATATACTACTCGTAAATTTTTCATTTTACATGAGTTCGCCTAGTCCAGTTTTTGTATATGTCATAACCACCATCAACTCACTCACCAAAAAAAAAAACAAAAATAAATAAATAAATAAATAAATAGACAAACAAAACCTAGAAAGGTCACGTTGGAAAACAGAAGGAGAAGCATATTATACATTTTAGCGTTGAATTACATTTGAACAATACTAAATTTCAACAATATTACACATCTTCAAAAAATTATGAAAATTCTAATAGTTGAGGAGGTCTCTTTTTGACATTTTTCAACGTCCCACGGCAATTCTAAATGTCTCAGGTGAACTCATAGGGGAAGATTATATATAATATGTAAATCCTCCCCCAGTGAATTCAACCTGGTTTTAGTAGTCATGCGGACGGAGATCATTTGTTGCTGGATCAACAATGTTCCAGCTACTGGATGCTTACCATGTAGCGTTGATCTCTTGCTAGTTGCCTCCATAAGACCTAAATGTCTTGTCTATAAACGATATCCAGACGAATATAACATGGTAAAAAAAAAAAATCATAACTTTATAGTTAGGCCAACATAGAAGATAGAACCATCGGACAACTTCCATGATGGCTAAAGAAACAAGCTGGAGGGGGTTATATAGCAACAGATAAGCGCAATTTAAGATTGCACATTCTGAAAAGCGATTCTTGAAACGACTTCTCTGAAAAAGCTGGTGAGGAATATGTCAAAATAAAGCGCAATTGTAAATTGCGCGACATACAAAGCGCAATTGTACATTGCGCGATATATAAAGCGCAATTGTACATTGCGCGATTATTTTCGCCCTATATTTTCTTCTGAAAATTTATTATTATGGAGATTAATTTCATAACAAATTTTGTAAAAGCACCTACGCTCCATTGTTTATCATTTTTTTCCATCCACCTACTTTATGATTTTTTCCATCCACCTATTGTACGTTTTCTTTTCTAAAAATTTTGTTAACATTTCAAAATTGATTTTATGGTACGAGTTTCCTAAGTCCAAATTTCATTGTACTAAAATTTTGAATGCTACATTTCATATTTAATATTTGTCTGTACACCTTTAAACAGTTAACAATATTACACATGCATATATTTCGATACCTTCGAACTACAACTTAATTTTAATACGAAACATTGCAATTGAAATTACAACTGTAATTACTACAAATGACAACTACGTTGTGGATGGCATAGTTCTGGTAAAAACATTTATCAGAACATTTATCAAACATTAGTTGTTGGTGCTGAAGATGACGCGTCTCCCCTTGTCATTGGATGTTCGTCGATTATGGCCCGCGTTACCACACATTTTGCATGACTGCTTTTGTGATGGTTGAGATTCCAGAAACTCATCCATCTCGTTTCTAATTCGATTAACCCTGGGCCGACCCTTGCCCCGCAAACGATCTTTGTCGGGGACAACTTTATCGCCACAATATTCGGGCCAGTAACGTTCGTCATGAACAGGTTGAAACGCCAATGTCGTGTACATGTCAACATTTGATTGTAGCTTCCAATAGTCACTGAAGTATTGTAGGGGGTCAAGATTGTGGTACGTACAAATTGCAATCACGTGGGAGCATGGCATCTTCCATTGTTGTAGCTTGTTGCAAGTGCACGTGCGCTCATTCAAACGAACTACGTGCATGTGATTTCCTTTATATGGGCTTGTCGGATTGACCGGCGTCTGCACAGAGTATATACCCATGACTCTGTCATACACAGTCACCCGGTGTCGTCTTGCCTTTTCTCTCCAATGTTCGTACTTGTCTATTGCGAACTTGCTTTAAATTTGCCCTGCTTCCATTTTCGATGCCGCCTTCGAGGCTTTATCCGTGAAATACTCAACAGACTTAAAGAATGTCGTCATAATCGTTGCCGTTATTGGGAGGTGGCGGGCATCTTTAAGGACGCCATTAAAGCTTTCTGAGACGTTTGTTGTGAGGGTTCCGTACCGCCTCCCCCCATCGTGTGCAAATGACCACCTATCTAATGGTATGGCCATAATATCGTTATACAATTTTTCTTTCCCCTTGTCAGGCCCATCGGTAACTACAAACCTTTTTGTTTTATTCAATTCTTTCTCAAATTTAATTTCTTGGATTTCATTTGCTGCGTTGAACACTTGCTTCCCCGCAGCTTGACCGTGCCTCCTCACGTAGTTTGCTCGTATGTGTCGAGCGTAGTAACGATGATACGCGTAGGGAGGACGCCAACTTGGTTCATCTTTTGTAAAAGATACCAACCCGCCATGCCTGTCCGATATGAGGCACAACCCCGTACGATCTGTCACGTAGGCCCGTAGACAATTGAGGAACCATCCCCAACTTTCCTTTGTCTCACGGTCCACAATTGCGAATGCAATTGGAAAAGTTTGATTCTCCGCGTCCTGGCTAACTGCAACAAGCATCATGCCTTTGTATTTACCAGTCTCATCTACATCATAATCTCCCATATCCATGTCACCCTCAACATCCCCATGTCCCTGCATGTCAACCACTCCCTCCAAATGTGGACCGACCTGTGTAACCTCACCCATTCCTCCGTCTCCATGATCACCTAAACTACTATGTCGTGCCCTTTTTCTATTTAATTGGAGTTGGGTATCATCAAAGGGGTCACCGACCCCTTCGACATCCAAGTCATCCCAATCATGCGCAGTGGTCTCCGTGGTGGTAGATAAAAGATGGCTTAACATTGAAGGACTAAAATGGAGATCGGGTGTATAGATGGGATTGTCAGTATGGTCATGTGTTCGTACCTCATGCGACGAAGCTACGGGCAACTCTTCATTTTCCCTCGGCAACTCATCTTGTTGTTGTTGTTGTTGTTGTTGTTGCTGCTGCTGCTGCTGCTCCTCGACACCAAACTAGTCCAACTCTTGCTGCACCTCATCTATGACTGGGTTCTCCAAAATTGGTTCGGCAGGCAAAACATGTCTGCGGTGCACGGGGGGTTGCTTGTGTACATGCTTACTCAACTTGGCCAAGTGCAAAAGTCCTATCCTGCCCACCTCTCCATACTGCTCTGGGGTGAGTGGCTGCACATGCTGCTTATTCAAGAACTCAAAACACCGCATCTGTATTTTGAAACAAAAAAAAATATTATGAAGCTTACTTCGGAAAATAAAATTAATTATCAACACAACATTATTAACCAATCTTAAAATGAATTAACTATTGTTACCGCACTAGCCGTAGCCGCCCCATTCCTGCTTATATAGCGTCTTGTTATTTGTTCATACCAGAGCACATAAGGATCGTTACTTGGATACTCATGATCAGCCAAGTCAGGTTCACCCTCTGCAACAACCTTAGCCATCCTTTCCTCCCACTGTCGGACTAGCAGTCTATGAAATTCACCCCAATCTTTTTGCCCATTCCGCAAAGTGTACCCATGGGATGGATGAATTGCATTGGAGGGTGGCGGAACATGTTGCCTAAAACCGAATTGCCGCATCACTCGCTCCGGCTGGTGCATCTCCACGTATGAAAAACAAATGAGGGGGACAGAAGCTCGCCATATAGCCATCCCGGCACGACAGTAGGGTGGTAAAGCATCAAGTACCTCCGGTTTGTATGGCATCCACTCAACCTACATCCAAAATAATGTTGAAAAGTTAAATAATGCCATATGATGGTCAAATATATTTATAACATAACCTGTAAAAAGCATTTCATTGTACCTCGTCAGGTCTCATTATGTCTAGCGCGTGCCGATAGTGTCCTACCACGCTTTGGGCAAGGTCTGGAGCAGTGAACATATCGTACCACCTAACATTAAATGAAGTTGGGAATTCCATTATTACTTTACAAAATAACTCAATCACAAATAACGATATAATCAAAATTTTACACTAATGTTATACTAACTTGCATCCTTACTTTTAGATTAACAACTTCATTACTTTAAATGTTAGACTACTGAAAATAAATAAAGATTTTTTTTTAATTCTACAAGGGCATAAGAGTTGTATGTAAGTATGAAGTGGCAATGTCTTACTTTCCAACAAGTGGAGCGCCCGGATGGGGAGATCGCTTCCCTAGACGTGCTGGTGACAACATGGACAACCGCTCCCAAGCCCAAATCTGTAGCAAGATCATCGCACCCGTGGCCTCCTTACCTTTCGTAGCAACATGGCACAAGCCATTATATAGTGCAGCAAGTGTACCGCTCCCCCAACTATAACGCCCGGCTTTTTCAAAATCCTCCAACAACGGCAACCAACACAAGTTTACAAGTGTGCCCGTGTGATCTGCAAATATTGTACCCCCAAGCATCCTAAGCAAGAAACCCCTAGCCTTCTGCTTAATAACCTCTTCGCCATCTCCTTCTTCAATTTGGCCGTCAAATTGACCTAACCATTTCATTGTTACCTTCTGGCCTTGTAAGTCATTATTGTTTTTGCTCGGAGCCTTCCCCAAAAGCCTCGTGCACAATTGCTCAATATCTTTCAAGTCGGTACTCCCCGTAACTGCTTCCCCTTCGACTGGCAAACCTAGTATAACCTCGACATCTTGCAATGTAACAGTCATCTCCCCTGGTCGAAGGTGGAACGAGTGTGTCTCTAGGCGCCACCTCTCGATAAGTGCAGTAATTAATCCACGGTCTAGGGCGACAAAAGGCACACGCAACAACGCTTCTAAATTCGCCTTACGTACGTACACCATAATTTCCTCACAGGGAGCTTGTAAATTACGCAATTCAGTCTCGACCCGCCGGAAACTTACTTTTTCAAAGTCCTTTGGAGGCTCCATCTGGAAAACAATAGTAAATTGACAATTAACCGATTACTTTCAGTAACAAATTAATTATATTTTATGTACTACTACTAATTCAATTTCACATTTATGCAAAGACAATACTTACATCAAGATCCCAAATGCGTTTCGAACGGTGCCGATCTTGCAATGTAAGCACATACGAATCCATAGGCCCAGGATCAGGAGAACGCAAGCGATCCAACTCTTGCTCAATTACATCCATACTGGAACCTAAAAAATACAACGAATGGAAAGCATTGAACTTGAAGTAATTACTTTATTAGGCAAGAAAATTTAATGGAACAAAGATTGAAGGACCTAAAATCCATGTCACAATTGCAGCTCTTCATGTTTCTAATCAACAAAATGGCCTAATTACTTTCTCTATGCCACAAGAAAAAAAATTAAGGACCTAACATCCATGTCATCCCTTCAATTTTTCTTTCCTTCTTCTTTGATTCTTTCCATTAACTTGTTCACTTGACAGATTCTAAAAGTTCATTCTCCAAATTTCATCAAAATGTCTCAGAGATATAATCTACAACAACTTTTCGAAATCAATTATGAAAACCACCACCAAACCAAGCCTAATGCATATATATCGATTTTACGGGGAAACCATTTCACCTGTCAACTTCTACATACGGGGAAACGGGAAACCCAAACCTATTGCGAAACACATAAGAGAAACAGCGAGAGAGTACATACAGGTCTAGGAAAGAGGATGCCACAACCGTCGCCGGAGTCATAGCCGGAGTTCAATTGCCGACACCCACGAATCGCCAGAAATCACCTGATCTCGCGAACAAGATGACCGGAGGAGAAACTGTGGAAATGGAAATGAGACGAAGCGACATTGCAAATCGCGGTATCATTTAAAGCCCTAGCGCAATAGTTAATTGCGCAATTATTAAAAAACTAAAAAACTATAGCGCAATTTGAAAACGCGCTATATAACTCACCGTCGAGGCCCACGTCCACCTGGCACACACGTGGACGTGGGTCTTTGCCAGGTGGAATTTCGTAGTGGAAGCGCAATGGATAATTGCGCTAAGAAGTATTTTTACAAATAGTTTGAAAACTGAAGTACTTTCCCAATTAGTTTGCAAAACTGGAGTACTCAGCCGAAAAACTCTCTACATGTTAGCCTCGATGGATACTGCGCTTGCCGTTTTGGCGAAAAAAAAAATAAATAAATAAAAAGTGATTTTTTGGTTTTTTTTTTTTGTCTTTATTTAATTTTTTTTTTTTGTATTTGTTAGTTTTCGGGGTTTTGCATTTATTGGTTTAATTTTGGCTTTATTAATAAAAATATAGTTTCGACAATAATTTTATACTCTTTGGATTCGTCTCAAACGAATTCATAAGCCACAAAAACTTGACTCAAAACTAACAAATTCAAAAAAAAAAAAAATTGAATAAGGCCAAAACAAAAGAAAAACAAAAAAAACACTTTCTTTTTTTTTTTTTTTGCCAAAGCAGTTAGGGGGGAAATCTCTTCATACTCCCAATTTTTACCTTCAAACTAGCAGCCGATTAGGCACATTAGTATCGAGGCTCCGTCATTTTTATACTAATTGGAATAGAGTGGGTTGGAATTAATAGGAATACCAAAATTTATGTTTGTACGATGTCAATTTTTGCCAAAGCAGAAACGAATTTTTTTTTTTGTCATTCGTCATTCTTAATTTTTTACATGAGAAACGAAACTAATTGACATGAAGTATTCAATGGCGGATATGTCAAGAGACCAATGGTGGATTTTTAGGGTTTTTTTCTCTTCATTTTGAAACACTCTGTCTAATAATTTTAGCACATAACTTAATAAAAAAAGAATTATTGAGCACTTTATGGGGGCTCCAGATCTGCTGTCCCCATTTTCCTGTCCCCAAACCCTGTCCCTTACTTAATCTATAACTCTGCTACTTCCCCTTTAACTCTGTTACTTAACAGTTCGCAGTTTCACACCCTTCCATTCCCCTTTAATCCCCCCACCCCTCTTAACTCCCATGCACTTTTTTTCCTTTTTTTTTCACGCACAATTTTTGTTTTAGTCTGCCTTCAACACAAAACAAATACACCTTTTCCAACCTCAATACTTCAGCACTCAACATGAAGCCTAAATTTCTCCAGAAGAAAACTAGGAATCAAAGACACTCAATAGACCGAAAATGCTCTGGGGAACTCTGATAATCATTAGACCAAACCAAACCAAACATCACAATTGGCATTCTAAAAGATGCGAACAGTCAATTGAAAAAAAAAAAAAAAACCAGAACATTAAGACCCATAGCTTTTGTGAATAAGAACTATAACAACCATCAAAAGAACTATAACAACCATCAGTCAATTTGCCTTGACTTCAGAAGCTAGAGCGAAAATCAAATGCATTTCATACCATTCATGTCTACTACATTAAGCAAGCAATGGAACAATTCCAACAAAAGCGCAGTCTTAATATGAACTATAACAACCATCAAAATCCCAAGTGACAGAACCACTCCCTCTCAAAAATCCAAAGATTCCAAAAGGCATACAGGATATCACTTCCACTTTTCTGGTCTTAAGCATACAAGAAATTCCAAAATCGCTTCTCCTAATCTTGACATGTCTCAGTTTGATTTTCTTTCATGCCAAACAACCAAATCTTGTCTCAGGGCGATGAGATTTTACAATACGGCTGGCTCATTTATCTTTCCCCCGTTTAACTTCACAAGAGCAACAAAATATCCTATTTAGTAACCTCCCGCTCTTATCTTTATGCTCTTTACTTCTACGCACACTAAATCCAACTTTGTAGGCATAAGCATTGTAGAATTGATACGCTGCCTCTTCTGTCATAAATTTCATGTCAAGTTTTGGAATTGCCTCATTAGAAATCTTGGAGTGAACCAAATTTATATCAACTATTGCATGTACTGAGTTATGACATTCATCTTGCTCCCCTTCAACTTCAATAGGAACATCCATGTTCAAAAAGTCGTCGTCATCTTCAAACTCCAACTTACGACGAGACCGAGACTCATCTCTTGCACTGTCCATAACCTATAAATATTGAAAGGTCCAAAATTAGGTATAAGCAGTTACACTTCAATTCTACTGAACGAATGAATTTGCCAATAAGCATAAACAGTTGCACTTCAAATAATGGGTTAGATAATTTAAATAATTCTAGAAGTTATAGCATTAGATAATTTTAATACTCCTAAAAGGGTCAATTATGCAAGTTACATTGATGTCACGGATGAGGTGGCAGAGAAGCAATTAGATGTTAGAAAGTACTTGGCTATACTATAATGTGTCAAATATGATCAGAAACAAATATGCCCAGTGGCCCCAAGAGTTTATTGGCAATGGGAATCAAACTTGAAACCTAAGGTGAAAGCAAATTCCTATGTCCCAAGGCAATACCATTTGCCGACCCCAAGCGGTTAACTTACACTTCACTACTTAACCACATATTAATTCAGATATCAAATAAAAACTATAAACATATGTATTAACCACATAAATCTTAGATTTTTAATAATCACTTTCACTGTCGACTTTCTTTACATTGTTTATTATTCCTACAGATTGAAAGAGTTCATATAAAATGGCTTCGAGACAAAACCATCACGTCCGCATATGAGAGAGAGATGGAAGAAGTAGTAGTGGCAGAAAAACTAGTACCAATAAAAAAAATATGACTTACATCACATAAGATTGGAGAAGAATAGCCATTGATTTCAGGGTCCATGCTCTGTTTCTCTATGCTTTGTTTCTCTCTTCTTCTTCTTTTTCTTGGTTTTGATTTGATTGGATCTTGTTTCACCCAATATAGAAGTGTTAAAGGTGGGTAAATAAACCCTAGAGAAACAAAAAAAATGACTTTTGGTCTCCAAAAGTTTTGGCGCCAGAGGAAAAAACGTGGAAGGGAAAAGAGGTTAAAAAGAAATGGAAGGTGTGAACTAACAGAGTTATAGATGGCTGGAAGGGAAGTAACAAGATGTTACGTGGCAGCAGATTAAGCAAGGGACAGGGTTTGGGGACAGGAAAATGGGGACAATAGATCCGGAGCCCTTTTTGGGCATCACCACATGGTGTTTCAACTTTCAATACTTCTCCATATCACATACTCCTTCGGGAGCATTTAAAATGGGATGAGGGAGTATTTATGTGAGACTACAGACTAAACATGTGTTTCGTGCGTACTAATATGTGATAAAGAAGAGTGTTATGCAGCGGCCTCCAAAACTATTGAATTATTAATTATTCCGAAGTAAGCTGGAGCATTCAACGAATTTACAAAATTTTAATTACTCAGGCATCACATAATACAAGTCAAATCAGGCTTCTTCTTTTTTTCACCTTCTCACTTCTGCTCCTTTTTATCTTCATAAATGGTATATTAATAACCCCTATATTTTTGTAGGAAATTTTAATTAGGCAACCTATACTAATATTATCATTATGATTCCATCCTATGATAGTTGAATCGTTATAATTCTATCCTCTAAATGGTTTATCGGACCATTGTGCCCTTATTAATTATTTTAGTAGTATATATTCTTTACTAATAATATATTCTACTACTAATTAGTAGACCAAAATTTCCGGAAAAAATCATGGCACGGATTAGAGAATTCCTTTTTCATTGGGATTCAGTTTTTTTTTTTGGTGCTTCGGAAAACAAGATTCAGTTACTCATATTGATCAATACCACATAATTTTGAAAAGTTCATTGTGAAAACTCACTTTCTCATCCAAAAAACATGAGTTCACAATTCCGTCCATGAAATTCAGCACACCGAATAAACTCAACGCCATAGAACCTTTCTCCGCCATGAACCGATCCAGATCCTTGATTACGATAATCGACTTGCTCATCGTCTACAACAAAAGCATCTTCAAATCGGTATCATCGGAGACTCTAAAGACGATACATGAGTTGGCTCCCCGCGACGGCGACGCAACAGTATAGATTTGTAACGAAGGAGAAGCCACATGTATGGATCTACATGAAGTTTGAGTGAAATCACGTCCATTTTGGGAGAGCATTTGTTGATCAAAAAAATGCTTCACGACGTAGCTTTTTTAGATCGTGAAGAGTTTTCAGATTGTGAGTTTCTTGGATCTGAATTTTTCAATTTTAATGTTGGTTTTTAGGTTTTAGATTTTAACAGGACTCGTGATAAATAATTCTATTGTAGTAGGTGTTGTCACACAAGATTTCATGGTAAATTGTTTCACAATGATGAGAGTTTTTATGAATTGTGTACTTAATTTTGTTTGTAGGAAAACAATGATACATTAATTTACCATTGAATTCAACTCGTGATTCGTTAAATAATTCAACATTGGATTTATGGGAAATAATTTTACCATTTTTGTTGTGAGTTTTCGTGAATTTTGAACTTTGTCTGATTTGAATAAAAACAATAGCATTTTAATTTACTATGAAATTTAACTCATGATTCGTTATATAATTTAACACGGAATTCATGGTAGATAATTTTACCATGTATTTGGGTTGCCGGGATTTGTGGAGATTTTTTTCATATAATGATCATGGTTTATTGATTCAACATATTTGGGGATTCGATATAGTAAAAATGAAAGTTTTTCTAATCAATCTCAAAGTTGGCATGTGGTTTATGGTTCATTAATTAATCATGTGTTTCATGGTTGGGTTGTGATTTTATGGTGCATTAATCTACCATATGTTCTATGGGTTTTTAATGATTTTTTTGTGGTACATTAATCTACCCTGTTTTTATGTTTTTTTTTGCATATGCAATCTGACTTTTATGCTTGGACTACATGTACCTATTTTTATGGTGCATTAATCTGACTGTTATGCTTGGACTACACAATACTTTTGGTCACAGAAATCGTGAAATGATTTTCATGGTACATAAATCTATCATGGTAAAAAACATGGTGGATTACTACCAAATTAAATGCATGAAATTGATATCTCATGACTCGTGTTTTTAGGAAAAAATGTCATGATTATTTATTTCAATTTTTTTTTTATTAGGAAGGAGAGAAGATTAGGAAGGAGAGATTTTTCCATAGAGAGAGAGAGAGAGAGAGAGAGAGAGAGAGAGAGAGAGATCAATTAGGAAAGATTAGGAGAGAGAAATTAATGTTAGGAAATTAGGAGAGAGAATTATTAGGAAAATCAGGAAAGAAATATTAGGTAAATCAGGAGAGAGAATGGGTGTTTTGGGGTTTATTTGAATTTCAGGATGGAATCATAATGATCTTTTTTGTGCAGGATGACTAATTAACTCTCCCATAAATTAATAAGTTGTGTATTTAATATATAAGCAACGCTTAAAATTTAAATTGGGCATGCATAAGAGCAATTGTTTTTTGACAATTTTTTACATCCTTATACCCCCATATTACCAAAATCATCCAAACCAAGCGCTACTTAACCCCCTCCATATATATTACCCCCTACTATCTTATCTCCCTCCATATATAACACCCCTAAAAATAATACCTCATCCAATCAGGCCCATATGAGCTCCACTTATGCTTACAAAAAACATGATTCCATCGTAGAGAGGCCAAAAGATTCCGTATTATTACCCTTTTTTTTTTCTTTTTTAAATATAGAGAATTGCAATTCTCTCTATTCATCATATTACCCCTTCTCTCTCGAACTTTCGAGAAATTTTTCAGTAGCTAATGGGTACCGCGTGGCACACCACGTGGTACCCTACAGCCAGTCACAGTGCGCCAAGTGGACCATCCTCCACATCAGCTGAAAAGGAGCGGTTGTCCTGATCCGTTTGTCTTCTGTTAGCATCAAAAAAATAAGGGAAATCCAAATCCCCTAAAAATCTCAAAATTTCAAACCCTTTTCTTCTCAATCCTCTCTTCTCCCCTCCCCGTCCCGCCCAACCCAACCCAACCCAACCCAAATCCAATGCTCTTCTCTAGGAGAAATCACTCACACACCCTGAATAACAAAATCTCCAAAATATCTCTCTCTCTCTCTCTCTCTCTCTCTCTCTCTCTCTCACACACACACACACACCCCAAGAAGAAAAACAAATCAAACTCTCTAATTAAGAAGAAGAATAAATTAAGAGATGAACTCAGTGGAGGAAGAACCACCACAATGGAGATGGATTCTAACGATCAAATGCCTAGATCGACTCAACAAATAGGTATGTTTTTTTTAATCTTTGCCCTCCATTACCTGAATGATTTTAATATAACAAGGGGACCCAATAGTTTTTTTTTTTTTTTTAATTCTTTGCCCTCGAACATCTGTTTGTCTTCTTAATTTTTTCATTGGATGTATCCTTAGTTTATTAGTTCTTTGTTTGCTATTTTATTTCATATATGCAAATGGCCACGAAGGTAGTAATTCTGGTGAAATATAGCCGACTCTTCCAAAAATTGATGTGTTCTTGGATCATCAACAATTATAACATTGGAAAAACAATCAAATACTAAATACCAAGCAATTTTCGTGAACAATCCATTGAATTCTTTTGTCTCTTTTCATTGATATGCCGAATTTACCGCATACTCATCAAAACCTAATTTTATCATTCCAGATACCCAATTATCTGCATATATATCTTCAGTTTTTAGTTTCCAGGCTGGTTCACACTTCTTTTCCCTAAACTAAATAACCTTAACTACTAAAAAATTGCAAAGTAAGAAAATGCTACCCCAAACTTCTTCTCTCCTTTTTGTTATTTTCACATCCCAGATTTCATCATTACGGATTAATCAATTCATGATTTGACTCTTGTTATCTTTTGCATAACACTACTAAGGGCATCCCCAATGGTTATGACACAAATGTGGTGTTATATGACACAAATGTGTAAGAAGTGGGTCCCATTTCTAACCAAGCTCTCGGGATCCGATACAAAATAATGATATTCTACATCATCATTCAAGGTGGTAAACTTTCCTCCTCTTCAGCCAATAGCACTTTCTATATCTCCACATAAAATCATACAATTTACTGAACTCGGACTTACTAACCCATCTATCTCATAGAAAACCCAGCTGCTTCCAGAGGTGTACTTGGACAGGCGAGCACCTTGCAGAGGGATGTCCATGATATAGACTAAGGTTGGTTGCTCAATATAGCCTCTTCTAAAGCATCCGACAAAAGAAGGATCAATGTCCTATTCTAACAGGGGTAAATGTTCTACTTCACCCTTAACGAGATTAACGAGTACAAGATTCCTAGCAGCTCACAATCCCATTAAAAGCCCACCATTGCTATCAGAACCTATGATCGTCCAGTTTTCAATTCTAGGATACTCGTACTGGGAGTACGCTTTCGTCCCCATGTCAATTACATAAAGATCAACCATATTTTCAAAATTAGAGAAATTATGCATGGGAAGTTTTTAATCTGACAAATAGCGAGATTTTTTGCAATAGATCACTTAAGGTGTGACACGAAGGTAGTGATTCTGGTGAAATATAGCTGATTCTTAGAAAAATACATGTGTTCTCAGATCATCTACAATTATAATGTTGGCAAAGCAATCAAATGCTAAATACCAAGCAATTTCTCAAAAGGCAACATCTTTTAAAGAAAATCAAGAACAAGAAGAAAGAAATGAATTGATGTAAACGAAATGTTCTCATTATTCGTCGATCCACAGAAAACAACCTGAGGCTGGGTATTTATACCCTTGAGCCACTTAACAAAAAATACAACTTGAAGCAAATTACAAATGAATACCACTACTTTCAGAAAACATGAAAAGACCCCTAGTGAGTAGTGATTTTGCTTTACATCTTTATCATATAGAATTTTTAAAGAAATACAAAGAAATTCCACAAGTGCAAAAAGGTCCAGCCGCCCCAAAGTTTTGAAGAAATCTGCAGGACCTCTAGACTTCACCATCCTCGTAGTGAAACAAAACTACATCTTCTCTAGGAGGATTAAACGGATTTGCCGCATAAACTAAGAGGTCATCCATCTCGAACTCAATGAGGCGACCTCCGGTTTGTTCCACCATATAACATCTCCCGAATACGCCGATTTTGAAAGCAAAAGCCTCGTTCTCTGTCACATCAAACACTTTCACACCCTCTTCCATGCTGCAACACACCAAGAATACCCTCCCTCCAGCACTCCTAACTAAGCTCTGGGCATCCGGAAAAAAATAATAACACTCTCCATCTTCATCCAAGGTGATTGACCACTGCAAGTGGTCAATCAACCAACAATAAACCCTCCTCCGTCAATAACACCTGCATTCACATAAAATCACACACCCTACTAGAATATCTAAGTCTAATCCTTCTATGTCATAGAAAACCCAGCTTCCAAAGGTGTACTTCAATAGGCGATCACGTTGCGGAGAGATGCCCACGATATATACTAGGGTTGGTAGCTTAGTGTCTCTCCTAAAGCATCCGACAGAGGATGGCTCAAGATCTCATCCTAACAAGGGTAAATATTCTACTTCACCCTTAACGACATGAATGATTACTAGATGCCTAGCAGCTCACATTCTCATTAAAAGCCCCCACTGTAGTTAGAACCTATAATCCTCTTCGCTCCACTCCCGATGAAACCTTTGTATCCTGATTTGGGTTCTGGAAGATGAAGTCGAGCACTTGGAAGATGAAGTCGTCGAGCACATGGAAGATGAAGTCGAGCACTTGGAAGATGAAGCCGAGCACTTGGGAGATGAAGTTGAGTCCTCAGGAGATGAAGACGAGTCCTCGGGAGAAGACAACGAGGACCCTTAGAGGTACGTTATACAGTGTAGGTTGAGATTATTTTAGGGCAATTGTCTTCTCCCGAGGACTCATCTTCATCTCCCGAGGACTCGTCTTCATCTCTCGAGGACTCCTCATCATCTCCCGAGGACTCCTCTTCATCTCCCAAGGACTCGTCTTCATCTCCCAAGTGCTCGGCTTCATCTCCCAAGTGCTCGGCTTCATCTTCCAAGTGCTCGACGACTTCATCTTCCAAGTGCTCGACTTCATCTTCCAGAACCTAAATCAGGATACAAAGGTTTCATTGGGAGTGGAGCGAAGAGGATTATAGGTTCTCACTACAATGGGGGCTTTTAATGAGAATGCGAGCTACTTGGAATCTAGTAATCATTCATGTCGATAAGGGTGAAGTAGATTAATATTTACCCTTGTTAGGATGAGATCTTGAGCCATCCTCTGTCGGATGCTTTAGGAGAGACACTGAGCTACCAACCCTAGTGTATATCGTCGACGTCTCTCTGCAACGTGCTCGCCTATTGAAGTACACCTCCGGAAGCTGGGTTTTCTATGACATAGAAGGATTAGACTTAGATATTCTAGTAGGGTGTGTGATTTTATGTGAAGGCAGGTGTTATTGGCTGCAACAGAGGAGGGTTTATTGTTGGTTGATTGACCACTGCAGTGGTCAATCAACCTTGGATGATGATGGAGAGTATTATTATTTTTTTCCGGATACCCAGAGCTTAGTTAGGAGTGCTGGAGGGAGGGTATTCTTGGTGTGCTGTAGCATGGAAAAGGGTGTGAAAGTGTTTGATGTGACAGATAACGAGGCTTTTGCTTTCAAAACCGGCATGGAAGAGGGTGTGAAAGTGTTTGGTATAGAATGGCTAGAATCGATACCTATTTACACTGGCTCTATTATAAAGATATTTTCATAAACTTTGACACAAAAATCTAGAATTATAGATATGACTAATTCTCACAAAAACAAATATAGATATTTCACAAGAATATTCTAGAGCCTTTAGAAACTAGAAATTTATATCTCCTACAATAATATCGTCCATCTTTGGGCTTGTTTGGACTTTAATTTCTTGTGCAAAAATGATAAATCTAGTTTATGCTCCAATGACATCAACCATAATTAATAAACAATTAAAAATTAGTTGTTAAAACTTATCCCACATTGGTTAATTATAACCTTCAAAACTAGTAAATAAGCCTAGACGGTCTCTCAATCCACTTACTGCCAATTATTGCTTGCTCTGCCCTTGGGACTTGTTAATAAACTCAGTACTTAACTAAAGTTACCTAAGAAAAGAAAAATTAAAAGCATAAGGCCTCGTTTGATTCGCAGACTAAAACAGGCAGGATTGATAGTCTTGGGACTAGTAGTCCTAGATTATTTGTCCTGGGACTAATTTAGTCATGAATATTACACAATCCCCTGTTTGATTTGTGCCGAATTAGTATAGGGATATCCCCAAGTTAGGCCAAGAAATGAAGTAACGTGGAGAAGATGCTACAGAGAAGGGAGAGCTCAATTCATCCGCTTGAAGTCGAATTTGACATCCTTGGTTGGAGGCTGAGGAATCAAAGTATCAAACTAGTAAGTCTCATGCCTTCATCACTAGGCCAATTCTAACTGTTTAAGTGCATCTACTTGCTTGCTGAATAACTAGCCACATTTCTTCCATCAAAGTAAAAAAAAAAAAAAACTCAAATTTTGTTTTTGTTTATTATTTATTCACAAGAACTCAACATATACTCCTTACAAGAATCAAATCACCCTTAGTGCTGTCCCTATATTTTTGTTTTTTATTTTGTCTTTTCTGGCCTCGGTTGAGAGTCAGAGTAAAATTTTTTTTTTTTGTTGTTAATGCAGAGCATCTCAGGCCAATTTACGCACACTTTCGACTAATCCCGAAAACCCCTCCTATAGCAGTTTCACAGGCTCATGCGCAAGGGTGAGATGGCCCTGAGAATTGCTGACAAGAACAATCAAACGCAAGACCTTGTGAAGAAGCAAAACCTTACTCTCAGTCCAAGAGCAGTAAGACCAACCCTTTTGAGTTAGTAGTATACCATGAGCATTAGTCATACTACAAACTCATCTACGCATAGAAGAACCTTTCAATAATTAAAAAAATAGGACGATTCAGATTTTCAGTTGATAATTTACCCTAAGAGCAACTGAGAACATCTTCAATCCAATATTGTAAAGATCAAAATAAGGGTTTTTTTTTTATTTGTTTATTTTTTTTCCGCATCAAATGTGGTTGTAGAAGGGTTACAAGATTTATATAGATTCCAATATTTTACTCTTTCTTTAAAAGATTCTTCTCCATCTCGATCTAAAACTGACAAAAAATTTCCAATTCCATGCAAAATTCAGACTTTACCATTCCTTCTAGGAAATACTAAATATATGGGAATATCTTTCTAGTAGTACTAAATATCTGAAAATTTTAAAACTTTACTCATTCAATGAACAATATTGTGAAGCATGAATTCTTTGTTTTTCTTCCATCCTCTGTATGTAGAAGGCCAACACCCATCCTTTCGAAGGACGTGTTGGAAAAGAATAACACATCGTAATATAGAAAAATTGAAAAAAAAAAAAAAAGGAAGGATGCACTAATTAAATATGGGCTTACCTAGTGGACAAAATTTTCACATTCCCCTGCAAGAGCAGTTCTAAGAATCGAATTTTCGACATGTTTCTAAGAATCGAATCCACAACCCTCATATCATAAAGGGACAACTTTACCGCTGCTCCATTTCCACCTTTCGAAAGATAGTGAATTTCTAACTACGGACTACGGTCCTTCATTTTCCTCGTGCGTCACATAATCCTTCATTTTCCTCATGGGTCACATAATCCTCCAACAGAACCCTTCTCTTGTTCTCAATTCTCGCTTTACATTTTCTCACTCTCTATCCTCGCTCACGCAAATTTTAGTAGCTTCAGATGTTACCGAAAGACAGTTTTACCTCTCCTAACACCACTCCAATAGCGTTCAAATGGGACACAGCCCTGTTTCAGTCCATGTGCAGTTCATTATATAAGACTATTGGGTCAGCCAAAAACATATACAAACACACGCTCAAAAGAAGAAAATTGATCCAAATTAACCTTTTGTACAGTTCAATTTACAAGCACATTCCTAAGGGAAGAAGCATCATAGTCAATTTGGGCTGCAAAAAGCCGAAAAGGTCGAGCTTGATCAAACAAAATACAACAATGTGGCAAAAGAAGCAGCAAGTTTCCCCAAGCTTCTCCTGCTGGCTGTTGGCTACCACAAACTTTGCTTCTCCATACAAGAAATGTATCTCAAGAGCTTCCGTAACTTTACCAGCAACTTCCCACTAGACAAAAATCTGCAGTTTCTTCGTCGTTCCCCTGCAAAAAAGATGGCAGATCGATCAATAAAGAATTAAACATTCAATACACCAATCTGTTGAATCCTTTTACAAAGGTAACCCATTCCCTTCGTAACTGCCCTGCTCTAAGGAATGGTCTTGTTCCAACCTTTTCTACAACCGAATGCAGTGAATAATTATTTCGCACCAAAAGTGTCTTGTAATAATCCAAGCTTTCAGAAATAAGGCTAATCATAGGACACAAAAAATATATTTCGCCTTTGCAAAGGTGTTCGTATCGCCCGGTCAATAGTTTTCACCCGAAACGGCCATATATATATATAAGTCCCACAAACATACGCAAGCCAACTGCCAAACAAGTACCACTAAACAACTCCTCAAATTACAAGCCAGATCCATCAAGAAGATTAATCATGCTAGACTTTTCCACGTATGTACACCAAATTCCCCATAGTACGGACTTAAAATGCAGGAGCCTAAGCGGTCTATCAGCTATGATAAACCTAACAAATAAGGTATGAAAACAAAAAAAAATTCCATTCTGAGTACATAAAAGAACAGAAAATCCAGTCCAGTAAGCACTAAAGAGGTGATTAGTTGCCTCTAGATTATCTCCTCAGAATAGATGCATTGGGCTTTTGTCAACTGTGGAAGAGCTCAGTTTTATTTCCTTTTTGGCTAGTGATTTCATATAACAGTGGATTCAGGTATCGAATCCTTCTAACATTTTAGAAGTGGTAATAAATTAAAATGTTCCAGACAATCAGAGTAATCAACTAGAAAACACAGAAATTAAGGAAAGCTCATAGAGAAAAATAAAGGAGTGCCCTTTGTAATATTCACCAAAATGTAGGTGATTTTAATCCTATTTACTGAATGTAAGAAGTTTCATAAAGTCGCCTTCCTCGTGAAGGTGAATTGAAATTTCGAAATACAAGCTTTACCGACTTCATTAATTATGTTAATATTCCTAACAGATGCCTTTATTGGAGTCGTGACTTTAGTGCCAAAATTGTGATAACGATGGTCTCCCTGTTTTTTGAAACAAGCCTTAACAATCAAACCTTCTTGAGATCATAAATACAAAAATCCGATGTATTAGATTAGGGAACAACTAACATATACACATATAGAAAGACATTCGTAACTAGATCGTAATGGTTTTCATGACTAACACCACATAAGGGTACAACAAACAAACAACAAAGGCTCGTAGCTTTGCTCACCACAGACTCGTGACCAACACCCACAAAATTTTGAGTAATTAGTCGGGGCTCCAGGAGTGCCATGTAGGCAATGCAGCGTGGTATTCCCAACCATTTACGTAGTGACAAATAATCTAATAAATACAATTATCATTCATTTTTGTTGGGCGGTTGGGAGAAAAGGAGTGACCACAAAAGTGGTGGTGATCTTTTATTTGTGGGGAGTGCCATGTAGTTCTCAATAATTAACCTAAAACTTCCTACCAAGAACTATTTGTACGCTACATTCGTTAATGACAAATCACACATAATCCGTGGCCAATCACACACAATGGTAAACCACAATATGATAAAGACTCATAAATGTTCGTACGCTACAAAGAGAGTACAATAGCTCTATGTTGACTCTTATTTCAAAATTAGCTCAATGTTAACTCTACGAGTCCACGGTATAGCCCTATGTTACCTGGAACGCAGATTGTATCGGTACGACTTACGAGGAATGGGAACGGGAACGCGGAACACTATATGTCTAAATAGTGGAAAGCTAGGGGTAGGCTTCTATAGATAACAAAATCAAAACTTACCCTTCCAAGGGGTCAACACCTAGTAAAACCAAGTCTTATTTTCTCAAACATCACCAGCAAAGTAATCAATGTAAATAATTCATCATATAATAGCAAATTTGCTGTTCTAAATCAAATTTTGGAACTTACATTCAAGAGAGAGATGGAGAAGATGAGTCTGGAGCAAGCCAACTGGGGGGAGGCCAAAATAGGTCAGCAGAACCAGGGAAAGAGACCAGAGGCCCAACACTACTATCCTCCAAATTGAAAACACCAATCTCCATTTCACCCAATATCCTAAGTTCATCGTATTGATCATGATAGTTGTTGTCAAAGAGCATACAATACTCGTCCACAAAGAAAATGCAGTTACCTCTACAATTGAACTCCTCAATATCTGAAGCACAAACAGAGAAACAACAATCTTTACCCACAAACAACATCATATCCCCTACATTTGTAACCTCAACCCATTTATGCTCTTCTTCATCCAACTTATAAACCCTAAACCAACTTTCCATTTCATTACCACCAGAAATCTCTGTTACAGAAACACCATTTTCCACATCATACCATGTTTTGTTGAAAACCTTTCTACCATTATGAGTTCCCTAGCTGATTCCACCAAGTTTTTCTTCCCAGCAAGTTGTCCATTTGTATGAGGCACAATTAACGAGATGTTCAACAACGAATCAACAGTGTAACAATTACCGTACACATCCACAGCGTAAATTAGGTCATTAAAGTGTATAATGTCATGGAATTCATTAACTGTAGAATAGGCAATTGGCATAAACTCATCCTCCCCTAGCTTAATTGCAGCTAAATGACCACCAAAGATGTGGTGGTGGCTCTGCAATGCAACCACCACCGCATCGTCAGTGTTCCTACCACCACCAGTCCGATCAATATCGGACAAGAAAACTACCTTATCAAACCGAATCGGCCAATCTTCTTCAGCATTGGTAAAGAACCCAAAATCAGCGAGATCGACGTACTTAACCTGATACGACCGACCAATTTCAGAGATACGAAATTGCGACAAGTTTACAAGTAACGGAGTGAGGGGCTTGATTTCCATATCAAAGAGGGGATTGAGAAGTCGAGTTTTACTACTCTCTGAAACTCTAATTAGCCAAGGCTTGGGCGGGGGAGAATCAGGAGGAGTGTGGATCGGTTGGAGACGGAGGACGGTGGTTCGGGTGAGACGGAGGGAGCCGCGGCGGTTGGGGAGAGTGAAACGCCGGTGTGGCCATTTCCTGTAGGGATTAATTTTTTTTTTATCACTAAAAGATTTATTAAAAAACAGACAGTATCAAGAGAACCCACAAAAATTATAAGAAATATGAAGGAATTGATCACCTGAAGGGAGGGATGGAGTTCCGCCACGACGAACAGACGGAGCGGAATCGGAGAACGTCGATTCGGTTATCGAGGCGGGTTCCGATGGATGTTAGAAGATCAAGGGGCAGTTCCGACCACCTGACGGGAGCCATGCACTTGATTTTTGGGTTGGTGCAACGCTGATTGGATAGGTGAAGAAGATGACACGGGAGGAAAGAAAGAGGATTTCTGTCTGTCTGTCTGTCTGTTAGAGTGAAAGGGTTTTGTGATGTTTAGTTACAGAGGAGGTTGACGACTGGAAATGGTGATGAATCAGTCTGTCGCAGTGTGCCACGTTGATGCCATGCAGGGCTCCTCCCGACGCAGGATTGCTGTTGTTGTGCATGATCTGGGTCATCCTTTACTTGGATGAACGATCCAGATTTCATACAAAATAAGAGAACTATTCGCGAGAATAGTTTGTCTTCAATCTGAACCGTTGAAAGCAATTGTAGACGGCCCGGATTGTGCACAATAATTGTTGTGTAAAAGTTGCATAGCAACAACCCCAAGTCCAACTCCTCCTTTATCCCTTTCGCAAAAAAGATTCTAAAGCAATGTTACGAACACAACTGTCCGTGCTTGGGTGTCAATGTCTTACCCTTCTTCTAACTTTTTTTTTTTTTTTTTGAATTTTCCATTCAAGTTGGCGAGAGGATTGAAAATGTGAAAAATTATGATTAAAAATTAAAAGACAAATCACTAAGGACAAAAGTAATTTTGAAAAAATATTACTGTACAAGTTTGGTTCATTTTCTTTTACTTTCCTGACTCATTTCGCGGACATGAATTTGAAAAGTCAACGACTTTGAACTAAAAATTACAAGAAATATTATAACAACAAGAGTAAGGCTGTTGGGATTATAGATTTGATTAATCTCGAAGAAAGAAATTAAAAAGTAATAAAATTTGATCAGAATCTTACAAATGATCATTAAAAACAAAAGTAATTTAAAACAAACAGACTTGCTGGAATATTTTTCGTTTTCATTCAAGTTAGTTAATATTTTTTATTTTAATTTTTATGATTTCTCTTGTCGAGACGAAATAATAATTCACAAAAATATTAACACAAAACTAAAAAAAGCCTTTTTAAAAAAAATAATGATAGAAATAATCCACCAGGAATATTAAGCCAAAATAATCCAATCCCAAGTCGTTGACCAAAGATTAACAAAGTTGGTCCAAACTCAAATTTCACTTAGATTGTATTAAATTGGTACTGTCTTCTTATTTCTCTTCCTTTTTTTCCTACCGATTAATTTCCCTCTGTTAAGTGCTAAATCTGCCATGACCTTCGGTTTGTGTGTGCAAAGGATTTCTTCATTCTTTCAAACACTTACTGGCACTTTGAATCAGTTTTGTAATATTGCGCAGAATATCAATGCTGAAACGAAAATGTTGAAGACACGGAAAAAAAAAAATTCCCGAAATGGTTCTAAAAAAGATAAATCAATAGTTTAGATTTAAAACACTCACACACACGCGTGCACACAGATTTTAATTGGTCAAAATTTTAATTCAAGTATAAAAGATGACATCAAGGCATGGTTTTAAATACTGGCCGTTACGTAACGGTTTTTGGCCACTCCGATACCATTACATCCTGGTATACCGGTGAGAGAGACTAATCGCATGTGTATCGGCCGGTTCCCGTTACATATTGGTCTGTATCTAATTCAAGGACCAGTTCACGACCGTTACGGCTGATACCTGACTATTATGGGTTATTTAAGCAATTTAAAAATATTTTTTATCGAATAATGATTTTTACAGATTTACGACTGTTACACCCGATTCCCGTTACGTAACGTTCGATACTACCGAAACCGTTACACCAAAACCGTTACCGTTACGTGTCGCAAAACCGGTATTTAAAACCTTGCATCAAGGTTGCAGCATCATTTCAACTCGAGTCTTCATTCTACACACACTCCCAATCCTCCCTTCTCTACATAAAATAATGACAGAGAGAGTAAAGGGTAAAAATTTGAAATCCTGTTCTACAAAGTTTCTGTCATTCTATGCAAAGTCCTACTTACAATGGAGTACTGTCCCCTCAAATATTCGAGTCAATAGTTTTACAAGATCGTATCGCGTTAACCGTAACTTCTATCTCTTAACATCCTGAGTACTGTAGTTCAGAAAATCATGATCCTCAAGCCTGGCTTTCTGGTGGTTAAACATCCGATCAGACGTCAAATGCGGTTTCCACCATATGGTCTTGGCAAATATACAACATGAAGTGGGAATCGTCGTGCAAATTCCTGGATTTCATAGTGATCTTCATTCGCGAGGCAAGTCTACTCAGTATGGAGTAATAACCTATAGAACAAGCCACAGAATAATCCACGACTAAGTGTATAGACCCCACGTAAATATATGCAGCATGCATGTGGTTTGTGCTCTTCACCGTTCTTTGTTTGTCTCAAGAGGGATGGGATGCAGATGGAGAATCAAATTAAAAAAGAGTGCCATTGCTACCGTTCATCATCGTCGTCATTGCTTGAAATCCTGTGTTGTTGAATGACCAAAACTGAACCACTTAAATCAAAATCTGAAGAACCCAAGAGATCTCCCACTGTACCAAGCTCAGGACACTCCTCCCAATCGCTCATCCCGGTGGTTAAAGGCGAATACCCTCGCCCGCCCTTCCCAACTATAAATAGTGAGTACATATCAGCCATTTCCCTCAAGGCGGAAGCTGTTTCTGCTCCGGTTTCCACATTCTTCTCTACGTATCCCACCTGACCCGACGTAACATACCTAATAATCATCAACCGGAGCGTTACAAAATTGATGAGAATCGGAAAATCTGAGTCAACAAGAAGGTTGTTTTAAAACTTCAAAAACTAACTAGAATACCCTGCAAATGGAAACTTTTAGATAGGCACGACAATCATACAGTGCCAATGAGTCAAAATATATATGCAAGTAGAAATCAATGACAACGATTATGAATCAGCAAAAAAGGCTCCAAAACTCAGATACAGAAAATCTCAACTTAGGTATAATGCTCAGCTAATGAGCGAACAGGCTGACAAGGACTGGTTGTGACATCTCAGATTCGGACATCTCAACTTTGACAGCTTTCAAGACTGCTTCCCTTCACAGGCTCCAATACACAATTGAGTAACATTGAGTCAGGCGCAGCGCTAAAATAGCAGTGCAATCCAAGCAAAAATTTGATGACATGTTCGTCGTGAATTGGGCACCAATTCACTGCTAACTGCCTAATCCAAGCACGAGTCCTTTTGCTTGGATTTGTACTTGTTAGCCGATGGTATTCTATCTATAAGCACCGCATAAAGCAATGACAATAGACAAAGCTATGTTTGGATGCCCGGAATCAAGGAGAATAAATAAGAATCTCACTACCAAGGATCGTAAAATTCTAAATACAAATAAATTGCCTTTGTGTTGTTCTGTTGGGTTAGTAACTTGTTCCTGTAAAATTTACTTAAAATTTAAGCATCGTGAACAACTACTTTGCTTACTCCTAAATAGTTCTTGTTCCTCTAGGAATGTAACATACTCATGGGCAAGAGATCGAGGGAACCGAATTCTGGCTTAGTTTTAATAACATTCCAGCATTTGAAATCATTTCACAACCCCAAATTGTACCAAACATGGGATCGACCTGAAGTTACGTTATTCCAATCTCCGTCAAGATTCAAGCTTTTCCAAACTTTTGCCAAAAATGTTAATGCATTACAGATAGAATTCATAAAATGAATGATGTGACATTTTGTATCCCCTCCCTCTGATCAAACATTACTACTGTAGATCGATCATAATGGCCACTTTTTTGGGAGTACGGAAAAATCTGTTTTGCAAACAGTTTTAACTGCAGCTGATAAATAAACTAAACGCTACGTGAGTCTGAGCTCGTGTTTGCCCGACACAGCCCATTTCGGATCGGCTCAAAACATAAACAAACTAAGTTTATATATTTTTTTAGCTCGGTATGATTTTAAACCAAGCTGCTATTGGACCCATTCTATTTATGACAGAAAGTTTAAGCTGCTCGAGAATGACTCTGGTTGTCTTTATTTAAATCTCGTTTGAAATCGGCTTGCCTAATTAATAAGGCAAACTTAAAATATTTTTCCAAGCTTGTTAAGTTTCCAAATCAAGCATAAAAGTTCACTACTAAGCTCATTCGGCTCATTTATCGGCCCCTTCTCTCCATAGACAGATTGCGGTAGCTATGGAGCATGGTGAATGAAATTGCTTCTTGTCAAGTGAACAAACGCACAGACATCAATCATTAGCATATGTTAAAGCCATTACTGAGCAATTTACAAAGCATAATAAGATCAAATACCTGTTGTAGAACTCGGTTAAAATCGTAGTATCCGCTTCACTCTCGGTCTCATGATCCGAAGAACAAACAGACATCGTCAAAACATCCTCCTCCTCCTTATGCTTAACAGTAACCCCTGCACTTCTCTCCTTATCCGATGCGGCCAAAAACCTTATGACAGTCAAATTTATATGGTGATGCATACTAAGCCTCTGGCTAAACCCTAGCGCCTCCCTATCGTCCGGTCCACCGAAAAACAGCGTCACAACGTGCTGCAGCGACTCCGACCCAGAAACCGACGCCTGTGTGGGAAAGAAGGAGGTGGCGGTTGCCACGCCAGAGCCAAGATTTTGGTTAGTGGGGTCAAACATTAGATTCATTGAGGAAAAAACTTGCTAATCTAAAGAAATTAATCACTCTGTCTCACAATGTTAGTTCGGGGATTTCACTTTTTCAAAAAGGACAAACATTAAATGCAGGTCACTTTTAAAAATGAGCATTGATTTCCACTACTACCCCATGAATTCAAATTCTAAAGTTATTTTTCATTATGTATGAAGTTTAACGTTTGAAAAGTCAAACACTTTTTTACATGACTTTTCAAATAAAATTAATATTGAATTGCGATTTATGCACTCCTTTTCTTGATGAATGCACTCTATTTCTTGTCTTTTGATGAAAAAATTACAAATGAAAGTTGCACTAATAATTCATTAAAAAATGGGAGTACAAAAATCATTCCAAACTGAAACAAAGGACCTCAGTATTAAATTAAGAGGTTATCTACATAAGGTAGACATATATAAAAAAATGTAATTTTGCTTTTCCTAAAGAGTATAATATTATGAAAACTATTTATAATTGCATTGTCTAACTCTTGGAAAAAAGAGAATGCTTGAAAATTTAGCTGCAAACTATCAAATACGTTAGTGAGAAATCAAGGTAAAAAAGTGAATGTAGTCAAGTGACCCTGTAATACCTGTCCGCCCCTGGCGGCTGCAGCGGCCGAGGAGGAGTTGGTGAGGCCACGGTCGACAAGGATGGCGACGGAGCATTTGGAGTGGCGAAGGACTTTCTGGTTGGTGGTTCGGATGCCTTCCTTTCCTGGTTCCATTTTGCCGTCGATGCGTTGGTGCTTGTGGAAGTGGAGGAGGATTATGGAGGCTCGTGTTTCTTCCGCCCGGGCGCAGACGTCGGCGTACATGTTCAAGAACGGTGACACCGCTTTCATCTGGTGTTACGTAAATTGTGTCACGTTAAAAAAATGGATAAATTTTATTAGCCAACAATTAAAATTATTTCACTGAAATAGTTAAATTTGAGATTGAAAAAAAAAATGTGGTTGAATTTGTTTCAATTTAATTATAAAAAAAGGAAGATAGTTTTCTATAAAGTTGATTATACTTGTTTAGAAAATGTTAGGATACATGAAAAGTTTCTCCGAATTAGTACCAAAAACAGAAATCAATGGTTCGAATGAACCTTCCGGAATTGGTTCAGAAAAGAGAAATCAATGGTTTAGAGTCAAGAGAAATCCCGGAATTAGTGAATGTGGACCATTACTTTTTCTTTTCTGGGCCGCTAATTTTACCGGTACAATAAAATATCACTCGGCCCGACACTCTAACACTGAATTATTAAAAATATACAAATGTAACATTACCTGGTGAACCACCACTCCGGTCTCAGCGGTGAAGGCGTCGACCGCCTCGTTGATCTCCGCCACCTCATTGCCGCCGTAGTTATCCTCATCGCTCAACTCGTCATCTTCGCGCTGGTGGTACATAAGACTATGGTTCTTGCTTTTCTCCGGTAGCTCGATCAGGTGCATCAAGTAAGGAGCTACTGGGCCTTTTTCGGACCCTTTTAGGGCTGCAATAAGCCCAACAATCGTGGACACGTGACGTGGGCTGTGTACACAGGCCAGTATTCTTAGCTCGATTTCTGGGTCTTGCCATTCCAGGGCCTCGTGTCTGTAGCCCAATGATTCATTTTCTCTTCTCACTATGTGGGCTATAATTGGGCCCACTATTAGTGTGTTTACCACTATGCTTACTAGCATTAATCCGTAGAATTGTTGGCTCGTAACCTCCTGCATCAATCCAGGCAACAATAACTTAAGTTTCCAATGTGCAATTGTGGGATTAATTACATGGGTTCGGATTCTTTTCGGTCCAAGTTTTGAACTCGATGGTACAGATCAAATTTGGACCAGATTTGTATGATCAATGGTTTTGGATTTGCTTAGACACTCTTATCGGAATTTTTTTTGAATAAATTGAAAGAATTAATTGTAGCAAATGGACGGTCTAGATTTGGATTATCCCATCCAGTCGAAATTAAGCAACGGAGTAGATCCAATTCCTTAGGATATACCAATAAAATTTTGTAAATGTTTTTGAAGAAAAAACTCGTGTAGAGATCATTTTCTTGATGTAATGTGGACACGAAAATGTAGAGACTTAAAATTTTCGTGCGAAAAGATTCATCCATAACGATGAGATGACAACATTCACATTAAAATTTTGTAAATGTTTTTGAAGAAAAACCTAGTGTAGAGATCATTTTCTTGATGTAATGTGGACATGAAAATGTAGAGACTTAAAATTTCCGTGCAAAAAGATTCATCCATAACGATGAGATGACAACATTTTCAAAATGACGAGTCACATTCAACGGAAATGAAAGAGCACAAAATAATCAGCGACTAAGTGTATGGATCCCACATCAATGTATGGTTCTGGATTGGTCCAGAGCATCATGACTAAGTTGATCCTAAATTCCTAATGAGCTGAGTCAGGTACATTGATGTTACAAGGATGTATTTGCATATCAAAAGTGCTAGGGGTGACACACAGTGGGACAACATCTCCTCTCGTCGTCCATAAGTATTTTTCGACGGTCTGGATTTGAAATACTCTTTGACCAGTAAGAGAGTACTCTTACCGCTCAAAAAGTATATTAAATCCGCATCATTGATTGCTGAAATGCTGAAATAAACAGTTGAAATCTGTTTTGTCTACTTCTGTTGTACCCGTAGCATCCTTGTTTGAATAATATATGGTAAAAATAAAATGAACATTGTACAACTAAAACCATAAGAACAGATAAGAGAGAGAGAGAAAAAAAAAAAACCCTTACATGACGTTGGAGGCCAACTGAAATGGAAACTAGATCAACAAAGCCTTTGACATTCATCAAGAAAGCAAGAAGAACACCTTCATAATTCATTGGAATCCTCAAGTAATAACAAGCAGCAAGGGTCCCACTAATCTTCCCTCCAAGGCTCAACAAGAGAACAAGAGCAATAATCCCCAGATTTGCAAAACTGTTTAAGTAAGTAACGTCCGCTTGAAACCCCATGTACCCCAAATAAACAGGGAAGATGAAGTTGTGAACAGAGTAGTTCAGTTTCGGCAGCAGGGTCCGGCACGTCTTCCCGCCTCTCGGAAACATCGAACCGAGCAGAAAACAGGCCACAATGCTGTTGAATCCCATCAACTCAACTGCCATTGCGGTTACAACAACGACGGACAGTATCCCGAACGCTTCGGCATTTTTGAGGTGTTTCTGGTCTCTGTTTCTCCTGTTTAGCCAGTTGGCTAGGTACATGTTGAGGATTATGACCGCGACGACGAGGACGAACGACAGGCATCCGAAAAGAACCCAGGGCATGAATTTCCTCCCGGTTTTACCTTTCGCGGCCACTACCAGTAAGACGACTGAGTAAGTGTCGGTGATGAGGGCGGAGGAGATAGCCAGGCGACCGAAATCCGTGGTGGAGAATTTCAGCTCGGTCGCCAGGCGGATCACGATGGGGGATGCGGCGTTTGACAAGATCACCGCGATGGTCAGAATCATCGTGAACATGGGCCCTTGGGCCCCTGTCTGGTGATAGATGAAAGGCGTGATTGCTGCCGCGAAGAGCGTGCTTGTAACGCAACCCCCGCAAGCAATTATGCTTGCGGGGCGTAAGTTGCGCAACAAGTAAGGGATATCGGATTCGAGGCCAATTAGGAACATGATGATTATGCGGGCAAATAATGCCATGGTTTCGTAGTAATCGCCGGCTAGATCTTGGAAGAATATGTCTTTTATGAATTTTAGGTGAGATAGGCCGGAGGGACCGAGCACGAAGCCGGACTGCAACAATGACATGGAAACAAACATAAGTTCTGGATTCTGTCGAATATAATCGGTCTTTCATGTACGGGTTTTTCGGTGCATTTCCAGCTATTGGATCACATGAATTTTTTTCACTTCTCTGTAAATTTTCATATAATTGAATTTCTGAAAATGCACCCAACATCGACAATTGCTTGTATTTTCTAGAAGAACATATTGAAACCATTCTGCAAACACTGCTTTTTGCAATACAATAGAACATGCTTTGTCGTTCGTGTGACTAAGGATGGAGTCAGAAATTTTTTTACGTAGGGGCGAGCCTATATAATTCTTTCTATCTAATACTAGAGGCCTCTACTAACACCCCGCCTCCATCCCTGCATGTGAGAACACAAATTTACGGAAACAAGAAAAACATACGTTTCGATGTGTGTTGGAGACGTACTTACGAGAATCTGAGCAACGGGTCCGGGTTGACCCAACGGCTTCAATACAAGTTGAAAGCAATGAGAGATAACCAGAATGAAGGCAACTTGCATCCCCATTGTCGAAACCGGGTTAAACAACTCTGGGTTGCACGCCACCCGCGTTGTGGCATCCATTTTTGCTGTGTTTTTCACGGAATTAACCAATCACAAGAAGGAAAAAGGTTACCTATGCAGAAAAAGGTGGTAGAATTAATATGTATGTATGTATTATGCTAAATGATCGAGAAAGAACGAAGAAAGAGTAAGGATGGGATTGCCATATAATCGAGAAAGCACGAGGAGGATGGTCAGGATGGGAGGAGAGGGGACGGTGAGAGAACCCTTCTCTCCTCTGTTTCCTGACCCTCGTGTGGAACTTTCTCTCTCTATATTTCTAATTCTCTCTCTTGCTTTCATTGGTAAAAGTGGCAAAGAGAAATGACAGAGAGGAGGGTTGGGAGTTTTGCTTGATTGGCTCTGACATCCTTTGTTTAGGGATGGAGGGCCATGTTTAGCGGATACTGAGAGGGGAAAAGATAAAGTTTTCTGCACATAGAATGAGATTTTTTTTTTCTTTAATTAATTTGGGTTGTAGAATCTTGTGCTACTCTTGACATGGCGTCTTTCATGATGCATTTTGTTAGTGAACATGGTAAATTAAAAAAGAAATAGGTTAATGTGATAGGCATGATCATCTAACAATCATGGTAAAAAAAAAAGTGCGTACCAACAAACATAGAGAATTTAAAATTTCAAAAATCTGCCGTGATTATCAATGGAAATTTTGAGGCGCAGGCTAAATGGAAAGGATTTTGCGTTAATTTTTGCAAGAAAATAACAAATAATTGAACTTCCCTCGTTTTTCTTTTCAAATGATCAATCAACTCCCACCTAGAATAACTCCATTCCACATAATTAGGCAACAATAAAACTACATCAATCAAATCCCACTGAACTTGAATTTATCATGTTTACTGGCACGGACATATTTTTTATCATGATTTCGGGGTGCATGATCGGTATTCAAAATTAATGCGACAATTTCCCGTGAATTTTACATATCAAATATGCATTATGAATTTTCCCTAATTTACTGTTTGAAATAGTCAAACAAATCCTACTCGATTAGGATAACAAATTTACCCCAATCCTAACCAAATTCCATATAATTATAAAATTCCTTCACTTCAATATCCTGTACAGAGTCTTCTCTGGCGATTTTCGAGCACCCTATCCGGTGACTTCCTTCGGCCATCGACGCTAGTGATCTTCCAATGGCATTTCTGACAACTTCCTCCAACAATCAACGCCGGCGATTTTCTAACGCCACGTACATGCGTGGTAACAAGGGTCTCACCGGAGTGCAGGGAACTTGCCGGAAAAAATGGTGATCAGCCATGTTTCCTCTTGGCAAGAGAGCTGAGCTCTTGTGCCAACATTCTTTCTAGATCTCTCCGATCAACTCTGTTTTTTTAAAGTTCCTGCAGAGAGAGCGAGAGGATTTCGGAAGCATTTTTTTTTTGACGAACAGAGGCATATACTTAGGATGACAATGGGGCGGTTCGGTTCGGTTATTGGTATAACCGAACCCATTACCCGAACCCAGGTACCCATAACCGAACCGAAAACTGTTCGGGGAGGGGATCTTGAAACCATAACCAAACAAACGGGGTTTGGGTAATCCCCGAACCGTTTGGGTACCCGAACCTGAGATTTAAAATTTTCAAACAAGAGGAATGGTTTTCAAGCACCCTGCACCCAGATAAAAGTTACTCTTTCTGCTGTTGGTTTTATATAAAAACAGTAACAAACTAACAAACCACAGCAGCAGCAGTTGAGAAGGCATGAAACAACAGCAAGCATTAGTTCAAATTACAACCACAGGAGATATAAATCCAAGTTCAGTTGCAACAGCAAGCATTCCAAAACACCTTACACCACAGCAAGCATTCCTTCTTAGTTCTAACAGCAGTTACTTAATACTTTTCCAAAACACCTTACACCACAGGAGTGAGTGACTTGGTTCAAATTACAAATTTTCAAACAACATGAGGGGGAAAAAACAAGGTGCTTCACAGCCTTCAGTCCTTCACTCCTTCATTCCAAATTTCGCAGCTTCAAGCCTTCACATGCCAACTCCAATGCAGAATTCACGTCTGTTTAAATGGGAAAAAAAATAAAAAAAGGTTCCATTCATATCAAGAGCAAATAGCAAATGGTCTGCTATCTACTGTGCAGGCTACATCACCTCCATACAAATGGATAAATCCAACCCAGCAAGGATTGTGACACAAAATTGATTTACAAAAGTAAAGCAAGCAATTGAATAACTAATCATTACCGGTAAAGTAGCTCAAGCTTCTGATGAGCACAATAGTTGAGCTAAGTTTCCTGTAAGGACTTAGAAACAAACAATCCAGCAAGGGTAACATACTAACATCACTCACGAAATGGCAGAGATCAACAGAAAAGTACGAAATTCATGTACATTCACTTCAGATTCACAGCAGGAATGCCAATTGAAGTATCAAATCCGCTATTGTACCATCACTCATGAAATGGCAGAGATCTAGTGGCAGGATCACATCCAGTTAAACCCCAGACATGCACTGCATAAATATGCCTGGACAGCAACTGAAGTAAAATTTCCAGCACACATAAAGAGCTAATTAGGAGCTTCTACTCACCAAAAATGTAAAATTATGCTATTTTTTGAGCATGCTGAGGTAAACATCTTCCTAATCAATAGCATCAGCCAAGTCCTGCCATCAGAGAGACAGATTTCCCATGTTCAGTTCTGAGGTTTCATTGCCATTGTTAGCAACTGCCACAAAGGCTTGCTTCCAATACTCAACAGCATTACAAAACAGAGACAAACAGAGCGAGCACAGAGCAACAAAAACCAACAAGGATGCCCTTAAATGGGGTTGTCCAACGGTTCGGTTCGGGTATCAGCTCAACCCAGAACCGAACCCGTTCGGTTATCTCAAATCAGAACCCGTACCCGGGGGGAATATTTCGGTTATGGTTCGGGTAAAAAAACCGGTTACGGTTCGGGTACCCATCGGTTCGGTCGCTATTGCCATCCCTACATATACTCCATATGGTTGTTCTGGATCTGGGCACAAAGTTAATGAGATTTTCAGAAAAGTTTGCAAATTAATTATTAAGAACAATATTTAAAAGTATAGCGGACAGTTCGGATTGAAAGTGTCGGATGAATTTTTAAAAAAAAAAAAAGAAAAAGAAAAAGTGTGTTTTAATGATTGCATTTTTGGATGGTCGGATATGTGCAAGCGGGTATCATGTCAGCGTGCTCGGCACTGAAAAATTCCTCTCGTTCACCATACTAAAAAAACTCTAATAAAAAACAAAAAGAAACATAGGACTAAAAGGTAAAATCCCCCCCCCCCCCCCAAAAAAAAAAAAAAAAAAAAAAAACTTTTGGTTTGCCGTTTGGTGCACACCAAAAATGAGTACACTATTGAGCTGATTTTGGGGTATCACGTAAATTATTAGAATTGTACATACAATTAGTTAAAACATTTTTTTCAAAGCCTCGTAAAAAAATTAACTCATTTGAATATCGATAAAAAAAACTTGATCAATTTTTGTTGTTCAAAGTAGTAACTATTTAAAAAAATTGATAGACAAACTTATCTCTAACTATAAAAGTTTATTTTCGTATCTCTCCAAAATGATTTAACATATAAACTTATCAATTTTTGCGGTTCAAAGTAGTAACTATTTAAAAAAATTGATAGACAAACTTATCTCTAACTATAAAAGTTTATCTTCATCTCTCTCCAAAATGATTACAAAATGATACAGACACACCCTCTCTACCACACTCTGCCACCCCCCCTCACATGCGGGGTGGGTCCCCCCAGGGTGAGAGGTGGTGTGGCAGTGTGGTAGAGAGGGTGTGTATGTACCATTGTTCAAATGATTAACATATAAACTTATCTTTTTTCAAATTTATCTCTGTTTCGCGCCAAAATAACGAACAAATAAAAAGAGCTCTACAAATTTTGTTACTCTCTCTCTCCAAAGAAAAAAAATATACACACACACACACACACACATGGGGGGTTAAATCTGAATTTCTCACCACAAGCCCTTGGACTCATCCAAGGGCTTAGATTTTAAAATAAAACTCGCGGGTTAAAACCCGGGTCAAAACCCATTTCGTGGGTCGAGGTCCAAATACAGGTTAAAACCCTTCTCCATCTCCCCCGCCCCAAATCGACTGAACACAAACAAAACGTGAAGTAGAAGCTAAACGAAGAAGAAGACGACAATTGCAATCTCTCTCACGCCCAAGGTCGATTAAGGTCTCCCCCCCCCCCCCCCCCCCCCCCCCCCCCTCTCTCTCGTTTTTGGTTTCAATTTCTAGGGTTTTGTGTTAGATTTGAATCTCAAATTCGAAGAACTAAGTTTTCGAGTTAGCGAACTTATCTCGCACCCATCGACAGGGGTACTCCACCAAAAGTGTTGAGTCCAAATAACACTTATATGTCATGTGTAGTATATTTTTCCTTAGTAGGACCCTTAATCTTCTGCTAACCTCTTTTAAACGTACTAGAAGATATTCGACTGAAAGGGAATCGTGTACTTAGCTTTCTTCCATTTTCTTATCTTATGGGTAGATTGCAGGCACTATGAGTGCTTGGCCTCCTCTTCCATCACGGGCTGCTGCTCAGCAGCCACAGCGAAGTTATAGAGCCACGGGGATTTCTTATTTCATAGCTACCCGATACAAGAAATATGCTCAAGGAGGCACCTCATTCATTCCTGTGTATAACGAAGCTCGTGGCAAGAGTATCAGTTTGGTCTCTTGTGAGAGTTTGGCCAAGGTAGAAGAATTATTCGACGATCTGACCTTCTGCAAAGGGGAAAATATAATACCAACCCATTTTGTGGATTCTACTGCGGTTGTTTTGGACCCTGTTTCTCTAGATGTCTATGACAATTTCAAAACTGCGTTTGAAACGTTTAAGTCAAAGGGAAAACCTACCAGTGAGTGGTGGAAGGAAATTTGTTCAAACTTTACACTGCTCATTGGGTTAGATTTCAACTATTATCTTATATTCTTATTGTTTTCTCTTGAAAAGTTCATTGAATTCAAATTTGCTTTCCAGGGACATTGTCAAGCCGTTGATCCACATATTTTCCTTAAACTCATATTGCGGTAACGTCATTGAAAGAAGTGTGGTCAGAAGGAATGACGAGGGGTCCGTGGTTGGAGCACAACTCACCTTTGTAAAGAAATTGCCTCGTGGAACTACAAGCGGGGGTGAATCTGTTTTCCTTGTATTCAATTTAAGTTTCATAATTATTTATTAAATGTGTTGATCTTTTGAACATGCAATTTTAGAATCTCACAATACTTTTGTGTGGGACTTGAACTCCTTAAGGATGTTAATCTCAAAGATATTGATGCTACCATTCGCAAGGAGTTCAAGTCCCGAACAAAAGTATTGCGAGATTCTAAAATTGCACGTTCAAAAGATTAACACATTTAATAAATAATTATGAAACTTAAATTGAATTACAAGGAAAACAGATTCACCCCCGCTTGTAGTTCCGAGGCAATCTCTTTACAAAGGTGAGCTGTGCTCCAACCACGGACCCCTCGTCACTCCTTTTGACCACACTTCTTTCAATGATGTTACCCCAATATGAGTTTAAGGAAAATATGTGGATCAACGCCTTGACAATGTCCTTGAAAAGCAAATTTGAATTCAATAAACTTTCCAAGAGAAAACAATAAGAATATAAGATATAATAGTTGAAATCTAACCCAATGGGCAGCGTAAAGTTTCAACAAATTTCCTTCCACCACTCACTGGTAGGTTTTCCCTTTGACTTAAACGTTTCAAACGCAGTTTTGAAATGGTCATAGACATCTAGAGAAATAGGATCCAAAACAACCACAGTAGAATCCACAAAATGGGTTGGTATTATATTTTCCCCTTTGCAGAAGGTCAAATCGTCGAATAATTCCTCTACCTTGGCCAAACTCTCACAAGAGACCAAACTGATACTCTTGCCACGAGCTTCGTTATACACAGGAGTGAATGAGGTGTCTCCTTGAGCATATTTCTTGTATCGGGTAGCTATGAAATGAGAAATCCCTGCGGCTCTATAACTTCTCTGTGGCTGCTGAGCAGCTGCCCGTGATGGAAGAGGAGGCCAAGCACTCATAGTACCCGCAATCTACACATAAGATAAGAGAATGGAAGAAAGCTAAGTACACGATTCCCTTTCAATCGAATATCTTCTATTACGTTTAAAAGAGGTTAGCAGAAGATTAAGGGTCCTACTAAGGAAAAACATACTACACATGACATATAAGTGTTACTCGCACTCGCCACTTTTGGTGGAGTACCCCTGTCGACAGGTGCGAGATAAATTCGCTAACTCGAAAACCTAGTTCTTCGAATTTGAGATTCAAATCTAACACAAAATCCTAAAAATCAAAACCGAAAACGAGAGAGAGAGTATCACGACCCAAACCCGCCCCAGTAGGTCTCAGTCCCAACAGAGCACCAGTGAAACTATCACCAAGGCCATATCAGAAAATTATCATCATATAATCACGCAACTAAGAGGGGCTAGAGTGCATCATCAACAGAAGCCTATTTAATAATGTTCAACCTGTCATTTGTTTACATATCCAAAGAAATATAAATCCCAATTTTACACCCCAGAGTTGTGTGTATATGTCATATACACGTAATAAACATTACTGATAATTACTAGAATGCTAGAAAGTAGCCTGAGCACAACCTTTCCACAATCGACATGCACCTACGCCCTGGATCCGGGGGACCTATAGTGAGTGAGTTCACTACATGCGTGTAGTGAGCTCTCTCGGCCATCCAATCCAAGATTAACGGTCCAAGTCATCTTACATTTTTAAAAGCACTTTTACATTTACTTTAACTCCAATTTATCCAGACCGTTGATCTCAGATCGGACGGCCGAGAGAGCTCACTACACCCATGTAGTGAGGTCACTCACTACAGGGCCCTCAGATCCGCTACGCCCTCACTCAAGTCTTAACTCCACGCGAAAGGTAACATATCGTTCTATTCTTCATGTCCTGAAAGGTGGAATATTTTCATAAGCCGAAGCTCGTCTGAATGACCAACACATAATTATCATGCTTTCCATGGATATTTTCAAAATACATTTCAAACCTATTATTGATAACCTTTTCATATTCTCAAAAATTCCATAGCATTTGTAACACAAATTTATAATGCACATCCCACTCTGATTCACATTGCATCACCAGGCGTCCTCGGTGTGGATAAGCTAGACGTCTATCGCATTATCCCACAATTTACACAAACACATCTTGCTAACCTTTTAGCACTGTCCCCTAGCAAGTTGGGACGTAAGGGATACCATTAATAGATAAGCAAATGAGTCCACCTTTCATTTAATATCCATGGAGTATATATCATATAGCAATACTTGTCATTAAAGCATACCTCTTACTTGGATGTAACACATGTAAAAACTATGTAAATTATGTATCAAGTCACTCTCCTCGACTCCAAGATTCTAAACCACGTTTCCTACATAAACATATAAGGTGAATATAATTAAGATTCAATGAAACACATTTACTCTTCTTAATACTTTCATTAGATCTCCCTAGTAGCCTAACAGAAGGTCCAAGTCAAAGGTTAAGGTCCCCAAATGTAGTGGTGAAGTCAGAATGTAACAGAACTATAAGATTGGAATAGAGTCTTACAACCAGCCTCTGATATTTTGGCTATAGTATTTTATGGACTTGGAATTAGATGCTGCGACCACCACCACCACTAGAAAGTAGACATTCAGGGCATCAATTTCGATATAAAATTTGCCCTAATCGGAGTTTGGATGACAAAGATATGCTTCCCATAAGTTGGGACCGGTAATCTGTCTCAGTCCAGCGATCTCCTGCTATTCCAACCTAAAACTCGATTCCAACTAAAAAAGACCCACCGAAACTCTTGAAATCAGCCTCAACTTCACAACCCAATCTTCAAAGGTAAAAATAACCATCAAGACTCATGATTCAACTAGAGTTTGAAACGTTCAAAAGAAATCAAGGCTATGTTTCCAAGAATTTCTCGAGAATTCATCAAGAACTTGTATCAAGAGTCAAGACCCCAAAATAAGGGTTTCTATGACTCCTATCAATTATAGCTTGAAATTACACAAGAAAAACATAGAGCAAGAATAAAGAGACAAGGATTTACCAAGTAGATACTTCAAACCGACATGAGCTTGATTTTTCCCCAATTTCCCGTTAGCTCCTTCCTTTCTTCTATAGTCTTCTCTTTTCCCCTAACCTTCTCTCTCTCTCCTTCTCAACCGGTGGAACAGATAGCTATGGGGTAATAACGTTGAACACCCCTTGTTTTATTAGAATCTTAGGAAAATTATACGGTGTATGTGCCCCACATGTCATGTCTAAGCTCAACGAATAGTATAAAGACACACACATTAAACAAAACACACAATTAACTAACATAATTAATCCGCTACCCCACACAATTGGTTAAATCCAACACGCAATCAAATTATAAGTAATATAATTAAGATTCGGGTTATTACACACACACACACACACACACACCTTAATCGACCTTGGGTGTGAGAGAGATCGAGATCGCAATCGTCTTCTTCTTCTTCGTTTAGCTTCTGCTTCACGTTGTGTTTGTGTTCAATCGATTTGGGGCGGGGGAGATGGAGAAGGGTTTTAACCCGTATTTGGACCTCAACCCGCGAAATGGGTTTGACCCGGATTTTTAACCTGCAAGTTTTATTTTAAAATCTCAGCCCTGAGAAGTCCGGATTTAACCCTCCATAAGGGTCCTTTATGTGAAGTTTTTCCTATATGTATATATGTAGATTTCTTCAGAGAGATAGAGTAACAAAATTTGCAGAGCTAAGTTTGTTTGGCCCAGTTCTGTATTAGAGCATGCCATGCTGATTTGATAGAGATGCGCCATTAGAATGTAAAGACCAAATAACAGAGTCCAAGAGCCGTTCCTCACTGAGAAGAAGCAACTTTGGACTGCAATGTCCTGAACCAATTATTGCCAAAAACCCAATTTGAAGGGGACCAGCGGGTGCCAATAATCAAGCTATAAAAAGGTATCTACACATCACCATTATATACATTATCCATGGCTGGACCAAATGTCTCAAATGAAAGATCTTTCGGATTGTTCACGAAGCATTAGCAGAAAATAGCTAGAGTAAAGTCTTTTATATTTGATTAATTTTCATTCCTATTTCATATGGTAGTCATCCCACATGCCCAGCAGCTCACAAACAAATCATGGTTGAAATTCATAATAATAACGTACAACACAACTAGGCTCGGACCAATTATCTCAATTGTCCTAATAATTACAACTTCAACACAGTTAATTTTTTGTGTGGTATCAACTAATTTAATTATCAATAGCGGAACAAAGTCTGTGGCGAAAATGCACTATGTAACTACTAGTATTTAAGACCTTTTGAAACTCATATTGCTTAGACATAGATTCCACGTAAGTATATCTGACTAGATATGTGAAACACTGAGATTCTAGGATTGGTCACCCAATGTTAGTCAGGTGTGTGTGACTAGGGATGGCAACGGGGCGGATTGGGGTATGAACCGAACCGAACCGCGACAACACCAGAGCACTGCCCCGAATCTGCCCCGATAACCGAACGGGTAGAGCAAAACTATTCCAGAACTGAACCGAACGGGGTTCGGGTATTTCCTGAACCGACTGGGTACCCAGATTAAAGGATGAACAAAAATCAGTTAAAACATTATCAGATCTACAGATTTTGGATGATGATTATCTACAGATTTTGGAGAGAGAGAAGGACGAACAAACATTATCAGATCTACAGATTTTACAGTGCTTACATCGATTCTAGTGGTGAGATCGGTGGCTTTCTCGAGGCAATTGATTGCCTGATCGAACTTGCAAAAGTCATGCCAGATGAGACCAGTCTTGTAGAAGAATGAAGCAGACTTGAACGAAGGGGAGGAGACTCCAACGACATCGTTTGCGAGGAAGAGGAGAATCGGCAGAAATTTGACAGGGATTGGCATGTTCGTTGGTAAATTTGGTGGAGGAGAGATGTTGGTGCTGCACGGGTACCGGTACATGGTACGGGTACGCGATACGGCAAAAATCTAAAAAAGTAGGGTACGGGTACGGTTGGGTACGTAAGTGTAAATTTTTTTTAATAGATTAATAGACTGAAGTACCTGGAAAGTTTTTATCTTCTTTTTTGTATTATGTACATTTTTGGCTTCTGGAGTCTCCCTCCTTATGTTGACAACTGTGGTTTAGAAACACTTTCTCAGTTGTTATCATTTACTCTTAGTCAAGTTAGTGTAACATGATACTTTTCAGAAATAAACAGAGCCCTTTAAGCTCTTAGTGGTGAATCATACCCTTTTGGACCATGGGCTCAGAACATAGGCCAGGTTGACTGACTCAAAGCTTATCCCTCCCAAATGTACAACTACACCCAAGTCTATACTCAACCTTTTGCTTACATTGGACCGTAACCATTGGGATGGTTCATATCAATTGAAGCTTTAACTCATAATACAGTAAAGGCATAGTTAAGGGCTGAAGATATACTCTAATTAAAGAGGCGATTGAGTCCACTTGCCGAAGTAATGACAGAAACGTGACTGGAAACCCTAGACAAAGCAAAACCCTAAACACAGAGAATACACACATATAAACTTATCCATACAAACATACATGTATGTATGTAGAGAGAGAGAGAGAGAGAGAGAGTACAGCTGCAGCACGAGAGAAAGAGAGTACACAGAGAGAGAGAGAGAGAGAGAGAGAGAGTACACAGACAGACAGACAGAGAGAGAGACTAACCAGAGAGCTGCTGGCTGCTGCTTGGTCGAACAGGTACAGTAGAATGGCTGCTGAGAAGAGAAGCCTAACTGATGTTCAAAAGACGTCTGTTGTGTTTAAAGGGGTGCCAAAATTGCTCATGAACCCCTGAAGTTTCTACAATTTTCAATTGGACCCCTTAAAGTTTTTAAAATTTTCCAAAAAAACCTAAACGTACCCAACAAAGTACCCATTGGAGTACCCAAGAGTACCAAAGCCGTACCCGAACAATGCAAAAGTATCCGGTACGTTTTTGCCGTACCCGATACGTATTTTTCTGTATCCAGCCGTACCCGTACCAGTACCCGGTACGCGTACGGCGACATTTTTGGAGTACCCATGTTTCATAGGGTGTGAGAGAGGGAGGGAGGGAGGGAGGTAGAGAAAGAGGGGCGGTGGGACTTTGGGAAGTTCTGGTGAGTGGTAGAAAACTTAGGCTATGTTTGGAACATGAGAAAAGAAAGGAAAAGGGAAGGAAAATAAAATGAGAGAAAAGTAAGAGGAAAATGGGGGGAAATTTTACTATTTACAAAACTTTTTTTTTTTAAAATTTTTCTCCTCTTTCTCTCCAAACCAAACAAGAAGAGGGAAAATTTTTCATTTTGCTTTCCTTTTCTTTTCTTTCCTCATGTTCCAAACAAAGAACATCAGTGATAACAAACCCTAAATGAGAAAACTTTACATATATATACAAGGGCTAATAGTGTAATTTTAAAATATGCATAAGGGGTTTATATAATATGCATATATATAATATAGGGGGTTCATCTGTAATTAGTAAATTTCGGTTCGGTTCGGTTCATAAGTAAACCCATAACCGAACCCGTTTGGTTTCCCCTCCATCAAAACCATACCCACACCCACAGGGAAAAAATCGGTTACAGTTCGGGGAAAAAGAGTGGTTACGGTTCGGTTACCCATCGGTTCGGGCGATATTGCCATCCCTACGTGTGACCTACACACTTGAGTTATCAAAAAAAAAATTCTTAACTTACTCTAATTGTATTATCCATGAAACTAGAATGGAGCCACCTAGCTCCAACATGAAGAGAAATTTTTGTGAGGCATTTGATCGAACATGTTGCGGGTGAGTGAAAAATTTCCTCTTGAGACCAAATTATTGCATAGGAAGCTAAAGCGACATTTGTTGGTGTTAAAACCCGTTTCGATCATTTCAGCATCGACGGCCAAATTTCGAATACAAAGATGCTGGTGACATTCTCCTCTTCTTGCACCTATTGGAGCAATTAGTATTAGTGATATTGTCGGACACCCATCATTCACAAACCTCGCCTCAATTCCAGTTAATCGACACCATAATTCACATTATTCGATCTTTCAAACCTGTTATATTTCATTCAATGATGTTTTTCCTGAACCGTGAGTTATTCGAATCCCGATGGGAACTTCGGTACTTTTAAATCTAGGAAAGCATTCCACCATTGAAGACTACAAACTTATTGATTTCTTGCCCTTCACCTACAATTGTTGCCAACAGGTTCTCTCTCTAAGCTTTGTCGCAAAAGAAACGGCCACCGGCGAGACTTCAGATTGGGGGGGGGGGGGGGGGGGGGGGGCGAGAGAGAGAGGCGTTGCTTGGAAATGGAGAGAGGAAATCACAAATGATATAACGTGAATGTGTTTTGTACGTAGGGGCATTTTTGTCCTGTTGAAAATAGAAGGCGGACCTGAGAGCTTACAAAATTCAAGAAAGTGGACACGAGGACTTGTAAAAGTGTGTGGTGGACTGACCCATGTACAAACAGCTATAGTAGACTTCTAACCAATTACTTAATTATGGGCCTGACAAGTAATAATGAAACGGGTACAAAAAGAATTCACTTTTAGGATGAAAACATCAATGTTCAAATTGATTGGGTTGAAAATTTATGTAGCGTCTAAAAACTGATGATTACTTAATTAAGTCAACAAACTAACACAAATCGGAATACACATCGAAAGTGAAAACTGGGACTCAACTAATCGGCCAGGTAAACAGGTAACCTGTATACAGGACAAAAAAAGAGAACAGCGATGATCCAAGCTAGTGTTATTTTCTTCCAGTCTTCGATTTTCTAATCTTTTTCCTTCTGGGAGGATTCGTTAATTTCCCTCTGGGAGGGTTCGGCCGCCGTAACCTAATGCCAACTTTATTCCAGCTGCTGTCATACTCGTCATCTGTCGATGGCTGCACCTTGAATTTACCTTCATTAAAACCTCTACGAACCTAAAACCACAAAAGCATCAAAACAACAATTACCCGCCATTCCAAATAGTAAATTGCATAGAGGTGAATATTTCTTGGTTACTTTAGATGGAAAAGTATTTATTTGCTCAACTTGATTCTGGCTGTCGTGATACTCAGCATCTGTCACGGGTTCCACCTTGAATTTACCTCTACCATAACCTTTAGCAATCTAAAACAACCAAAGCATAAAGACAACAGTTACGCACCAGTCCAAATAGTAAATAACATGCAGGTGAATATTTCTCAATGACCTTAGACAGATAAAACTTTTATTTGCTTGCCCTTAAGAATTGTCGACTGATAAAATCAAGTTAGACATGATCATCCTGATAGCAGGTCTCCAGATCAGGATCCTCTCATGGGCCAGCCCTGGACACATTTTGTGGTGGACCATATTTTGAGTCACATGAGAAGATCCTGATCCTATTTACCCGGGCAACATAAATCCAAACCATCCGACAAAATGTAAAGAACTGATGAATGCATCAATTTTAGGCAACAGTTTTTACTCCACCAAGTCAAAGCTCAGAATACACAGTTAAGGTTGACTAGGTCCCATATGAGTTGGATAGAAGTCCATGCCAAAGTATGCAATCACTATACTTTACATTAAACAAAAAAGTGCTAAAGTGTTCCCCATGTGTAGAGGATATAAAAATGAAATGTGCAAAGAGTGAGATTGCCTATTAATTCGACTCACTAAAGAAGTATGTTTGGAAAATAAACCCAGGCTTTTTTCCACTCAATGTGCAACCTATAACACCTTATCCAATTATTGCAACCTTTGAAATTAGGTGATGCTCAAAGATCAATATCAAACCATCAACTACATTAACGGATACATTCCGAAAAAAAGAAAAAAAAAGGTTGATTGCAAAGGGATGACCCTCCATCCTCATGACAAAAAAGATCCACAACTATGTAGAAGGGCTGAATAGGCATACCTTTGGATGAATCGAAACTTTGAGAGAACTACTCAACAGTCTTTTTTGTTTCTGTAAGTATTCAAACATATCGCGATGAACCAATACTCTATATTTTGGATCAGATTTAGCATTTTCAGGGTCCGCTTTGCCATTCATCCTTGCCTGACACAAATAAGTGACTATCAGAATGACAATTAAGTCACAAACAATGAATAAATACGAAAGAGAAGTGCATTCATACGTGAGCGTACGCGCACACACATGCACACACACGGAGAGAGAGAGAGAGAGAGAGAGAGAGAGAGAGAGAGAGAGAGAGAGAATTTTCAACAACATACTGAAATTTCCAAGCAGGCATTCAAGAAAAAAGATTGTGACAAAAATGCCATAATTTTAGCACCCCGACGCACTCTTTACTTAGTCCAAAGCACTTCTCCACTAATACAAATGCACTTTGACACATACACCGAGGTTATTCATCATCCCTAGGGTGGTTAGCATATCCCAAACGAAAATACATTTTAAAGTGCAACATGAAGGAAATTCAGGAACAGTGCCCTTCACCTTCTTCAGTTTAGCCTTCGCCCTTCAGCTTTTAGAGCTATATGATAAAGAAAGTAGTAATAAATTCCGTGAAGCCAGATATGAGTACTCACAAGAAACCGGCAAATTTCACGCTCAATTTTGGAAAATGTGATCTCCAAAGCTTCCACTCTTCCAGCGGCTGAACAGCAAGAGCATTCTTCACTCATCAAAATTGGCACACTATCTCTAACCTGCCATGTATGTAAGCAACAACTTGGTTAGAAAAGTAGATGTCCCGATGAAGTCATCAATCTTTCTCAGAAAAGTTTTCAATTTTACTCTTGGTGATATTGATATATAGTGAAAACTAAATTTGAAAGTATAACAGATCCCTAACCCCAAGGGTTTGGCCCGGTGGTTGAGGCTTGAGACTTAGGGGTCTGCTCCTTACTAGCAACGTTGTCAAATCGTGAAATCGAGAATACGATTGACCTTTTTCCAAAAATCGTGAATCGTAACGATTTGGTTCAGATTTTCAAAATACATTTGAAAATGCATTATAGTGGGCCGAACAATGATGTGTCTAGAAGGTCAACCATATGGCTGTCTGATTGATCGTCACGGATCGGGTATTGATCGAACCGTCTGGCCGAACGATCAAGAGACCAGATGGATCAGTCGACAAAACCTGATCAATATTCAAGAGGTCTGCTTGGTTTGCCGAAGGAAATTGCCGAGTCAATTATCTGAATCAGATGGCTCATTACCCAAGTCGACATGGCAATTTGGCCAAGACACTTGCTTCGGCCAAAGTGTCACGCTTCAGCCATAGCAGTGCTATGGTTCATCCTATTTCTCATCAGCACCAGCTCCAAACAATACCGATTTGCCGAACCGGTGGGTTCAGATCAGCGGAAGGTATCCCAACGTAGCTGTTCTCATTCTTATCCGTAATGTCAGGTAAGATGTCAACTGAATGTGGATAAACTCGATTTCCATCGTCAGGTGTGACGTCAGCTAAGCGGTTACCATGTGTGCTAGGCACGATGGTACTTCGAGGACAGGTCAAGAGTTCACTATAACAGATACAACCATCCCCTAAAGGTTACACTTCTCACAACTCTCAAACCCTAAACTCTTGCTTGTACTTTCTTCATTTTCCTCCTCTCACTAAACCGACAAAGTGTCTTTCCAGACAACCACAGTCCGGTTAGGTGCTGACGCAGTTGTTTTGTGTGCAAGAAAGGAGCTCAGCCGGAGGCGCTTGGCTGGAAGGCTAGGTGGATCAAAAGGCTTAGGCGATGTTGAACCCTAGTATCGCAGGCATGCATCTATACCTACCTAATAAATATGGGTACATTGTAACTTTGAAAAATTTATACTTAAATCAATAGTGAATTTTGTTTTGTAATATTAAATGATGATTACGTGGTCTATAAGGAAAGACACTTATTTGTAGTTTATATTCAAAATGGCTATTTAATATTTGAGAAGAATGAGGACAAAAGGGTTAACAACATGCTCTGAATCAAAATAAATACCAATTGTCAAATGATTAACAAATTTTGCAAGGGAATAAGATTTTTCGTACTCAAGAGCATATTATCTTATATTTTTGCTTTTCTATAAGAAAAATTAAGGCAAAACCGTAAAAGTGCTTTCATGTTATTCAACTTTACAATGGTGATAAAACCTTGATTCACCTAGAGTTTCGTACATTTTTGTGCAAAACTTGAATCGAATCATGAATATAGGATTACCACCGATTCTAGATAAACCTTGATTCACCTATAGATTCGTAGGTGTATATCCAAGGGTCGGACACCTCAAAACTAAAAATACAGGATTCGGGGATATGTACCCAAATTTGGATACGGGTGCGGGGATACTTTGAATATTTATATATTTTTATTTATTATTTATAGAAATATGTATCATTTATAGAAAATATATGAATGTTTTGTAAAACATCACGGCTTATTTAAATTTTATTTATTGAAATTGAAATTGGAGATTTGTCCTTGATGTTTTTATAAGGAAATATGGCCCCAACTCCAATTAATAGCCCAAATTAATAGCCCAGCATTCTCTATTAATAAAGAAGCCCCAAAGGCCCGATGGCCCAACTCCAATTAATAGCGTAAATTAATAGCCCATCATTCTCTAGAATCTCTACTTATTAAAGAAGCCCCAAAGGCCTGAATACAAACCCATCACTTCTATTTTAAGCCCAACAACACTAATCTAACCCTATCCTCTTTCTTCTTCTTCTTCCTCGGTCTGTAGAAGCTGCTGCTACTCCTATAAAATCTCAGGTCAGATATCTCTCTCTCTCCTCTTCTTCTTCTCCTTCCCTAGCCCCTAAAAGCAGCAGCCGATAACCACCGTTGACTGTCACCCACCATTCGCCGACATCGAATGAACCAAATCTGCATAGAGAGACATATCCGGATTTTCCCAACCAGATCCGACACGTATCCCTCACCCGCACGCGTATCGTGTCGTATCGACACGGGTGCTTCGCTTGAAAACGAGGATCCGTGTATCATAGCTGACAACTATGCTTTCTAGGTATTACATGAGAAACCTCCTAGGTGATCAACTCTAGGGGCCAGCCCATATGGGACTTTGTCAGATTTTAATTGGGCTTCTTACTAATGGACAGTGGGATTGGTCCAAAGGGATTAGTCAAGGTGCATGCAAGTTGGCCTAGACAATCTAGGCTATCAGAAAGAAAAAAAAGTATAACGTACCTTTGTTAAGATCTCACAAATGCGAAGGGTTTGCTAGCTTGTAGTGACAATATTTGTTATACTCTCTTAAAAGCTTCCTGAATTTAAAAGCAACAGCCAAATATTCTATGAAACGACCAACATACCCTCTTTCTGGTGATTTCCATAATCCCATTCGTAGACAATTCAGATATATTCACTGGTCGTCGGTCTCTCTTCACTGCCTTATTGACTTCCTCATAGACTCGTCTCTTATGCGCTGAAATATAAGATTGTGCCAGAAGAAAACAAATTAGCAGAAGCAATGTGGTTGAACATAAATTCCAAATGCTTTAATGTTTAAATACAACGCCCAAAGCATAAATAACATTTTAAAGGTGAAACAGATGGGAAAATTTCGAAAATCTCATACACGCGGAAAACTTATCTAACTGGACCCAGTTCAAAGGTAAGTTTTGACAGAAAATCAATAATGTTAGATCAAGTTTCTTCTCATATGTATGTCTTGACTACAACACATTATGTTCAAAACCCCAGGGGTGGAAGCAGCACGCATTACATATCCCTATTGAATGTCAACTATTATGAACTTGCTGAGCAAAAAAAACTATTATGAACTTATTTTCATCGGTATCATAGGGCTCTTTTTATTGGTCAAGCAAAGGTATGATGCTATCATAAGAATACACAAAAGATTAAAATAGAAAGGCTTCTTCTAAAACAAAGAAATAAAATGAACTGCAGACCTGCGGCAGGATAAGTGTATTTTACAGGTGCTATTGGGTTCCAAATGCTACTTCTAACTGCTAAGATGTCAATTACATTAATCTCCGAAACTCTCAAATGTTACAATACTTAGAAGCTATAAGATCCACAAAATTTTCCTATTGATCCACATCCTCGATATGCATGGCCGGGAGTAGGACTAGCCATGGGAGAGAAGGAACGTGGCTTCCTCAACCACTTGGAGCACATTCCAAAAATATATACCAAATTGAAAATAACACGACGTGCAAAATTATGCACTAGCATAAGTATTTTTATTTACTTTAACATAAACTGATACACTCAGGGTGGGAGCTGGCATCAAAGTACATATCGATCGGGCAAAGTGTGGATCAACAGCAATTATGACGTTTTTCCAGCTAAGCACAATATTATTTACATACCAAAAGAAGTGATTACAGCTAACCTATTAATTGATCAATGGTACAAGCTTGAAGTGGTTGTATTGCCTATTGGTTTTTACTTCATGTCATCGTCAAGAGTTCAACATCAACTCTTGGCACTTCATCCTTTTATGGTCAATTTTGCCCTCAGAAAAGGGATAATCCTATGACAGCAACCCTTGCTAAAATGCTCAAAGAAACCGAGAATCACGATTTGGAAAAGCAACCAAGTGGCTGCTTGCTCCAATGACTGAAATATCAAGATTCTGGAGATGGGACAAATGAATATTAGGATTGCCGAACAGCTAAAACTACTTTTGGCCAGGGGTGTAATTGGTTCGGGCAGTTCGGTTATTCGGGACTTTAACAATGAAACCGACTAGTTCTGTTTTCCACTTCTAACAACGGACACTGATGACTAAGTCGTCGGACCAAACCGATCCGCTTTATTCGGTTTTAGCCGGTTATTTCAGTTATTCGAAATAATCCCAAAATTTGAGATTGCATACAGATTACAGAAACGATCCGCAAAATAGAAAAAAATAAGCAAAAACCTCCAAAATTTGAGACCTTACGGCGCGCAACAGAGAGAGAGAGAGAGATGGAGTTGATCTCGTCAAGGGCGTGCGCGAGGAGATGGAGTCGATTGACCTTGATGATCAATCTTCAGGTTCGTTTTGCTCTGATGTGTTCCAGAGAGAGAGAGAGAGAGAGAGAGAGAGAAGGCTGAAGGCTGCTGTGTTGGGTTTGCGTGCAAAGTTTGAACTAATTAGGGCTGGAGGGTATTGAAGGGTGGAGATTTCATGAAGATATCAAATGTGGACGGACAAGATTTAAGATGTTCTCCTTATGTTAAATTTGGTCCAGTTCGAGCAAACCACTTCTTTACCCCTAAAAACTGAAAACCAAACAAAACCTCTATTTAAAAAAAAAACGAGAACTGAATCGAACATCTTACGTAAACTGAACCAAACCGAACCAATACTTTCTGTTGGTTTTTCTGGGAGGTACGGTTTTTTTCTGTTAAAACTTCACCCATATGTTTGACGTAAGCCACAAATTTGAAGTCTATAGCGCCCTTAATAATGATTTTGGATTGCTATTCTAGTAATCCTTCTGCAATTATCATCATTTCACAAAGATACGAGATTGATAACCAGTATAACTATCATGGGGTGTGTCTGTGTATATATGTGTGTGGGTGAGAGAGAGAGAGAGATCTTTCTTACACTGATCCTCCATATCAATGAAGTCCACAACAATAATGCCTCCAATATCTCTCAGGCGTAATTCTCTAGCAATCTGAAAGAGTATACTTTGTTAATGAATATCACTTTGAACAACCACAAAAATCTAAGAGTAAACAGCATGACTAGCTATTCTGTTGGAAGTTAGAGGGGAGAACCAATTCATTGAACTACTCCATGAGCTTTCATTTGTGTAGCTATTAAATAATGCTGAAGCAAAGCCAAGAGGGGCAAGTCTAGCATCGTATGTTTTCATAGACCTAACCCTACCTCAAGCAAAGAGAAAAGAAAAAAACTCTTATTACATGGATACAAAGAAACAAAAGATTTATCAGAAATTTAAGGGTAGTGGTAATGCCAAAACTGTTTTTGATTGTGCCAAAACTCAAGTGCATGAAATGCTTGTACTCATGTGTAAAGTACAAGCTCTTTATGCATTGGAATTTTGGCACAATCAAAAACAGTTTTGGCATTATCACTACCCAAATTTAATTGTTTTGATTTCATCTAATACCTATACAACAAGAGAAGGCACCTGACATGATCATATGCAACTGAAGATTTATGGATGCTAATGTGCATGAGGAGAACAATTGAATCAAATTCCCTTGACTGAATACACAACATGCAAATACAAAGGAATAACTTGGTTTATAAGTACTTGTATGGCAGCGTCAAGGTTGACACTGAGAATAGCTTCCTCTCGTGATGTTCCCTGACCAAGATTGTGTTGCCCACTATTCACGTCAACAGAGACTAATGCCTCAGTTTGCTCAATCACTAGATTACCTCCATTTGGAAGATCAACACTGTAATACAAGAAACATAATCAGCACCAAAGAGAAAAAGATATTTAAGTCAACACTTCAATTTTAGCAAGTACAGAGATTAGTGCAGGACAAATCATTGTGAGTGTAATTTACAAGTTCAATGCTTACATCTAGGGGGGTAAATAAGTAGAAATTGATGTCAAATATCACACAGAAGTATATGGAGAGGTGACTATAAATTGCTGTCAAATAACCTAGCTAGTCCGATGCCAAGAGGTTAGCGAAAATGTGCATAGATATTTTGTGGGAGGGAGAAGGAAAAGAGGTTAAAAATCATTTGGTTGATAAGGATACCATGGGCTTCCTTATTAGAGGACAAGATGGGGGAGAAAAGGTTCACCCTACTTAATCAAACATTTTTGAGAAAGTGGTTGTGGAGGTTTGCTTGTGAAGGGGGATAGATGGTGGAGGAAGGTGGTGGTGGATACAAGTATGGGTATCATTGGCTGAGTGGATGACCATATGAAAAGACTATATGGTTTGCCAAACTTAGCAACATGGGAGAATTCATTCGGATTGAGTCTAGCTTCTTTGAGCTTTTTTGAGATTAAGTCACATTATGTGGCATCGTGTGGGATATGTAATCCTTTTCGTCCATGGAAGACTATCTCATGAAAATTTCCTATAGAAGATAATGCTATGGTAAATTGGTGTCACGTGCGAAACAAAGGATAGGAACTCGGTCACTCATTTCCTGATGCATTACCGGATATATTGGGACCTTGGTCATTTCATGGTTTCATATGGTTCAGGCGTTTCCAGGAGGGATATTGGAGCTTGTTCAATACTGAAGAGATGCAGGGGTGGGGAGGCCGAGCATCATTTGGATGATTACTAACAAAAGACTCCTTCAGCAGGAAGGAACCAATGACATTTCTGTGGCATAGAATGCTCTTTGTATAAACTCAAAAGTGCTTGTGTCAGTTTTCAGAAGATCTTCGAAGTCTACTGATGTGATCCCTCTCTCGGGCAATTCTTAGATTTTATAGAGTTTTTTTATACACATGGCCAGTTAAAGAGATTTTACTAATTCAATTAATTCTTTTGGTCAAAGAAGAAAGAAATGCAATAGGAAAGCAATCAATGGGAGGGTGCATTATACTTATACGATAATTGCTAGCTCTATCTTCCACAAAGTGCAATTTGAGTATAAATAAACTTCATAGTTGTTTAATATAAGATGCCTAATGTTTTCTTGGCCCAGGTATATGATTTAAAAAAGGGAATCGATGTGGGATGCGAACCATGCACAAAAGCAGGTAACAACCCACACAAAAGATACTTCACTATATCCATATTCTCATGCTCTTGTGTTGCTCACGCCCTAAGTTTCAAATTTTTAGCATGTCAGTATGTCCGTTTCACTCCATGGAAATGTTCATGTCACACATCTTCGCCTCCATTCCATAATCAATTCAATAGTAGTTTCTTGAAATGAACTATTCAAAAAGTATGTTATTCAGTAATAAGTAGAAATTTTCAGTAACAGACATGCTTTAACTGAGATAACAAGGCTGTCTTGCAGTGTGTGCCATGTAACAAACTACAAGAAACAACAAATGTAGTTCCTCACCTTTTACTTAGCATGTTGCTAATCTCTTCTTCAATATTATATTTATCAAAAAGAGGAGTTCTTTCGGTGTATAACTCAACTCGGTCACAAAGATCAGGAGCTTTTTCCTGAAGATAGTTGGTAACCTGAATACATGGCATATAAGTTCACGTTTTGTCATTAAAAGTACATGAAATATACCATAATTTGCGGCTGGAATCCACATGATTCTTCACACTACTCATCGATTTGCTGTCTGATGCTTTATGACATTTGATCCACCAATTACCTAGATTTTAAAATATCTACGCATGACGATGTACACCATTCATTTACCCGTTAACTGGGCAATCAGTAATGTAACTGGAAACAGTAACTCTTATTGGCGGTAATTCGAACAAGGGAACCAAAGATGACCTATTGTGGTAATCTAGCAGGAACTCGGCAATCAGTTGCTAGTTCCTTCACTTCTTGTGAACAAAAAAAAGAGATACACCAACATTGACTATACCTTGGTTGGAAGTATTAAGATGGAGTACTAAAAATCAGTTTGGAAGAGAAAACAAATTGACTGTCAGTAAGATCAATTTCAAAGTAGATCCAAGTGCTTATTTTTACTATATTAGGTTCAGCTTCCATGTTAACCCTTCAGCACAAAAGTTGATCATGTAAACAAAAATCCAGATGGCAGGAGTGTGATAGCTTTAGCCATTATGTTGCTGGAATTTTCTCTTTAGTTGGTTTCTATTTCTTCCTTTTGCTCAATACATAAGTTGGTTTATTTCCGATTTACCAAAATATATATATATATACATATATATATACACACCAAACTTCACCTCCAAACTCCCGGATTCTGTTAAGTTCCGGACCTCCACCTTCCCAATTTTTTTTTGAAAATCCGAACCGTTAGATGTGTTTAAAAGGTGTTTTCAAGGTCCAACACTAATATAGCGTTTTTGTGAAAAACAGCTCCGATCAAGCCCTTCCGGGTATTTTTTTTTGCCAAATCTTCGCGTTGGACCTTGAAAACACCTTTTAAACACATCTAACGGTTCGGATCGTCGAAATTTGGTCCGGAAAGTCGAAATTACCCCTAGGTCCGTAACTTAACTAAGTTAAGGGAGTTTGGATAGGAAGGGGACTCTCTCTCTCTCTCTCTCTCTCTCTCTCTCTCTCTCTCTATATATATATATATATATATATATATATATATATATATATACATAAGTTGGTTTAACGACCCTATCTCCATGTGCAACAGCTAGCATCATCGTATAGATTCCTTCTGGACACATCTGTAGTGAGAGAAATAGAAAACAGGTAGAACCTAATTCACAGGACTCGTGCCGGAGCAAGGTCTGGGATTAATAGGCAGGCAATCTAACTGTTTTTTTGTTTTTTAGAGACTAATGCTTGTGACTCAACACGCATGGCACCAGGGCAGATAGCACTTGCCATCATGCCAGACTACCAAGGAGAGAGAGAGAGAGAGAGAGAGAGAGAGAGAGAGAGAGAGAGAGAGAGTTCTCAAAGCAACGCCCATTACCCATTATGTGTTCATTGACTACGATCAATTTTCTATGGAACACTTCCTCAATGCAACGCTCTCGACCATCCCTCGGCGTATAACAGTCGAGTACAATTTGACAAACAATTTCTGAAATCCTAACACATATGTGCCCATGCATGGTAGAGAATAATTTCATTTCCATGGTGTAGAACAGTAGAAATCATACCTCATGATATGTCCTTAGTGAATCAACGACCATGCCCTTAACCTGAAGCAAGCAAAGTTAAAGATCTCAATATAGTTCAAGTATATCACGTTAAATAGCAACTAAGATAGTTGATTACTCTCTGAAACTCCATAATCCAATTTAGGCATAAAGCATTTATGATTTACCAAAAGACCGTGATCAAGTAATGAGTGTGCATTCACCTTCTCAGAGAAATAATCCTGGACAATAGAAAGTGTTTGATTCATCGCGCTGTGCAACATCACATAAGGTTCCCCTTCCAAATTTTCATCTGCAGCCAGAGCAGCAGATTTTGCATGCTCCTTTATATCTTTCCAAGTTAAATGCAAGCCTTCAAAGTCCTTTCTCAATTCATAAGCAGAGCGACCAGCAGCAGCAGTCCTTACAACCAAACCACAACCTTCAGGCTTCAAATTTCTTGCTATGTCTCTCAAGCGGGTGCGCTCATCACCAGATATTTTACTTGAAACCTCAATCTTTTTGCCGCGAGTTTTCAAGACCTAAGAGTCAAAGAAAAATCAACAGTAGAGGGGTAATAAGTCTTCAATCATCCCACAAGCTTAAGCTCCCATGGAATATCCCCAAACATATCAAGCTATCCAACAACTCCATCGTGTGGAAACCCCTCTTGCACACACAGATGCAAACATCCGTACATAGAGCAATTTAAAATGCGGATGGGAACAAAAGCAAACAAAGAGAATTGAAACAAGACGACCTGCCAGAAACCAAAGCACTAATACTATGTTACCCCAGCAAATAGCCCCTAACAATGTATATCAAGTTATACCACACCAATTACAACAAACCAAGACAGCAAATATTCAATTTAAAGAAAAAAAAAAATACCCAGAATCTGCTCGGTAACACTGGATACGCAGTCAGTTGTGGGCCTTTGGTACCCCTGCCCTCTTTAGTGACTTGGACGATGATTTTAGTCCCTCTTGGAACTTGAGCCCACTTGAATTTATCAGTGCATGGAGCCATAGAACCAGCTTCCAGCTCACCATGACGAGGTAGACTGCCATTAACATTTTCCTTCTGAATTTCTTGAATATCAGTGTCATCCCCAATTTCATCCTCCGTGCACTCATCGTGCAAGGAATCATCAGTATCAACCCCATCAATCTCGTCTTCTACTTCAATGCCACTTGAATTGTTTTGACTATCCTCAGGCATGACAAAGACAGATCCATTTACTTCTTGTTCCTTTGTATGAGGACGAAATGCGAACGGCTCGATATCAAGCTTTGTCTCCATAAAAGCGGGTTTTTTACCACCAATGCTCACAAATGCATAACCCTGGGGAACAAACCCCATAAACACCCCAAGATATATACTACCACACTGAATGATATTTTTAACTGGTTCAAGGAATAACTCAACTAATCTTCCATCTTCCAACACAGCAATCCTTGGCATGGTACATACAGAAGAGTTAATCAGTATGACTCTAGAAACAGAATGATCCTGAGAAATTGCACTACTCTTATCTTCAGAAAACAAGTTCTCTGTTACTTGGTGAAGCTGATCGGGGTGAGTTGCATCCTCTTTAACACATTTGTTACTAATAACGACCTTGGGGTTAGAGCTCAGAAAGAGAGAGAAGTCAAATAGCCATGGCTCCTCGATAGGCTGGTTACTTTCACAAGGAACATATCTCTTATCGTTAGAACTTAATGCGTCGACATTTCTAGAGTTAGGGTGGAGATTTAGGATGGATTGCTTAAAAGACTTCGTTTCTAAATAGTTACTATTATCTTGCTGTTGAATCCTGTCTTCATCTGCCAAATAAGAGGAAGAATAAAGGAGAGATGATTGGAGTAGCCAGGGCTCCTCAATAGGTTGATCTCTCTGAAAGAATGTTCCATTGAAATCTGAGCCCTTATAAATGGAAATATCCATATCGCTAGCGTATAATCCAGTCCCGACTATGAGATCACCAGAGGATTGTTTTGACACCAAAGAGTCGCTTTTCTGGCATTTCAGAATTGTGTTGTTACCTGTCAAACCACTGGAAGTATTTGAGTGTTTAGAAACCTATTAATGAAGGACCTTATTGCAAAGAAGTTGAATCATACAAACAATACCTCTGGCTGGAGGTAATTTGAAAGGTCGCAGAAGAAGGTATGCGTTCTCCATCCTTAACCCAAGCATATGAACTGAAGACCGTTTGGCATGAAATTTCATCCATGAATTCCTCCCCTCAGTTCTAGCATACTGCCTTCCAGGTATACGTACTGAAAGAGAAAATTCAGGCCTGAGTCTCCAAAGTGTATCACATGAAGGTGCCATAGCCCCCATGTCAACACATTTACACTTGAAGTTCCCCTGACGATGTATCTGCCAAACCGTTGAAGACAGATAAATCTAAAAGGAGATTTAGGAAATTAACACTAAACAGAATGGATGATAATCCGTTGTACACAGAATCTAGCAACATATTAAGAACTACGAATACAGATATTCACTTATCTACAGCTAATGATATTACCTTGGCCTCTGGATTCCATAAGCTAGCATGCTCAGTAGGAGACACGAGAACTGCCATCTCAATAGCCATCAACCGATGTCAAGAATATTTGCATAAAGAAGCCCTCCATCTGTAAAGTCTCATCTTTAGCCATCAGCATGATTCTTCAAGAATCTAGTCAATGAAGATTTCGCAAGGTAACGAATCCTTCAGCCACTATACAAGAAAAAGTTTGCGAGCATAAAATGCGGGAAAAAAAAACTTAAGAAACAATGCGTTAAGCATAATAGATATCCTAAAAGAACAAAGGAAATCACTTGCATTGAAAACAATAAATTCTCTACTTCACTTTCCTCTCATTTTCTCTATCCTTCCCATTTTTCCATAACTTCTAAACAGAGAATTTAATCTTATTCAACACCCTTTTTATAGAAATGAGTAAAGAAAATTGCAAAAACTTACCCACGAGGGTCCAATTGTTCCTGTTTAGTTTTGAAAAAGACCAAGCAACAAATCAAACACATGGCGTTCAAAGAAAGTGGTCCGTAACTCAAAAGGCATTTCACCATTTGCATTACAAAACTCGACAAAACCAGCCAAAATACACTACAAAGAGTAAACTTCTGAACATATCGATTATATGAAGTCCAACAAACTTCACGAAGTAACGTCAAACAGAGTGAGAGAGAGAATGCTTACGAAATTCTTTACTTGGGGTAAAGGAAACAGAGGAAGCGTACTTATTCAAGGTTCGAGTCTGGTTAGGGTTTTGCGAAGGTTTGGTGTCGCACGAAGGTTCTCAACTCAACTTCTCCATCACTTTGTAGTAGAGAACGCCGAGGAAGCTGTAGCTCTGTCGGAAAGATAACGAAGGCAAATATTCGGCAAGTCTTGGCTTATCTAATATTTGGTCCTCATAAATAGTGGCCGTTTCAATTCCGCCCTTATACTTTGTAATGCATTTTCACTGTTATTCTGTCCGCCAACAACTAGACGGAAATATGTTACGTAACTAAGGAGGTGTTTGAAAGTCTCATTTTCAGTTTTTTATTTTTTGGTTTTTTGGATTTTTAGATTATGGTCGAATGTATTTTGAATCTGGTAGGCGTGTTTATGAGAAAGGTGCAGAATGCATTCTGAAACATGAGTAGTGTTTGAAAGATATGTCAGGATATTTTGAATCTGGTAGGAGTGTTTAGGACTTGTAGAATGCATTCTGAAACAAGAGTAATGTTTGGGAGATATGTATGTAGGTCTCTTTGTTAATCAAAATGGGAAAAAGAGAAAATGAGAATTCAAAAAGCTTCTCTCAACATATTTTTAACTTCTCATCTTCTTTCATCAAATTGGAGAATGAGTTTCGGGAGAATGACTTTTCTCTCATCTCTCCCAAACAACCAAAACCAAAAACGTGAAAAATGAAAATGTGACAATTAAGGAGCCAAACACCCCCTAACAAGAGGCTGATGTGGAATTTTTTTGACACAGTGGCACCAACACAGTGACATGCCTCCATGCCCCAAATACAATAGAGTTTGTTTGGGCTTAAAGGTTGGAATTACCAGCTATATTTAACAAACTGCCATTAGGGACCAAAGTCAGAAGTAGTAGTTGGGTCCTTATTCGATTGAGGCCCAACAATATTTTTGGGCTTTCGGCATAAAGCCTGCACACCAAAGACCTGAAAAGACCTAGTGGGCTTCTATGTTAGGCTAGTGATTCAATAAATTTGGGAAACATGTGCATATCCATATTATTTTCAATTTATTGAGCACTTTAATTGTTTTCTTGTTACATTTTTTTGTTCAAACTTCTTTGAACACTTCCAATTTTAGTTAAAATTGAACCATTTATGTTTAAGAGGCTACCCACATGTAATTTTGACTTTTAATGCTATTGAAAAATTACAAATCCCGGTTCAAGAAAAATGTACTGGCCAGAAGGAGAGATTATCTTCTGAATTGTATATTAGAAATAACGAATTAGAGGCTGATCCTACGTTTTAGGTTTGTTTTTGTCCCAAACCCTGAATATTGTTGCCGGCAATAATAGACTCCTGTACTTGTTTCATGCATATTTACTATCTTGGCGATTTTTTTTGTTTTTTTAGATTATAAAATTTAAAATGTCGCAACTTTAATTTAGTGTATATGTCCGTTTTTACTAAGATTTTACATTTTTGGAATGTACTCAACAAGATTTATCACATGAACTATGAACTATGTGAATCATGAACTACGCAAACTACGTAAACTGCATAACCCTAAGCTAAAACTAAAAATTAAAGTAGGACTTATTTCTTTCATAATAGGCTAACACTATACATTATTTAAGTCTAATAGGGGGCTTACATATATTGGGCCCCATTTTAAACATTTTTTCGGAGCCCAAAACCTTGATTTCATTAGCGGTTCTGCGTGTTGAGTAATTTAAGTCTGAACCTAACTTACAGAGTCGGTCCCATGTTGGGTACTCAGAGAAGTGATGAAGCCAACTTCCACTTGTTCTGCCGATGTGGGATTAAAAAACTTTCTCCAAAGTTAAACTTTCATTCCTCCCTTTAGTCCTATATCGGGTACTCATAGAAGTGATGAAGCCAACTTCTACTATAAAAGAAGGGCCCAACTCATTTCTTTCACCAGTGTGTTGCTCACGTGCGAAGCCCAATGCTTTATTGGGCCAAAGGCCAAATGGGCCTTAAAATTTTTTATATTGGTCTTAAAAAGACTCCTTATCAAGTTCAAAATAAAAACTATGGGAGTGCCCTAAAATGTTGAGTTTCTTGGATACCATAGGACCGAGAGTTTGGGTCAGGCCTGCCCATAGATGCTCATTCGCATGTCTCCAACCACATTAGTTAAATTTAGGGATGAAGTTCGGTGTGAGAGAGAAAGAGAGAAGGAGAAGAGGGAGGGGGATTGGGGACCCACTTACATTTGTGTGTGCATAAATAGACTTTAGGACATGGTCTAGGAGCTAATTTTAGAGAGTCCAGTACAGTACTCTCACACTCCTAAATTAGCGAATCCTTTTAATACACAAAATTGAACCCCACTTTTACTTATGTGTCTTGCTATTTTAAGTGCCAAATTTAGAGAGTGCACTTTAGATGCCCTAATGCAAAGAATTAATGGTTGTTTCGAAAGTTGGCTGGAGAGGAAGAACCTCGACTAATAAAGATGTAAAACGGTGGAGTAGAGATGTAGAGGATGTCTAGAGAAATTTAAAATAGAAATTAACGATATAATATATTTTTTATAGCTAGGTGTCCGGGTCAACTTGAGCATATCTTGCTTGATCATGGAAGACTAATCCCTCTGTCTACTTGGGAGACCCATTTAAAGTCAGCGCAAAGCCTTGTATGAATTCGTCTCAAAGAAGTTGATAGCATCTAAGATATTTCGAACTCGAGACCTTAGCAGAGAACAAACCCTAAGTCCCAAGCCTTGACCACTAGTCAACCGTTGGGGTTTGAAGATAATAATTTTCGCATTATTTTTATTGCTTGCCCCCCATTTTTCAGCCTTATGCAAGTAAAATTACGAGTTTGCCTTTTTTTTTTTTGTCAAATTAAAAATTAGTAGGGAATGATAAGGTTAAATGTTATTTTCATAATTTTATATCTTAAGGCCAAAAAAGAAGTGCATGTGAATAAAAATAAATAATAATGCAAATATCAATTTGTATAAATTAAGTACAAGATGAGACATGGGCAAAATGGCAGCTGTAACATTCAATACAGAGAGATTTATTTATGTGCACACGAGTGGCAGTGTTCCCATTGAGGTTTGCAACCAGCCATTTTGTAGTTAAGATAATGTTTTCATGAAATATACAGCTAATATGTTCTGTACTTAATAAATGAAACCTACTGCTGAATTCACAGATTTTTTTTTTTTTTTTTTGCGTGCGAAAAAAATTTAGAACCACATTTTGAGATTTTAGTTTTGAATAGTTGTTGGGAGTAAACCAAACCAACCCGAGTCTTATGTCTCAATTACTTGGGGTCGGCTAAAAAATTGTTGGGATTATTTTTGTAAAATATTCTTATCATGAAATTTTAGAATTCTAGGGATTCCTATAAGATTGAAATTGGGTCTGAAATATCATTTTAGAGAATTGAATTTGGGGTGCTTTTCGGATAAGATTTTAGATTTAGAAAGCTGACTTTTATTTCTTTTCAATAAACATCACCAGCTTTACTACAAAGACATTCATCTGCTTCTTTGAGATATATGTATGATGAGATGCTTGGTGATGTGAAAGAAAACAAACCACACACACTAAAAGGTGAGAATTTTGAACTTTTATTAGTTTTAAGTCATTTTTTTTGGGTTTATTTTTGTCTTGACAAGAGAAGTCTAAATAGAAAAAGATTATGACAAAAACATAAAAAAAAAAATTCATTGGAGAAACAAATCACCCAAACCAGTCAGTAATTTTGAATCATTTTGTTTTTATATTATTTTCAATTTTGGTATGTATTTTCTACTTTTTAATTTTTCCTTTTGAAACAAATCTGAAAAATTAAATATTTCGGTCATAATGAGAATGAACATTTCAATTAGCTGGATTTTGTTGCTAATTAATTATGTGATGATTTCCGAAAATTACATTGAGAAAATGAGAGTAGTCTAAAATTTGGAGGTGCCGTGGGATTGAGTTACTACAATTTATTCTGTGGGAGAGAGTTACAATCTTAAAGAATTGTGACATATGAGGGTAAGATTGGAACTGGAACATTGGAATTACGTAGCGTTGTTTCAGCTATTGGTAAATGGGAAAACATGCATCTGTTATTCTTTGAACAGTTGACCTAGTGGTTATGTAACAACATTAAGTACAGGTTCAAATTCTATAAAGAGGAGTTTGATACCGAGTGATTGGTTAAAAGTAGATTTTCATATCATATGACAAAAAAAAAAAAAAACCCTCGACTTCTTTTTAACAACAAAATTGAGCGTCTTGACTTCCCAAAAAAATTAAAATTTCCAGTTATGTATTCTTGGTGCAACGACATAAACTATTTTGAGAGATGTGCAATTTTTATACTACTGTACTTTTTTATGTACAAAGATCAGGATACATGCACATGGTTATTGACTCACAATTAACAATTGAAATTGCTAAGTTTCTCCTAAACATGATCCTCTTGGATTATGAAATTCTTAATGATGGTTGTATTTACCCATTTTCGCAATAATAGCTTGGTCTATTGCAAGATTAACTGCATTTTATATGTTTCAAAAGAACACTTTTTGTTAATTGTTTTCAAATCGCCTTTTGAAATTAAGGCGAATGAGTTAGTTTTCTTAGGGCATCCTTATCAGGAGCACCAAATTTTACACCAAATTTAACTTTAAAAACACTTTTTACAAATTTAGCAAGTCACTTATCCAAAATTTTCAAAATCAGACTCTCTATCCAAACTTTACTATTCCCCTCAAGTTTAATAAAAAAAAAAGTTTTTCTCAAAAAAGTGCTCTCCCACGCGGGGAGATGTGCACCATTCTTTATTCTATAAAAAAAATTAAATAAAAGGTGAGAGTGACGGGGAGAGAGAGAGAGAGAAAGAGAGAGAAGGGGAAAAAGTGGGTGAGGCTGAGTCTGGGACAGAACCGAGGGAGGGAGAGAGAAGATAGGGCGTGAACAGTGAGTTAACAAAAATGAGGCGCCACTGTAGCAAAGCTACAAATTTTACAAATTTGCAAAACATTTGTTAAGCCTAATTTTTTCATGTTTTCAAGTGTTTACTCTCCACATTTAACTTGAAAGTGGGTGAGGCTGAGTCTGGGACAGAACCGAGGGAGGGAGAGAGAAGATAGGGCGTGAACAGTGAGTTAACAAAAATGAGGCGCCACTGTAGCAAAGCTACAAATTTTACAAATTTGCAAAACATTTGTTAAGCCTAATTTTTTCATGTTTTCAAGTGTTTACTCTCCACATTTAACTTGCAAAACATTTGCAAAACATTTGTTAACCCTGATAAGGATGCTCTTACCACTATAATTCTGAAAATGAACATTGAAATGGCTCTCAAAAGTAAAGATTCGGAACAACTCTTTGAATCAAGATCACATTGATAGAGGTACGTTAAGATGGCCCAAAGATCTTGAGATAAATAAAACATTATAAGGACACTATATTTAATAGGGAAGTCCTTGCTTTAATCAATCCTTTAAACAAGCACTCCAAACTACTTTCAAAAGACTCCATGCTAGACTCCAATTGCTCAAGCCCATTTTGTGCAATTTTCATCTTTTCCCTCAATTCACTTGAACCACCACATTTCCACATGTTGTTCAATGCAACATCCACTCTTTGCAACTCATTCCTATTATCCTCTTGTTCTTCAAATGCTTCTCTACACTGGTCCAACAATTTGGACCATGTCTTGGAATTCGGCTTCGAAATTGGCTCGGACAAGAACAAGAGGACCAAATTATAAACCGAGATGTTAATTGAACTAACCTCTCTGAGAACTCTAATCAACGCCAAGGCATGTCGATTATCAAGTTCCTCGATTAGTGGAAGTGATGGAATTCTGTTATCAATTTGCTTCACGTTTGCGTTCAACTTCTTTGCAACCTTCTTCATTTCCTTTCTAAAGCGAACGTATTTCGCGACACTATTTTGAATCTTCGAATCTCCCTTTTTTCTCCGAATAGTGGATAACAGATCTTTAACATGCTCTTTAACTTGTGAAGTGAAATCCCGAGTAATACTGCAAACATCAAGAAGTGTAACTGATATATCTAGAGACTCATCGATCCATCCCTTGTGTTGGCGAAGAGAGAGGGATTTTTGAGTAAGTGGCAAATTGAGAAGCTCATCCAAGCATTTGTACAATTCATTTAGGCCTAATAAGCCATTGCAGATTTCCTCCGCGGTGGTTGTGGTTGCTGATGCCTCCCATTTCTTGAGCTTGTGTAGCTTCTCCTCGATTCTAAACGTGGTAGGGTGTGATCGACTAGGCAAACTAATCGATCTGATATGGTAAAGACTCTTGCGTTTTGAAGAATAAACCATCGTTTGTATTTTTTGAGGAGATACTAAAGAAATTCAGGAACTCAAACTTTTGAGGATATCAAAACATGGTCCATGATGCTTTTGAATTTATATACTAAAAATGAGGGGGACAAGTTGAACCTCAAACTCTCTAGAATAATGCAAACAATGTAGCCTCAAAGTGAGTCAACAATGATCTATACTAAGGTACTATTTTGTTTAGTACCTATTCATGTGCAATGAGCATGCGTTGCCCAAATGTTATGTTATATATTGCCATTGACTTTTAATAAGGATTTAGTAAGGAAAGCTCTAGATAGACCAAGTCACAATAACTTCGAAATATATTACAGGGTTCGGATTCTCTCCGGTCTAAGTTTTGTAATAGGCGGGACAATCCAAATCTAGATCGTTTCATTTCTGTAATTAATGGTTCGGATGGTAGTACTTTATGAGCAAATTCGAACCATTAATTATACCAATAAACTATTCCGATTTAGACTATCTCATCTGATCAAAATTGAAGACCGAAAAAGATCCAGTACCTAAATATAGATGTCAACTATTGAACCCTGAAAAAATGGTAGTTGAAAGAAAAGTCGCACCAATTCTACCTATAGAGATAGAGATCACACACCTGCCAAAATTCACTCGATCTTCTGTAATCTTTCTTTTATGCCCAAATACCCAAGCTGTTGCCATTGATGAGAATTTCAAACTCCTACATGTTTTTGGTGCAAAGAAATTAGGAGCTTCCACGTGTTACTCACATCTCTCTTCCTTTTGAAAAAGGACACCATGTCCTAGACCTATTTTCTAAGTCCACAAATGTGGTGAGTCACATGAATAATTGTACCACTGGTTTTTATATGATTGACTTTAAGGTTGCATCAACACCTTTCATACACTTTTGTTCTAATTTTTGCGCCTATGAATAATTTTTCAAAGGCAAAATAATACGTCACGTTATTTTTTAGCTTAGCAATATATTGGGCTCCATCCGAAAAAACGCTACCTACTGCATAGGCCTATAATATAACTAGTTTTATCGTTTCCGCTTCTCTTTTGTTTCCCTAGACACTCAACTACTACGAAAAACCCACCAACCAACTCTTTCTCCCATAGTCAGGCTCAACCCTGAGATTTTCGGGATCCCAGACAAACTTATAAAATAGAGCCCAATATATTTTACTAACTAAATTATAAAAATAAAGTAAATGTAAAATAATATTAAAAAAGATTACACTATGTGGCATATGTTTTTCTTTATTCAACTCAAAATTGTGTATCAAATACTTGACTTGCTAAATTTAGAAGTATTAATAAAGTAATCTAAGTATAAGATAAAAAAAATTTGAAACTTAGTACAATATTTGTATCTTTAATCACTCGATAATAAATATAATTACAATGGTGATACGAACTTCAACTTTAGTGAGACAATTATCTCAAGTACATTATGTAAAGTTTCTATTAGAGATTATATAATCAAAAAAAATTTATTCAACCACATATTAATTAGGAGAATTAAAATAACCATAAAAGCTTGACAAATAGTAGGAGTTTTATGGAAAAAAAAAAACCAAAAAAGGCTGCTTTTGGTAGAATCCAAATCAAGCTCCTCTTGGTTGTAAGTGATTTGGGCTAAATAGTGGGCCAACAGGCATTCTGTGCTATCGTTTGCTTCATTAAATATATTTATTAACCAATCCCTCGAATGTAAAGAGAAAGTCGGTTGCAATTAAGACATTGAAGAATTAATGGCTGTTTCGAAAGGTTGGCTGGAGAGGAAGAACCTCGACAAAAGATGTAAAACGGTGGAGTAGAGATGTAGAGGATATCTTGAGAAATCAACTTGAACCCCACTATTCTCAAAAAATATTATAGAAATTATATATAATATATATCTTTTTTATTTATAGATAGGTGTTCGGGTTAACTTGCGTACATCTCAACTGATCTGATCATGGGAGACAAATCCCTCAAATGTATTCTTGCCATGTATACAAAAACTTGAAAATACAAATCTTACAAGTTCAGTTAGCTCTTTCAAATGTAAGAATTGAAATTAAAATTGCGGTGATTCGGTCCAGGACTGAGCTGTTTCAAAAGGAAAATTCTAAGATCATTCAAACATGAAAAATTCAATTCAAGAGGTTCACAATTATCCATCACCTGTGAGTTGGATGAGGAAAACTTATATTGATCCTCTACCAGAGTACCTTGCCAACATTGTGGCATCTCCCAAGCTGGTGGATGTCGCACTGGCCAGGAATTAAAGGCTGGTTCAACATATATATGAACGCACACCGGAAGGGTGATTAGGTCACCTGTGTTACAGGTCAGTTGGGATGAGTCGTTTAAAATCTATTTACATTCTTGCCACCCTAAAAGACTACAACTACGTACAAGTGGTACTACAACCTTTCTATTTTTCCTCTAAGCAAGAAGTTTATAGTTAGGATCAACATCGATTGGACAACTCCTCTTCCTATCGCAACTCCAATAGTATTATTTTTTTCCCTTTTATGTGATGCAAATGTGATTAGAGTGAGCGCGCGTCAATCTTGATCCAAACCCATAAAAAAATTGATATTTACTCTAACCCAACACACTTATTAGAATGGATGGTTTTATGGGTATTTTCCTATGTATCGTGAAAGAAAATACAAAGCCTTTAAACTTAAAAGGGAATAATATTATTATTCTCATCTCTATTAATCCGATCGGATGATACGTTGTATGAAAATATGTCTTTATCCCTATTAGTTTTGCCAAACAAACGGCCATACGAATACCAAGGGGAACCAAAAACAAGGCAGTGAGAGTTCATTGAAATTTATGATGAGTTTCATGCTTCTTTGGTTAAAGTCAATTGCAATTTATGTTTATGGAACTTTTATGAGCTTTTGTTTTCTTATATGATGTTTGTGCTTTCTCCTTTCTTTTAGATTTATGGTTTTGAGTTTTGGTTGTGGCCCTCATTTTTAGAATTTCTACAATGAAGCAGTCAAATGTAGTCATACCAACTGGTAAATTTCAACTCTTTTGCCCTTAAAAAAGCCTTTTTGATTGTCCCAAAGCGCCATAGACCCTTGGGGATACAAATTTTGCAGATTATTCAGCACATAAAAATCTAACTCCTTACATTAGTCTCCCACTGTTCACTACGAATTGGTAGCAAGTGGGTAGGACTCGAAGTTGCGACCAAATGTTTCATGAGGCTCCTGTTGCCTGGTGATTGTTGTTCTAATTTAATATTTTACATTTATATTTTATTGAATAATTCCAAGTAAAATAATTTGTTGGAGAGATACATGGAATTAGTCTTTGATTGTTGACTTGGTCTCCTTATTATTCTCTAACATAATAACCAACTCCTATATAATAGGATTAGTTGGTTTTGTTAAACAGATTGCAACATCTATTTCTTTGCTTAAAATTTAACGTTAATTGGTTGTTCCTATTTCTTCTCCTAATTATCAGAACTTCTTTAACAAACCAATGTGCATTTCTGTTGGTTATAAATTGGCGTTGGTTGCTTCCAAAAGATATAGGAGTGATATATCTCCATGTCTTACTTCGGCCATACAATCACAATCAAGTATTTGTCATATTTTTATACCACAGCCTCTTGTTTTCGATTACATATTTTTCGGAGCAGTCTCTCTCATATATTTGGTAAACCTTTTATTCGGATTTCGAGTGTCAGGAAACAATTTGGTTCGTGAGTTAACTTCACTGCACAGAAGGAGACTCGTAGGTCGTTGTATCTTGGGGAAGGAGCGCCATTCAACCGCGTGCAGGAGGGGGTGTATCTTTCCTAAGGAGAGCGCGATTTCGCGTGCCTCGACCACCCCACAGGCTTTTCTAATCCTTTCTCTATTTATCTAATTTCCTTAATTTGTTTGATGCATATTATTTAGAATTATTGTTTTACAGAAATTCCTGTTTCATATATTTTCCCCAACAATCTTAGGAAAGATATTTTTGGGATTTTCTGTAAGAATAATTTCTTGAAGGGTGGTTGTTATGATTACTAGTTTTGTTAAAAGAAAAAGAAAAGAGCATATAAGCTGTCACGATTGATAGGAAACTTCGATCACCATAGAGATGAGAATTTATATATTCATGTGAATTCCAATTTCTAGGAGTCCACGAGAGATTACTTTTGCAGGAGGATAATAGTGATTAAATTTGTGCTTTGCATGTTAACACAAGAGTTGGATTTGTAGGATGATAAGTACTCATCATAGACTTTTCTTGACCAATGGATATGTTGTTTGACTCTAATTGATTAAATTAGAGTATGTTTGTTTTAGATCCTCGCATTCTTAAAGAGTACAATTCTTATCCTTGTATTTGTGTGTAGACTATCAAGTTATTTTGGTAGCATACCAGAAACTCCATCCATATTCTTTGATTTTCATAGTATTACTGAAAATATATATATATATATATTGTTATGCTTTTCAAAATAAAGGTGATACTTTTGCCATACATTATCGAAGTTTAGAGATATACTGGTAGTGTGGTGGCTTTATATCAAGATTATTAACTTACATATAAATGATGGTCTTTGGAAAAATAGAAAAAAAAGGTGTGCATTGAGGTGGTGATTTTTGCCAAAAAAAAAAAACCTCACTAGTAAGTTAGAGTATAAATGAGGAACAGATTCTATTGTGTTCATTATTTCTGGAGAATTTCAATAATCATAGAGGTGTTACCTTTTGTAGAAATAAATTTTGTACCGGATACATTGAGTATTTCTACCAATTCCCGATATATACGTTTACGGACTTTTTATATTGTTATAGTTACTATAAACCCAAAAAAAAAAAAGGAACTCAAGCATTTTGCACGTGCATTATATGTTATATGGTTATACTTATAACTCTGTAGCACAAGGTCTGGTGTTGACTTACATGGAATAATTTTAAGCACTCTACATTGCTTTGAGAATGTTCACATGACTATTAGCCTTTACGACTTGCAATAGTAAATGTTATTACTTAATGATGTAGACGAGGCAATGTAATTAGACAAGATATGTAGATATATGTGTGCAAATCATGGGTTTTGTCTAATGCAAAACAAAAATGAGGAGTAATTAATTCCTTGGTATTCATTGATTATTAGAACTTTGAGATCATATAAGTAGAGTTCATCATTGAAATTGATAATCTATTTCCCGGGTACTTGGTTTTGAGGAGCAAAATGTAATTAAACGATTATGACATGCTAATGCAGTTTGCATTTGGAAAAGAGTTGCTAAAAACTTGTGCTGATAGAATGCTTTATCTAGTTGCAGAGATATGTATCTTACAAAGGTGGATGTTGGCCAATGACTTCAATAAATTATTTTAAAGGAGTGAAGTATGTTATCTCAATTTTATAACAATTGCCACGTGATTTAAACTTCACTAATTTTGTGTTGGAGAATGTTGGATAAATATTTTTCAGGTAGTAAATGTTGGCAAGCTTGAAATGAAGCAACAATGGAGCTCTGATAAATATCTAGAAAATGTGGGGGCCTGATCAGCCCAAAGAGAATTCTCATAAAAAAAGATTAGCGCGCAGGCTAATCTTCGACGTCTTAAAAAAAAAAAATTGCTGAGAAATGTTTGTATCTTAAAATAAAAAGAACAAAACATATTCTCTAATTAGCAAGAAGGCTAATTCTTTAATCATCAAGGGGAGTAGGACTGATGCCCATAAGTTAGTCACCTCGGTGGACACCTAACCTTTGTGATTGGAGATCCCATGAATAAGGTTCAATAGGTAACAACGAAGCTGAATGGTGACTAGGAGGAGCACTAAAATATTAGAGGGGAATCCCTGGTCCTATTCCTATGGTGATAGTGCTCATGCTCTGTGCATGTTATGTGACGATAGGAAGAGCTTAGCTCTGAATGTGTCCAAGGTAGGATTCTACGGGGTGTTGGTCACAAACAACCCTTGGAGGACACACCTATATGAGTGTGGCAGTGGGGTCGCTGCTGTGGGAAATTGGGCTATTCTCTAAAGACACTCATAGAAACGAGATACGTGCGCATGACCGTCCAACGCGCAAAACCGTTCCAGAACCATAAATGTTTCCCGTACTGTGTGTGTGGTAGGCGTAAGTTTGATATCAAGGGCCTAGTTCAAGATTCGTTCACTATGGTTCTTCAAACTGAAACTTGCTAACACTAAGTATAGGTTCAAGTCCGGAAGACACCTATACCTATTGCGCAGTAAAAGCACTCTTGTAAAATTTTAAATTATGTGGAGGATTGTTGTTCTAATTTAATATTTTACATTTATATTTTATTGAATAATTCCAAGTAAAATAATTTGTTGGAGAGATACATGGAATTAGTCTTTGATTGTTGATTTGGTCTCCTTATTATTCTCTAACATAATAACCAACTCCTATATAATAGGATTAGTTGGTTTTGTTAAACAGATTGCAACATCTATTTCTTTGCTTATAATTTAACGTTAATTGGTTGTTCCTATTTCTTCTCCTAATTATCAGAACTTCTTTAACAAACCAATGTGCATTTCTATTGGTTATAAATTGGCGTTGGTTGCTTCCAAAAGATATAGGAGTGATATATCTCCATGTCTTACTTCGGCCATACAATCACAATCAAGTATTTGTCATATTTTTATACCACAGCCTCTTGTTTTCGATTACATATTTTTCGGAGCAGTCTTTCTCATATATTTGGTAAACCTTTTATTCGGATTTCGAGTGTCGGGAAACAATTTGGTTCGTGAGTTAACTTCACTGCACAGAAGGAGACTCGAAGGTCGTTGTATCTTGGAGAAGGAGCGCCATTCAACCGCGTGCAGGAGGGGGTGTATCTTTCCTAAGGAGAGCGCGATTTCGCGTGCCTCGACCACCCCACAGGCTTTTCTAATCCTTTCTCTATTTATCTAATTTCCTTAATTTGTTTGATGCATATTATTTAGAATTATTGTTCTACAGAAATTCCTGTTTCATATATTTTCCCCAACAGTGATGACCATTCTGATTAAAAAGTTGGATTCCCCTTGTCCATACCAGTCTCGAGTTGATTGATTGATGCCGGGGAAGGCCCCCAATCTGTCCCTTGACTAGCATGCCACGACCTGCTAGCTCTTGCCGCAGCTGCTGCTTTAGCAATCTACTGACAGTTGACGGGTTAAGGACCGGTACCCTGTGTCCAGTCTTCAGAGCCAATCCTTTTCCCACTGGTGGTTGCATTGTTTGTATTGATGTTGCAATTTGGTATACATGATTGGTTAATAGAGCTGGTGGAGTTAAGGTAATTTATGAAAATAGTTAAAAAATTCTTGGAACCGCCACTGTTTTCCGATGGTTCGGATCCATTTTGCCGACTTTCTTAGCCTGCATTGTTCAGTCGACCAGAGGCTGTTGACCCTACCAAGGCCTGATTATTAGTTTCTTTATTAGGTACTCTACCAGGATTGAGATTTGTTACTCAAGTTGATAGGGAAAGAGAGACAGAGTGAGACAGAGAAATAGAGGGAGGAAATACAGAACAATTCACTCTTTGTATACATTTTTTCTTCTACATATATACTCTTTTCTCATTCACGTACAAGCCTATTGAACTCAGAATTCAAATCCATAACTATAAACAAATTCTATAAAGTTCTGATGGTATCCTTGATCACTTCATAGGGAGACAATGTTTAGAAGAGATGCCCTTGCTTTAATCAACCCTTTAAACAAGCACTCCAAACCATTTTCAATAGACTCAATTCTAGCCTCCAATTGCTCAAGCCCATTTTGTGCAACGTTCAAATTTCCCTCCACTTCACTTGAACCCCCACATTTCCATATGTTGTGCAATGCAAAATCCACTCTTTGCAACTCATTCCCATTCTCCTTTTGTTCTTCACATGCAACCCTGCCTTTGTCCAATAATTTGGACCAACTTTTGGACTTCGGCTGGGAAATTGGCATGGAGAAGAACAATAGAAGGGAATTGTAAACGGAGACACTGATCGAACTAACTTCTTTTAGAACTCTGATCACCGCGGCCACATGGTGATCATTATCAAGTTGATCCAACAGGGGCAGTGATGCGATTTTGTTGTCAATTTGCTTCACATTTGTTCTCAGCTTCTTTGCACCCTTCTTAATGTCCTTTCTCAAGCGAAAGTATTTCGCGGTACTGATTTGAATCCTCGAATCCCCTTTCTTTCTCCTGATTGCAGATTCGAGATCTTTAACTTGCTCTTTAATTTGTGACGCGAAATCCCTTGTAATGCTACAAACATCGAGAAGCCTGACCGAGGTGTCTAAAGACTCGTCGATCAGTCTCTCGTGTTGGTTGAGAGAAAGGGCTTTTTGGGTAAGTGGCAAATGGAGAACATCATCCAAGCATTTGTACACTTTATTTAGGCCTAATAGACCATTGTAGATTTTCTCTGCCATCGTTGTGGTCGATGATGCCTCCGATATCTTGAGCTTGATTAGCTCCTCTTCGATTCTAACCGTGGCAGGGTGTGATCGACTTGGCAAACTAATCGATCTGATTTCGTAACGACTCTTTGGTTTTGAGAAACTAGCCATGGTAGTTATTTTCTTTCACTAGTATAGATGTAGAAGCTCAAACTGAGGATGGTGAAATGAAGGTCTATGGCTTTTTCTTTTTATACTACATGAATGGGGGGACTAGTTGAACCACGTAGTCTTCATAATAATGAAAGGTGGGCCTGGTGACGAAGACCTGAAATATAGGGGTTTGCTTCATCATAAGGTCTCAAATTCGGAATCTCTCAGTACTATCAACTTCTTGATGTCTGTCCATATGTAGTTTTGTTCGGACTTTATTTCGGCTCCCCATAAGAAAACGGTGGAATTGAGCTCTTAGAATTAGTCGAAGTGCGATTAAGTTGGCCCGTACAATTGAGTTACCAAAAAAGTAATGAGAGGTGGCTCCCTACAAGTCAACATTGAGCTAATAATTTGGGACTACTTTTTAAGTATCCCATTCATGTGCAATGGGTATGAGTTGTCCAAATAAATATGGTATGGCCACCTCCCTTTTGCCTCCCCCACGTTGCGCCATTACTGCCACATTCTCCAATGTTTGGTGCTCTAAATTCGAAGTGAATTGCCTGCATGTACGTGGCAGATTATGGTTGTTCCATTTGGAAAATATCAACTATTTGAACCAACTTATACTGTATGATACAAGAAAATACTAGAGACAGTGAGATCCAAGTTCTTAAATGTCAAAAATTAATGTGGAGAATGGTGTTGGGTATATCAAGATTAGGGTTGAAGAAAGGTTACCAATACGTTATTTGTTAAGACTTATAGTGAAGGGTTATATAATTTTACGGGTATGTTTGATTGTAGGATAAAAGAGTAAGATAAAGCGGGTCATAGAACCTATAAGATCGCATATAACTCATTTGTTCATAGTTCGGTGTTTGTAGGCACTTTGTTTATAGTTCAGTATTTGTTGGCACTTGGAATTGAGATTGAACAACCCACGAGGAGGGTGGTAATCCGATCTTAAGATTCTCATCCAACGGTTAAAAACATAATATAATATCATCTATAATCACGTGGACCATATATGTCCCTCAATCTACTTTTTTTTTCCTTCTAGACTATCTAACGTTCCTTATGGAATATGTAATCCCAACGAACTAGATCAAGTGATGTGATTAATAATACTACGCCCCCATAGTATCATATTTAGTTGCATGTTTAATCACAATTTCAAGCAAAAACCGAATATGTAAGTCAACCTCATATTTTGTCAAACAAATACGATTATACACGACCCCTTTTGCCTCATACAAGGCCCCCTAACTCAAATATTATGTTTTTGAGGTTATAATTAACCAATGTAGAACAAACTCTAACAAAATCTATACATGATACTTTTGCTTCTCCTTCGTTGCGGCATTACTGCCACGTTACCTTGTGTTTGCTTATATAATATAGAGCCTGTCAAAGTGTCAAGGTGGTCTCCTTTGGGAAAACCTCAAGTCATCAGTAACAACAAAAAAAACTAGTCTAAAGTACTGCATAAACAAAAGGGAAAGTTATAGTTTATGGTGTTAGGTTAGTATTACGTATCTCCAAAATTTAACAATGTTAGAAAACAAATCCAATAATATATATCAAGTTGAACGATTTCTCTTACGTGCAATCTCGTCATGCATGTGTAGATACAAGTGTACACAGATAATGCGTAAAAATACAGCCGAGAAAATAGAGGAAAAAAGTACGACCGGGCGATGCAGATTTAAAAAATGTAACTGAGATATTTGATGTAAGTATACCTAATAAGGCTTTGAGTCAAGAAGATTCCTTCGTCTTTTTTTTTTTTTGGCAGTCGTCATTTCTAATTTATTACATTGGGGAGGGGAGAATAAGACTCAATCCTAGAATATAGTGTGTGACATCCAAGAGCTTTACTGCATGAGCTAGCCACCACTTGCAGAAGATTCCTTAGTTGAGAACGTGAATTTTCACGCTTTAGTATCTTGAAGAGTGCAACTTTTTTGTACTTGTTTTTCTTTTGGGGTATGGTACTCTCATTATAAAGCAACACCACAACTTAGTCTTGATTCATCTTCTAGCACAGATTTTCAGGGAGGGTATATCTAGAATGGGTTAAAGCAGTAAAATGGTTTTGTTGGAGCGCAAATTCCTGTTGGAAAAAATATTTTGTTTATAATATTTTTATTTAAGTGTGAATGAAAATTGATTTGATTTGGAGTTGCATCTTTTCATTAGCACCTGTTCACTGTGGACGGACGCGTCTTTTCGTAAACAGATGTGCCTCTTTACCCTGGTGACTATTCGTAGAGTCACCAGTTTGCCTATATATATGCCATCATTCTTTCATTTTTATAGTGTTGTTAATTTTTCTACACTTTCATTGAGAGTTTTTCCATTGGAGAGAGTATAAACACAAGTTTGGTTCGCCTACCGAACAGATTGGAGTGCTACTTCCGTTCGGTGAAGATCAAGTAGTGCTGGGAGATAGACGTCCATGCAAACCGTAAGCACCGTAGCGGGGGCGAATCTGTCTTAAGTACAGAGTGTTATACACTCGCCTTGATCATTATTTCATTTCATCGATTTTCAGGTTTTGCATTCCAATTTTATTGCGTTCATATTTCCGGTTTTATCACAAAAAGTAAACATATTTTCCAACAATCTTAAGACAGATTAATGTTTATTTTTTGTGCATGTTATGAGCATATTAATAGGGTTGTCAAAAGTTTGTCATTCCTGTTTGTGTTATATCAATTGATTAATGTAATTGGTATGTAAACATGATGATCTTAGAAACTGTAAGATTGCATTGCATGCACGGGTCATGTTCTGTGTTGAAGCCTGCTGTGTTTGTGTGTAGACTCATTCTTTTTAGACAAGTCCTTGAACAACATGTGCATGAAGGCATTTGTCCTTTAGTGTGAATATGGTCTACTATTCTATTTTCAAATATCACGGACATTGCATATGTATCAATTGGTTTTCACTTTAAAAGTTCTGTGGAAATTAGTAGTATTGTTGCCATTATTCCTTTAAAGTGCTTAATTAGTGATAATGCTTCACTTTTACAATTTGTCAACCGGTTCATGCGAAACGGTGACTCCGACCATTATTTTAGTAATTGTTGCACCTCTTGAGGAATGGCTTGGGGCTGTTGCTTATTGTTTGAAGCATCAGTTGTCTTTAAGGAAATGACACTTTAATGGCGTCGGTTTAGAAGAGTGGTGAGGTCTCTTGGTCAAACATCACGACATTCGGTACTACTTTTAACGGTTACACCTGCTGGGTTTTTAACCGTAATATTCTATAACGGCAAATTACCAAATGGTAGTTTGCTGCATTACCTTTTTATAGTGTTGGTACCTTTTGGGTGAACAACCACTTAATTAAATATATATTGGCAGTGAATCTCATGATTTCAATTTTTACATCGGTTCAGAAGAGTTGTATTTTTGCGGTTTTTTACCGTTGAGAGATTTCTCCATTAATGATTAGCATTTGTTGTTAACGGGTGTGACTGTTAGTATACGCAAGAAACTCTTGGATAGTTATTGAGTAAAGGGTGTAACTTTTGGTCGTAAATTTCTTTTTTAACAGGTGCACTCTTAGGACTGATTTGTATTACCATAGACTTCTTTATGTTCACTCCAATCAAAAGAAATGAGAAAGAGGATTAAGATATAGAAAACTTGTTTTTCTTGTGTCAAATTGTTTGCTCTTTGTGCATAGCATGTGTATCTTTTTTGGTTGGAAAATTTGGTCGATCCGTGTCTGAATTGAAACCGTTGGTTCCATTGAAGTAACTAAATACATGTGACCTTTGGGGTTTAAACCAAAAAGTTTGAATACTTCAATGAACCGTGTCTTCATGTTGGCCACTGGATGTGGGTTTCTAATGCCAATGGAGCATTGGTTAATAATTTTGCTAACTTCCGACGCTGATGTCGGTATTCCATTATATATGCATTCATGTTTTTTTTTTACCTGCATTGAAGGCTTCTACTCTTAGAAAGTTATTTACCTTGTTAATTTGCCCAGCATCGACTTTCCGAAATCAATGTCGAGTCATATTTCTACGTACTGTTATAAGGACAGATTAATGGTGTTAGAGAATACAATTACGATACAATGTATCCCTTTAATGATGACATGGTCGTTTGCATGTTAAATTTAAATTTGATAGGATTTATGATTTTCAGATGTGATCCTGATCTATGAGCATAGATTTGCATATTTTGTATTTAGCCTGTGTTGGTTTGTCCGTTTCAAGAAGTGTGACTTTTTGTTTTTGAACAATGGAGAGGCTTGAACTTTTATTTTACATCAAGAGATGTGACCCTTAGGTTTGAAGTAAGGGATGTGCCCCTTAAGTTTAAACCAAGAAGTGTGATCGTTGGGTCTAACTCACTGGATTCAATTGTCGGTTGTTGGGTTTAAACTTTAATTGACGTGATTGTTGGTTCAATCATTGATGACCGCTAGATATTGGCGGAGAGAAACCGTTATAATCTTGTGATATTTGGTTTTCCCTTTTATTTTGAGGTCACGAAGATTCGGTTTTCCTGTATATTGAGTTGGCTTGGCCCAATCATGATTTTAAAGCAATAAAAATAAATCTAGTTTTCAGAGAACCAAGTACGATAAGGTATTGACTAAATTGGCTTCGCGTAACGCCATGTTGAACCTCAAGTTATTGGTGTCTCTTAATTTCTTTCAATGGAAAAGTAATAGAGCACCATGAGAATGAGCACAAGTTTTTTTCTTTTAATGGGAAGACTCACGGATAATAGTCTCTTGGGCCAAATAAATTGGAAACATAAATAATACAACTATATGTTTGGATATTATTTGAAATTGAGTTTCAATAAACTTGGCAAATGGACTGGCTATGTTTGGTTTGACATTGAAACTAAAGATTTGAAATATATTTATTTCTACAATCTCGAGCGTTTGGTAGTTATCAAACAACTCACCCCACTAGATATTTTTAAATAAAGTGGAACCGATTTTTATGTTTTCAAGAGTATCCAATGAGCATGGAAAAATATATGGAATGTGGGGGTGTTTCTTACAAATGTGTCAAGAAACTACACAAGAGAGAAAAAGAGAGTTTTGACATAATCTTTGACATGTCATAAACTACGGAAATTATTTTGATGTATTCTGAATTAATTTCAGAATTGTGGGGGAAGCAATGTGTATAATTTCCACATAGTTAAACGGTTTGTTGCACTTGGAGCTTTGCAACTATACTTGGAAAATAAAGTATTATGATAAAGTATCCAATTTAAAGATTTAAAATCTAAGAGTGGATTTAATTTTATAATTGGAGTGCAACAGCAATTTGGAAATCCTCGTGTGTATAACATGGTCTATAATGGAGTCTGATCAACTCATTGCATTAGACAAAAGCTAGTAAGCAGAGTGGCTAAGCCATTTCTTAGAGGATGTTCCATTGTGATCCAATTCAGTGCCAAGAGTTATGATATGATGGCCATCAGTAGTTGAAAGGGCATAGAGGACCACGACGAACGGTAAGTCTCGATATTGTAGACGTGCACCGATAAACATTTGTTTTCGCTAAAGAATGAGTTAACGAAATAAATGTAGTGACATTTTTTGGTGGTCACAAGTATGTTTGAGTAAAATACAAGTATGAGTTAATAGTTGTGACATTGATATACGTCCGGACTTAAAACAATCATGTCGAACTATAGGTGCTTATGTGAATATTCTAGATTATCACATAATTGGGGGGGAAGTGGTGCATTTTGCAAATAACTCAGTTTTTGCAAGTAACTCATACATGGTTTTTGAAAATTACTCATACGAGTAATTTAATTCTGTGCAAAAAATTTGCAGATCATTCTTTGATTGGTGTTCATAAGTTTGACACTCAACGTTAGAAAGGCATAGGATAGTATGGTGAGTCCTGACGTGATAATTGCAGACACAATACCATACAACACTTTGTTCTCAATTGAAATTAGCACCATTGAAGGTCAATAATGAAATACGGATCCGTTAACCAAATGGTTTTGACCAGAGAACAAATGATCATCGAGGGGAATGGGTTTAAAGCCTACCAGTTAAAAGTCTCTATAACGGCAACCCAACCTAGTTAACTGGAGATCCCAAGATCTAGGTTCAACGGGACAACCGAGTTATATGAGACTTAGGAGTATCACTGAGGAGATATCTCTCTCCAACTCATTCCTATGGTGAAACAGTGATGCCTGCAGCGATTTAGGTTAAGTTTTAACTTTTAATGATTCTTATACCTTGGTAAATCCAAGTGGGGTATAGCAGGATACTCTTAATAAGAGATCGCCTATGTGAGTGTGAAGTGGGCCGCTTCTATGAGAATTTTAAGGCTGAATTCTTTAAAAAACACTCTCTGAAACCAGTCACGTGTTCCAGGGCCAAAATGGGCACAACCGTAAGAACCAACCGTGTTCGGAAAGATTCTGTGTGTTGACTATTGTCTTGGCTTACACAAACGGCTGAACAGTTCAAGACATCGCGTTCACTGGTTAGCTAGTAAGTCCGATAGTTATTCACAAGGCGAGGTTCAAAGCCAAAAGCTACCTAACCCCATGCAGGAAATTTCCACATGTACTCTCTCTCATTTGCATTGTTTTTGCATTGGTTATTGAGTCAATTTCATTCATGTGGGGGATTGTTGGAAAAAATATTTTGTTTATAATATTTTTATTTAAGTGTGAATGAAAATTGATTTGATTTGGAGTTGCATCTTTTCATTAGCACCTGTTCACTGTGGACGGACGCGTCTTTTCGTGAACAGATGTGCCTCTTTACCCTGGTGACTATTCGTAGAGTCACCAGTTTGCCTATATATATGCCATCATTCTTTCATTTTTATAGTGTTGTTAATTTTTCTACACTTTCATTGAGAGTTTTTCCATTGGAGAGAGTATAAACACAAGTTTGGTTCGCCTACCGAACAGATTGGAGTGCTACTTCCGTTCGGTGAAGATCAAGTAGTGCTGGGAGATAGACGTCCATGCAAACCGTAAGCACCGTAGCGGGGGCGAATCTGTCTTAAGTACAGAGTGTTATACACTCGCCTTGATCATTATTTCATTTCATCGATTTTCAGGTTTTGCATTCCAATTTTATTGCGTTCATATTTCCGGTTTTATCACAAAAAGTAAACATATTTTCCAACAATTCCAACCGGGATATACCATTGTAGCTAGAATTGCACTTTGACATGTTAAGAAGTAACATTTTTCCTATGTCAGCAGGGATACATGGTCCGGACACAGATTTGAGCACAGGGATACATGGTCCGGACACAGATTTGAGCACAAACATGTAAGGATTGACTAAATACCTAAGTCTAAAGCTATGGACCTAAGAGCATAATGATAAGTGTCAAAATGCACACATTTGGACATTTGGATCATGCAACATTAATTTTTTATGTCGATTTGCCTTATTTTTTGATGATATACCATTGTAGCTAGAATTGCACTTTGACATGTTAAGAAGTACTGATATTTTTCCTATGGCAGCGGAGATACGGGTCTGGACACAGATCCGAGCATAAACATGTAAGGATTGATTAAATACCTAAGCCTAAAGCTATGGACCTAAGAGCATAATGGTAAGTGTCGAAATGCACACATTTGGACATTTGGATCATCCAGCATGCATTTTTTATGTCGATTTGCCGTATTTTTTGATGATGTATTGTAGGTTGTCAAAGCCGATTTTCACGTAGTTGGACATTATTTTGGAAGATGAGAAGTCTCAAGGAATTGGGAATATGAAGTGTCAGTGTACAGAGTTTGCAATAAGAATGACCTAGGCAATTTAGCAAACTCCGCCCAGGGTACAAATTTAATGCGGCTTGTATCAAGAGAGAAAACCTGGTTGTGCCCGAGCGTACTCGAATTGTGCCCTGAGGCGCATGTGACTTGGCAGTACAATTCCATCATGTGATATAAAAACTGTTATTCGGAGAGTCGCACGATACATCAAGTAGAGAGACTCATAATCCAAGTTATCCAACCATAGGAAAATAGCCAGTGACTCTGTTTTCTTATGCATCAGTTGAACTCCAAAAATAACAATCATTTTTCCTTGCATGTCGATAGATTCTTTAAACAGCAAAGACAGATCGTGCCAAGAATACATCAACACGATCCGTGTGAATCAAAGATAGGCTACGGTAACTTATCCGGGAGCAAGTGGACTCTGTTCAAGACTTCGCTTGACCGGCTAATGATCCTCATTCCAATACATATAACGCAAGATGGAGAATTCACTCAATGATCAAAGGCCGAGACATAAGTGTTTATTCAATTGTAGGACTCAAATTCAAAACTTCTTAGGTTCTATCAATTTTGGTAGGTCAGTCCAGGCTTTGCCCCGTCTTTAAATGGATTGGTCACCCAAAAATTAGGCGTAAGCTGATTCGATTATCATGAGTTGTCAAAAAATTATCATATGTAACACTATCACACTAAAGTGATGTGATTAATAATAAGACACTTTATGTAACGCCCCGCATTTTTGGGAAAAGCGTTATGGATTATTATTACATTTTAAAGTCGGTTTTACACAATAATAACAATAACCAAAAATACATATAGATGATCTGCCCTCCGCAGATTACAAAAAGGTAGACTGGGTGGATTCTATGGCTCCGTACGTTCCCTGATCAGATCATGCTCCATGTCGGCAGCTCCTCCGGCTCCGTGTTCTCCGTAGAGGTCCTCCTGTCCATCGTGACAATCTAGCGTAATACGTCAGAGTTGCGAAGCAACATCGTCGTATTATGCTAGGGCAAACCGTGAGCGAGGACGCTCAATAGATACCGTACCCCAACATTAAACTAGCAATTCTAGAACAATATTGTTGGCAGGTAAATAGTTGAAAATCATTTATCAAAACGGTAAGTTCATGCGTGTCAATGCATCAGTATCACATCAAATCAGAGTGCAGCTTAAATAAAATCAGTATCTCGTATTATTTCAGAATCCAGAGTATAGTGTCAGTATCTCGTATCATTTTCTCATAACAGCATTCTTCTTCAAATTTCAACCATGTCAACATCTCACATCTCTCGAAAGTTATTGGCCCGTTCTACAACCCCGTTCTAACGGTCACCAACCTTTCCGTTCGAAGGGTCGGCCACCCATAAACTGACTCCTGCAGTATGAGGTCCGCTAACTCCGCGTCACACACGACATAGTCCCGGCTACCCATATCACTGAATCCCCACCAGTTTGTTTATGAGGTCCGCTTGCTATGTGTTGTACTGAGTAAGTTCTAACCGTCAAATTCACCCGCGGAATTTGAGGAGAAACTTCAAACAGCACTACCGTATAGTTCCGTTGGGCTTTGACCACCAGTTCACCCCGGGGAACTGAGGCGGGACTCCAACAGCATCAACATCTCAACTTTCATCACATCAACATTTTCATTCTCATTTCTATCTCTTCCATTTAAAAACATTCGATCACTTTCTCGAAAAATGTGTCGGGTCGTATCGTCTTTGAAAAAGAACGTGCACATGCATTAATTTCATAAAACAAAATCCTCCGTTTAGAATCGTTCATGATAAACCTTCCGCTCGTAACCCATCTTACGAAAACATGTTACTTAACGACAAAAGTTCTTTCTTCCGGGGATTTAAATCAAAACATAAGGATTCATTCTCGTTCTTGGATTTGCTGGCGTGTTTTAAGATTCGTACGTCGAATCGCCACTTGGTTTGTCTAAACCAAGAAAGTACCCTACTAGAAAACTCTAGTAGTTGAATCCGTTTGGCGTGTTTTAAGATTCGTTCGTCGAATCGCCACTTGGTTTGGGCTAAACCAAGAAAAAGCCTGACTAGACATGCTAGCCATAGATTCTATTTGTTAGTCTAAATAGATTAAGAATATTTATTCAATAATCCCGGAAAATCTCATTTCATTTGAAAAGCTCTTTTCTCAGAAAATTGGTCGGGCATTATAACTGCGTAAATTTGAAAAGTCGATTTTCATTCAGGCATTATAACTGGGTAATTTAGTTTTCCAAAAGTCCATCGAACATTATAACGGTGCATTTTGATAGTCAATTTTAATTCGCGCATAGTAACGACTAAGTGTGTTTTTTTTTCAAAGTCTAATTGTTCATAAAATCACTAATCACCAACATAATCACGTTTAATCATAATTAAGCACGTTTAAGCAAAATAATAACATAATCAATATGAACTAGTAAATACTAATCTAAGGTTAAGATAAAGTATCTACCTTAATTCCGATGATTAGTCGGAAGCCGATAAGCTAGTTGAATTCCGGCGGCGTAACGACTAGTCGACCTTTGCTCAAACACTTTCTAGCTAACTTATGCTACCTTTCTAAGATCTAGGGGTGGTCGAGAGTGGTGGTGTGTGGTGGTTTAGGATGAGTTTCAAGAAGAACACTCAAGAACTCACTCAAGAACACTAGAAAGCACAAAGTGGAGAAGTTGGGAGGTTTTGGTGTGAAATGAAGCAAGGAGAGTGAGCTATTTATAGGGAAGTAATGAGGTTCACCTCCCCCAAAGATAATCACCAGCCAAAAACCCTCCCCACAAGTGTCCAAACAACCTTTTGCAAAAGCAAAAATTAGGTTTTAAAGACTAGTTTTAGGTTATAAGAAATTCCCCACCAAATTTTCCACCAACTTAAAGATTAGTTTTAGGTTATAAGTAATCTCCCACCTAATCAAGGTTAGCTTTAATAAAATAAAATAAGAGTTGGGGATTTAGTAAGGCTTCCGGACGCAGTGTGGTGAAATACCCGGTGTGTACGCGTTTATTTACGGCGCGAAAAGTATAATTAAACAGGTTAAATCTAATTCGTTTAATCTAACCAAACCAAATTATAAACTATAATTATTTAAAAATAAAACCGCATTAGTAAATCGAAATTTTTTATTACAAAATTTCGGGTTATTACAACCTATCCCCCTTAACAAATTTCGTCCTCGAAATTGAAATTACTCGACAGGTGGAAACAGTTGCGGATAATTAGCCCTCATGGCTTCTTCTCTTTCCCAAGTTGTTTCCTCCATCCCCCGATGTTTCCACAAAACTCGTACTAATCGGATAGTCCTATTGCGGATGCTCTTCTCCATACTATCCTGAATTTCAACCGGCTCTTCCTCAAAAGTTGCGTCTTCATCTATATCAGGATCTCCCCAGTTTAATACGTGTGTTGGCAGGGCAAGATACTTCCTTAACATAGAGACATGAAAAACATTATGCACTCGGTCGATTTGCGGCGGTAATGCTAACCGGTATGCTACTTGTCCAATTTTCTCCAAAATCTCAAATGGGCCGATATATCGTGGGGATAGTTTTCCCTTCTTCCCGAATCTAATTACTCCTCTCCGGGGCCTAATTTTCAAAAACACGTGGTCTCCCTCTTTGAATGACAAAGGTCTGTTTCTTCGATCCGCATAACTCTTCTGTCGGCTCTGCGCAGTAAGCAGTCTCTGTTGAATCAGCTTGATCTTCTCCGTTGTGTCTCTGACCAAATCAGGTCCTAGCAGTCCCGTTTCTCCGGCATCAGTCCAACAAACCGGTGATCGACAAGGGCGGCCGTACAGAGCTTCGTAGGGTGCCATCTTGATGCTAGCCTGATAACTGTTATTGTAGGCGAATTCTACTAATGGCAGATGTCGTTCCCAATTCCCTGTGAAATCTAAGGTGCAAGCCCTAAGCATGTCCTCCAATATCTGGATTGTCCTCTCCGTCTGTCCATCAGTCTGCGGATGAAAAGCAGTACTGAGACGTATGTCAGTTCCTAGTGCCCTTTGCAGTCCTTTCCAGAACTGTGAGATAAATCTAGGATCTCTGTCTGACACGATTGACACTGGTACTCCATGAAGTCGCACGATCTCCTGGATATAGAGTATTCCCAATGCTTCCATGTTTTCCGTCATTTTCACTGGCAAGAAGTGTGCCGACTTAGTGAGACGGTCTACAATTACCCACACAGCGGTGTTTGACTTAAACGACCTCGGAAGTCCAGTCACGAAATCCATTGAGATATGCTCCCATTTCCACTGTGGAATTGGTAGCGGCTGCAATTCTCCTCCAGGCCTCTGGTGTTCAGCCTTAACTTGCTGACAAACTAAACAAGTCTTTACAAATTCTGCCACGTCTTTCTTCATTCCTTCCCACCAATATGTCCGTCGTAAATCGTGATACATCTTCGTACCTCCAGGATGAACAGCGAAATTCGAGTGGTGAAATTCTTGAAGCACGGCTTTTCGAAGTCGACCTAAGTTGGGTACAAATACTGAGCCTTTAAATCTCAAACTGTTATCCGCTGCATGAAGGGTCCAACCGGGCAATTCCTTTCCTGAACTGAGTTGTGATCTAGTGAATTCACAGTCCTGTTCAAAAGTCTGTGCCAACAGGATCTCCCGGTGAAGTGCTGGTTCTGCCACTAGTGCAGATAATCGCATCTGATCTCCATTAGATGACGGTTGCAAATTGAACTCGTTCAGAGTATCTATCATCTCCCATTCCTTCACAGCTATCTTGGCTTTTTGTGCCCTGTCCTTTCGACTCAGGGCATCAGCAACAACATTTGCCTTGCCAGGGTGATATGACAGGGTAAACTTGTAGTCTTCCAAGTACTCCATCCACCTTCTCTGTCTCATATTCAACTCCTTCTGAGTGAACAGATACTTGAGACTTTTGTGATCCGAGAAAACCTCAAATTGTTCGCCATAAAGGTAATATCTCCAAGATTTTAGAGCAAAAACCATTGCTGCTAATTCTAGATCGTGAGTAGGGTAGTTCTTCTCGTGCGATCTGAGCTGTCTCGATCCATATGCCACGACTTTTCCGTTCTGCATCAGCACACATCCTAGTCCTTCCTTTGATGCGTCACAATATACTTGATAACCAATGTCCCTTTCAGGAATGATCAGTATCGGTGCACTGGTCAGTCTCTTTTTCAACTCTTGGAAAACTTTCTCACACTTGTCATTCCATTCGAACTTAACGTTCTTTTGAATCAATCTAGTCATTGGCTTGGCAAGAGTAGCAAATTCCGGAATGAATCTTCGATAATATCCTGCTAAACCCAAGAAACTACGGATCTCAAATACGGAAGTTGGCTGCTTCCAATCCAACACAGCTTCTACCTTGCTGTTGTCAACTGCAATACCATCCTTAGACACCACGTGTCCCAGGAATTGAACCTGCTCTAGCCAGAACTCGCATTTACTAGCCTTGGCATAAAGTTGGTTGTCTCTTAGTATTTGCAAGGCTGCCCGAAGGTGTTCTTCATGCTCCACTCTATTGGCTAAGTATATCAATATATCATCAATGAACACCACCACAAATCTATCCAGATAGGGTTGGAATATCTTGTTCATGAGGCACATGAATACTGCTGGAGCATTCGTCAGTCCAAACGGCATGACCACGAACTCATAATGTCCGTATCTTGTCCTGAACGCGGTCTTTGAAATGTCCTCGTCGCGGATTCTCAACTGATGATACCCTAATCTTAGATCAATCTTTGAGAAACAAGTTGGTCCTCTTAACTGATCAAATAGGTCATCTATTCTAGGCAGGGGATAACGATTCTTGATCGTGACTTGGTTTAGTTGCCTATAATCAATGCACAGTCGTAAGGTTCCTTCTTTCTTTTTCACGAATAGTGCAGGTGCTCCCCATGGTGAAGTACTTGGTCGGATGTATCCTTTTTCCAACAATTCTTGTAGCTGGGTCTTCAATTCCTTCAGTTCTGTTGGCGCCATTCGGTAAGGGGCTATAGAAATCGGAGCGGTTCCAGGTTGAAGCTCGATGGAAAAATCAATCTCCCTTCGTGGCGGTAATCCAGGTAGATCGTCAGGAAATACATCTGCATACTCGCAGACGATGTGTGGCAGTCCTAACTCCTCACGGTCAGATTCTTCCAACTGGAGACTAGCTAGCCATCCGAACAGTTGGTTCTGCCATTTCAAATGTCTAATCACCGGATTCACAGTCTGTCTATCCCCCTTAAAACGGAAACATGTCCCATCAGGGGTAAAGGCTGTTACTAGCTTTAGATGGCAATCAATGACTACTCGATGAGTTGACAGCCAATCCATCCCCACAATTAAGTCGAAGTCAGCCATCTTGATCACGCGAAAATCGCAAGTTAATCGGATATTACTCACTTCTAACTCGCAACCTTTACAAATTAGATTAACTGGTACAGTACCGCCTAAGGGTGATGCTATTGTCATCTGGTTCTCTAGGAGTTCAGTGTTTAATCCTAGCGCAGATACGCAGGCAACTGATATAAACGAATGTGATGCTCCAGTGTCAAATAATGCTTGTACGCAGGTACTGAATAACAGTAGCGTACCTTGGATCATAGAAGGATCCTGCTCCTGGATTTGATTCTCACTATGCAGAGCATACAGGCGTCCCGTCCCGTTCTGAGGTGCCTTGACCTGCTGCTTTCCATTCCAGTTGTTCTGTTGAGCTGGCCTAGCGTTCTGTCGCATAGGCTGTTTGCTATAGTTCTGAAGCGGCTGCGGCTGCTGCTGCTGCTGATTCCCATAGGTAAAACCGTCCTTCCTCGGGTGAGGACAGTTGCGGTTGAAATGTCCATAGCTCGCACAGTTGTAACACTTGACTGGTTGGTTGTTAAAATTGGGATTTTGTGGCGGCGGTCCTTGCTTGACTTCATTCCTCCTCCAAGGCTGAGTGTTAACTTGGTTAGGTCTGGCTGGGTAGGGCCCACGATTGTTGTTGTTCTGCACCGTCCTGATGGGTCCTCCCGAACTGCTTCCTTGACGCTTAGCCCGAAAGTCAACGTCCTCCATTTCCATCCTTAGGGCACATTTCACCGCTTCAGCATAGGAAGTATAGCCCATTCCCATCACAATCTTGCGAGTCGAGCCAAGTCCCCATTCAAACTTTCGGACCTTGTCCTCCTCAGTCGGGGCAATGGCACGGCCATAGCGGTACAGTTCCTCAAATTTAGCGACATACTGCGTCACTGACATCGAACCTTGCTGCAGGTTCTGGAATTCCTGGATCTTTGCCTGCTTAATAGGAGCAGGAAAGTACTTATCCAGAAATATGTTCTCAAACTCCTCAAAGGTCATGGTTTCGATGTTATAGGCGGCTTCAATCAGCTCCCACCAATATCGGGCCTCACCTTGGAGTTGGTAAGCAGCGAGAGCTACACAGTGGTTGTCTTGGTTGACTCCCAAGGTGCTAAGGATCACCTTGATCTCTTTCAGCCAAGCTTCGGCTAAAGTAGAGTTAGGTTCGCCATGAAAGACGGGTGGGCGTCTTTTACAGAATTCGTTCATAGCTTGAGCACGAGACATGGGACCATGGTTGATATTATTAGGAGGGGGTCTGTTAGCGTTAAGTGCCGTAATGAAGGCTTGCATGAGTTGAGCCATGTCCGGATTAGCTCCGTTATTTCCATCAGAAGAGCCTTCAACATTGTTACGCGTAATTGCCATCCTAGAGTTATTAATTTGTTGGGGGAATCAGTCTAAAATACTTGCAAAATTTATCAAAGCATAACTGCTTAAATTAACGAGTCATTATAGAAAACATGATTTCAAACAGCACAATAACTGGTTCATTGTCCCATTCAATACCAATACCACATTACTTGGTAGATGAACATATAATACTATTACCACACAGAGTCGAATCCTACCACATAGCGATTACAGTCAGCTTATTCTACGCATAAATATTACTTAGGGTATTATAGTAAATCAAGGACACACAATTATTATTCTAGCTTAGTGTCTACCCGATTACCCAAGGCCGAGTGTTGGAACCTAGGGCTCTGATACCACTTGTAACGCCCCGCATTTTTGGGAAAAGCGTTATGGATTATTATTACATTTTAAAGTCGGTTTTACACAATAATAACAATAACCAAAAATACATATAGATGATCTGCCCTCCGCAGATTACAAAAAGGTAGACTGGGTGGATTCTATGGCTCCGTACGTTCCCTGATCAGATCATGCTCCATGTCGGCAGCTCCTCCGGCTCCGTGTTCTCCGTAGAGGTCCTCCTGTCCATCGTGACAATCTAGCGTAATACGTCAGAGTTGCGAAGCAACATCGTCGTATTATGCCAGGGCAAACCGTGAGCGAGGACGCTCAATAGATACCGTACCCCAACATTAAACTAGCAATTCTAGAACAATATTGTTGGCAGGTAAATAGTTGAAAATCATTTATCAAAACGGTAAGTTCATGCGTGTCAATGCATCAGTATCACATCAAATCAGAGTGCAGCTTAAATAAAATCAGTATCTCGTATTATTTCAGAATCCAGAGTATAGTGTCAGTATCTCGTATCATTTTCTCATAACAGCATTCTTCTTCAAATTTCAACCATGTCAACATCTCACATCTCTCGAAAGTTATTGGCCCGTTCTACAACCCCGTTCTAACGGTCACCAACCTTTCCGTTCGAAGGGTCGGCCACCCATAAACTGACTCCTGCAGTATGAGGTCCGCTAACTCCGCGTCACACACGACATAGTCCCGGCTACCCATATCACTGAATCCCCACCAGTTTGTTTATGAGGTCCGCTTGCTATGTGTTGTACTGAGTAAGTTCTAACCGTCAAATTCACCCGCGGAATTTGAGGAGAAACTTCAAACAGCACTACCGTATAGTTCCGTTGGGCTTTGACCACCAGTTCACCCCGGGGAACTGAGGCGGGACTCCAACAGCATCAACATCTCAACTTTCATCACATCAACATTTTCATTCTCATTTCTATCTCTTCCATTTAAAAACATTCGATCACTTTCTCGAAAAATGTGTCGGGTCGTATCGTCTTTGAAAAAGAACGTGCACATGCATTAATTTCATAAAACAAAATCCTCCGTTTAGAATCGTTCATGATAAACCTTCCGCTCGTAACCCATCTTACGAAAACATGTTACTTAACGACAAAAGTTCTTTCTTCCGGGGATTTAAATCAAAACATAAGGATTCATTCTCGTTCTTGGATTTGCTGGCGTGTTTTAAGATTCGTACGTCGAATCGCCACTTGGTTTGTCTAAACCAAGAAAGTACCCTACTAGAAAACTCTAGTAGTTGAATCCGTTTGGCGTGTTTTAAGATTCGTTCGTCGAATCGCCACTTGGTTTGGGCTAAACCAAGAAAAAGCCTGACTAGACGTGCTAGCCATAGATTCTATTTGTTAGTCTAAATAGATTAAGAATATTTATTCAATAATCCCGGAAAATCTCATTTCATTTGAAAAGCTCTTTTCTCAGAAAATTGGTCGGGCATTATAACTGCGTAAATTTGAAAAGTCGATTTTCATTCAGGCATTATAACTGGGTAATTTAGTTTTCCAAAAGTCCATCGAACATTATAACGGTGCATTTTGATAGTCAATTTTAATTCGTGCATAGTAACGACTAAGTGTTTTTTTTTCAAAGTCTAATTGTTCATAAAATCACTAATCACCAACATAATCACGTTTAATCATAATTAAGCACGTTTAAGCAAAATAATAACATAATCAATATGAACTAGTAAATACTAATCTAAGGTTAAGATAAAGTATCTACCTTAATTCCGATGATTAGTCGGAAGCCGATAAGCTAGTTGAATTCCGGCGGCGTAACGACTAGTCGACCTTTGCTCAAACACTTTCTAGCTAACTTATGCTACCTTTCTAAGATCTAGGGGTGGTCGAGAGTGGTGGTGTGTGGTGGTTTAGGATGAGTTTCAAGAAGAACACTCAAGAACTCACTCAAGAACACTAGAAAGCACAAAGTGGAGAAGTTGGGAGGTTTTGGTGTGAAATGAAGCAAGGAGAGTGAGCTATTTATAGGGAAGTAATGAGGTTCACCTCCCCCAAAGATAATCACCAGCCAAAAACCCTCCCCACAAGTGTCCAAACAACCTTTTGCAAAAGCAAAAATTAGGTTTTAAAGACTAGTTTTAGGTTATAAGAAATTCCCCACCAAATTTTCCACCAACTTAAAGATTAGTTTTAGGTTATAAGTAATCTCCCACCTAATCAAGGTTAGCTTTAATAAAATAAAATAAGAGTTGGGGATTTAGTAAGGCTTCCGGACGCAGTGTGGTGAAATACCCGGTGTGTACGCGTTTATTTACGGCGCGAAAAGTATAATTAAACAGGTTAAATCTAATTCGTTTAATCTAACCAAACCAAATTATAAACTATAATTATTTAAAAATAAAACCGCATTAATAAATCGAAATTTTTTATTACAAAATTTCGGGTTATTACACTTTATAGTATATTTTGATCAACCAAACAGGCATATGTATTTTATTCTGTGCAGCCATAGCTTGCTATGTACGTTTTCTATTCCCTTTTGCCTCCCCTTTCATTGCGGTACTATTGCCACATAACCATGTTTATCAAATCCAAAAATTAAAGAGCAAATTTATCACAATACTAGTGCCACATAACCCTGGGTTAGGTGATATAATATAGAGCCTGCCAAGGTTGTCTCCTTTGGAAAAACCTCAAGCCATCAATACCAACAACAAAATCATATTAGGTGTGAGTAAACTAAAGGAATGTACTGGAGACATCTAGATCCAGAATTGTGAGGATTACCAACAATTTAGAGATTGAGACGAGAATTTAAGTCGGGATCATAGCTGGGTTGACCTTGTGAGGATTACCTCAACCAATTTCACCGTCTCTCCAGACACAAACACATTCGTGGAATTACTGATTCACTTTTGAGAGAACAAAATCCCAGGAGAGAGAAATTGTTAGACAAACTTTATAGTGCAGTTGAAAATAAAGACTATTTTGATGGTTTGCTAAATTTGTTTCTTACACTTCGGCCCCTCCCAAGTCCCAAGTTCACGGATCCGAGCCCAATTGCATCATTGTTGGATCTTGCAGTTATTTGTTCGTGGGCCTTGTATTACAAAAAGGAGAAATAGGAATTAGCGCCTGTAATATAGGTAGTCCCGGCCCAAACCCAAGGTCATTATGGCCTTTACCATGGGCCTCCAATTAGGTAAAGGTTTTTTCTTTTTTTCTGCTAACGCTTCAATAATTCAAATGTGTGTGGATACATTGTTCATTCGTATATTCATCACAATAAGAATATACTATACTGTAATTTACATATGCATAACTTTGACGTGTCAAGTTTCCGTTAATCTAAAATTTCCATATCACGTGTCTGTATCCGTTTCCATGCTCGTCTACGTATCATTGTCCGTCGGTACTTCTTAGTTGTTGAATAAGCATGGAGACAAGGAGAGTCAAGGTTTCTGCATGAATATATACCATGCATGTGCTGCAATATCTTATGAGTATTGCATTCTGTAAGGCTAATTTTCTATTAGATTTTGCCATTCTAATTTGTTTATTTCCTCACCAATTCCCCAAAGATGCAGTGTTTCCTTGTCCCTTTAAAGGACCAACTTCTCTGCCAACTTATGCCAGCTAGAAGTCATACCAATTTCAAATTAGGTTCCCAACAAAACCATCCCTTTTCACCAATCATATTTGCACCTTATTTGAATTCTGGATTTCCAGAGCCATGGTGTTCCTGTGTACTGGCATAAAACTACTACTTAATTATATTTAACACTATCCTGTCTAGACATTTTTGTCCTCTTTGTGAGAGATTAAAATAGTGGTACCGCGACACATATCTGAATTGATATCAGACAATATTGGCGAATATATTAATTTTGTATTGTAATAGGTATAGAACATATATGATTTAAATATCATCCGTTACGTGTCATTACGTAATGAGATTTCGAAGCTTCCTTACTGTTACTCAAAGCTGGCTTTGAGCTAAAGCTCGTAAAGCCACCGCTTCAGGCCATCGATTTTTTTACTAATTTTGAGGGGGCCCATTTTAGTAGGTCCATATACTAATTACGAATTTACGCTTATATAAAAATTAGTAAATTATTGCAAGGGTTATCGATTTTGGGTGTTTATATTCTCAAATAATTGTAATCACTTTATATGAAGTTTCTTTTTCAAAGTATTTTTAACTATACAAAGTAGATTGAAGCCCATTTAAAAAAGTTTTGCTTTAGGCCTCATGAACATCAAAGCCGGCCCTGCTGTTACTTAGTTATGAATTGGCCGTATCAGCAATACCACTGATTCAGTCACATATCCGGATAGATGAGGAGATCAAGGATAGATGGAAGATGTATTTCGAGAAGCTGTTAAATGAGAAACATGAAGGAAGCTTTGGTGAGGAGGAAGTTGATGTCCCTAGCGAGAAAATAGAATACGAGTTCTATCGGAGGATACAAAAGTTCGAAGTGGCCAAGGCCTTGAAGAGGATGAAACCGGGTAAGGCCTTAGGACCAGATGATATCCCCATTGAAGTGTGGAGAAGCCTAGGTGACTTGGGAGTGACTTGGTTGACAAAATTGTTCAACAAGATTATTTTATCTAGGAGGATGCCCGACGAGTGGAGGAGGAGTACCTTAGTACCTATCTACAAGAATAAAGGGGATATTCAAAGCTGCAACAACTATAGAGGTATTAAGTTGATGAGTCACACGATGAAGTTGTGGGAAAGAGTTATTGAGCATCGATTGAGGATGGTGACTACGGTGTCGGAGAAACAGTTTGGGTTCATGACTGGAAGATCAACTATGGAAGCTATTTACTTACTAAGGAGATTGGTAGAAAGACATAGGTCAACGAAGAAGGATCTCCATATGATTTTCATAGACCTGGAAAAGGCCTATGATAGGGTGCCTAGAGACATTATATGGTGGGTTCTGGAGAGAAAGGGAGTGACCAGAGGCTATATTGACGTGGTTAGAGACATGTATGAAGGGGCAGTCACTGCCATTAGATCACCAGCAGGAGAAACGAGTGAATTTCCCATTACAGTAGGATTGCACCAAGGGTCTGCCTTGAGCCCGTACCTTTTCGCGTTAGTTATGGATGAATTGACTAGGCACATTCAGGAGGATATTCCATGGTGTATGTTATTTGCAGATGACATTGTCCTTGTAGATGAAACGGCTAGTGGTGTTAACACTAAATTAGAAATTTGGCGGGAAGCATTGGAGTCTAAGGGCTTTCGGATAAGTAGGAGTAAAACTGAGTATATGGTCTGCAAGTTTAGTGATACCAGAAGTACGTATGAGGAAAGAATGAGGATCCAAGATCAGGAGATACCAAAGAGGGACCATTTTAGGTATTTAGGATCTATTATTAGTCAAGATGGAGAGATTGCGAATGATGTGACTCATAGGATCCAAGTGGGGTGGCTCAAGTGGAGGAGTGCTACTGGTGTACTGTGTGACAAGAGGGTACCAACAAAATTGAAAGGAAAATTTTATAGAACTGCCATAAGACCAGCGATGCTTTACGGGACAGAATGCTGGCCTATTAAGAAGCAGCAAGTGAACAAGATAAGTGTAGCGGAAATGAGGATGTTGAGGTGGATGTGTGGTAAGACTAGACGAGATAGGATTAGAAATGAAGCAATTCGCGAGATGGTAGGCGTAGCACCTATAGAGGAGAAGTTAAGGGAAAATAGGCTAAGGTGGTTTGGGCATGTCTATCGTAGACCAGCGGATGCAGTAGTTAAGAGAGTGGATAGGATAGCTTTGGGTAGAAACGCACAAGGGAGGGGAAGACCCAAATTGACATTAGATGCGGTAGTACGCAAAGATCTGAGTATACTAGGTTTAAATGATGAAGCAGCACTGGACAGAGCTCAATGGAGAAAAAGGATTCATGTAGCCGACCCCAATTGATTGGGACATAAGGCTTGGTTTGGTTTGGTTTGGTATAGATTGGCTTGTATACATGCATGAATTGCCAGCTATTGGTATCTAGATAAGAATGAAAAATGTCTGGGGAAAACATAATATTTCACTGGTTGAATGTTTGAGAGGATGGTAGCAACAGTGGTGATTGATCTCATGCCCTGTTCCCTCTGTTTCCAACTTGATCAAAATCATTAACAAATAAGTATTCTAATCTCAAACGTTTCCCATTTCATGGCCATAGAATAAACAAATTAGAGATTGCCGGTTGTCGGCCCGAATCACGACATTACCATCATAAAATAAGTCAAAATTGACACTCATTGCCAATCTTCCGTCAGAAGGCTTTGTTCATATAAATCCATTGTTATTCACCATTGAAACTTCAACCCTCATTTGATTTCTCATCCTTCTTTAACAATACCAAAGAGAGCAAAAAAAGAGAATGGAAAGCTCACTTTCATCAACTTGTTTACAATATCAGTTCAGGTCTATAAGCTTGCCTTCTAGATTACATCCACACAATACCACAATCGACCTTGAACTACAGAAGCTTAAAACCTGGCAAAGCTCACTAGTTTCGTCCACGGTTCCAGCGAGTGGAGAGACTATTAGAACTGGATTGGTAGGGCTTGCGAATTTGTACAGTGGTGTGGAAGAACTCATCCAGTCTCCTATCTCCCAGCAAGTCCTCGTCCAGCATCGAAATGGAGTACTAGTTGAAGAAGCTCTAGAGGGGTCTATTGGGTTTCTTGATTCTTGCAACATGGCACGAGACTTATTGTTGATGACGAAGGAAAATGTGCAAGACCTTCAGTCAGTTTTGAGAAGAAAGGGTGGAGATCTAAGCATTGAAAGGAGCATAAATGCATATAATTCCTCCAAAAAGAAAGTGAAGAAGGAATCTGCGAAATGCCTTAGAGCATTGAAGAAAATGGAGAAAAAATACGATTCATGTTCTCTCTCTGATGCGAACTACTACTATGTATCACATTTGATTAGAGTGTTAAGAGAAGTTAGTGCTGCTACGATCTCTGTCCTTCGATCTTTCTTCTTCTTCTTCTTGTTTGTACCGGATTCAAGCACAAGATCTGTTGAATTTGCTATTAGACCTATCCTCCTGCTTCTTTAATTTGTCATAAAATTTCAGTTTTGAGGGCTGTATTGGTAGTAGAAATTTAGAGTTGGACATTGCCCCTAAAACTCTTCAATTCGATCATTGTGTCTTTGGTCGTATTTTCACCGACAGATTCAGTCGACATAGTTCATGACATTTAATTGGTGCAAGAGTTTAAGAAACACAAAAGGCAAGGTCAACGGTAAATGGGCCTTGGAACCTGTAACTATAAAGTATAAACATTAAAACATTGAAAACATGAAACTATGAGCAATTCACATTAACTTGAAGAAGCTACATTTTCAAAGGTAAATAGATCGCCACCGGGATTGACTTCTTTTTATTTCCGTTAAAACAAGAATCCACCTGCTATGGTCCACTAATTTTGTGAGCTTCCAAACACTTGAACAACTCAACGTAATCGGAGAGAAAATGCTCAATAGGCTTAGTTATAAACAAAATTCTATTCAACGTGTGATTTTTAGCCATCGTTCTTATATCGTATTCTGCATGCACAGAATCTGTCATTATGTCAAACCAAACCAAACTCCCGCGACAGACTCTGGTTTGGTCTAACAGTTCCCAACACTGGCCAAAAAACTGGTTTCTTGAAAAAGGTCCAAACCATGCAAATTTTGTATCAAGGAAAACCTTAAATCAACCAAGAACAAAAACCATTACTATGCCTTTTGAAAACCTGTTTAAATGCAATCCTAAAAGTCATGAAAAATGTGAAAGCAAGTGCAATGCTAGTGGCTATAACTTTGAAGTTCCGGAACCAAGCACATGCAAACCCAACCCTTGATTCTTCAATTCTTCAATGGAGCATCTTGGGTGGAGTATCTAGCTAGAAAACTACCCCCCAAAAACCCAAGAATCAAATTCAATTACAATCAAACGGTGTTTTACCTTGTATCCGAAAATCGCCAATTACAATACCCTTACAATCTCCGCTTTTGGCATTTCTGGGACAAAACCACCAGTATATAACGTACACATCAAAATGTTGCAAACTGAAGAACTTACAAAACTCAAGCAAGAACTACTACTCTTCATAGCTCCATGATCTTCACAACTTGTGACAAGATCTCAACAGCGACAACCATAGTTTTAAATCTCGGTATCGGTCGCGGTATCGGTCGCGGTATCGGTGTATCGGTATCGGGGCGTCTCGGTGATACGTCGCGGGAATCGGCTGTCTCGGCTGTGAATTTTTTAAAATCATTAGCAATATGTAGAAAACTTTATTGTACACTATTTTTTGTCTCCCATTAGCTTAATTAGTCATTTTTAACCAATCTTATCACATACGTATAATTGAAACAAACCACCACGATAAGATTATAATACGCAAAGCGTTTTTACAACACGCAATTACAATGATCACTTCTTGTTCAATTTGATTATTTTAAAGACTATTGACGCTTTTGAATTGATTGTTCAACATCCATTAGTTCTGCAATTAGGTCATTTGAGCCTATTGGGTAATTAACTAGCGTGGTAAGAACAAATGTTCCCGTGGCATTAACAGCCTCCAAAAAAAAAAAAGGGCCAGAGGTTAATTAATACATATGAAAGCATGCAGGTTAATTACTCCATATGGACATAGATACATCATACGTGTTGTGCAAACAAATTAAAGACCCAATACCTTTTTTTTTTAATAAGCACAATAAATAGAGTACTACTGTGAGAGACTGAGAGTCGAGAAAACCCACTTTCCGAAATCCCCTTACCCATTTCACTTTCCCAAATCCCCTTACCCATTTCTTCTTCCTAAGAAAACCCAAACTTCAGTGAGAATGGAGGGACCGCCAGAGCAACGCCGGCCGTCTCGACTGCCGACTCCCCGTGTTTCCCTCTCTCTCTCTCTCTCTCTCTCTCACAAACACACAAGAAGAGGGAGGTCTGGTGCTGTTATGGAGTTCAATCAGAACAAATCAAAAGCCAAATTCAACCCAAGTTTGGAGCAACCCACGTTTGGAACAGGGCCAGATCTACAAAGTATAAGCATCAATTTATGGAACATGGTATATTTTTTTCATCAACTCTGTTTTATGTCCTGACCCCTCTCTCCCCTTCCTATTTCTTGATAAATGTCTCTGATTTTGTGAGAAAATGGTATGATTTTTTTCATCAACTCTGTTTTCTGTCCGGCTCAATCCTCTGATTTATTTTCGCACACAAGCATGAAGTATGCTGGAAGATTGAGAGATACGGCTTTGGAAGAAAATATCAAAGGAGAAGTTGAGGATCCGGTTTGAGTCTTCCTCCTCCCCTTTCTCTTCCTTGAGAATCAGAGGTGGGTTTTTTTTTTTTTTTGGGTTGCGGTCTCGGCCGATACTCTCTGAACCGGCTTCCGTCTCGGCCGATACACCGATACGTATCGGGTATCGGCCGGTTCATATGCGATTTGTATGTCACACCGCTATATCGGTGCGTATCCGTATCGGAGGCTCAAAATCCCGGTACGAACCGGCCGATACGGTACGTATCGGCCGATATTTAAAAGTATGGCGACAACACTACACATGTACAAGATATATATGTGCGCAAAACGAGCAACTAGAGATACAACTATTAAGCTCCAAACAACAACCACCATCATGTTAAATCAATGAAGCACCAAAAGTAACAACATGATGATAGCTCAAAATTTTTCCAAGCATGCTATCGATAAAATATGACAATAAAGCTCCATAAAGCTTCCATGTAACATAGATCACCATAATATCCAATATGCATACATAGTCTTACTAACCAAATAAACCAAGATGCAACCTAATAAGGGCAATGTAGCCAATAGACATCATTAAGTACAGATAACTACTAGAAAGCTCTCTTTGGCTGCAGCTAGCAGGGACCTCTTCACTGAAAAATGTCCTCAGTTTTCTTCCTTCAACACTCAACTTCTCAAGCAGCCCCAGCAGCAGCAGAAGCATCTTTGTTTTCCTCTTCCTTTTGTTGAGGTTCAGCCACCTCTTGAAATGTTTCCATAAAGGCTTTGCAATCTGCAGAGAGAAAACAGAAGGTACATGTGAAACTAAAACATTTTAAGAAATTTGCCTTGTGTTCATGCAGTTATATGCCTTGAGTTCCATTCTACAAGCTTGTTTATGGTTATCCAAGATTCAAGGTTTCTTATGCCAATATTTCTAGCAAAAACCGAGTAAAGTTTAAAATTCTCCATGCTAGTGCCTAAACATTTCCCCGGGAAAAAAAAGAAAAGGAAAAGGTTACTTCTAAATTCTACTAATAAGAAGGCATTCACAATAAGCCAACATTGGGTTAAATTCTGCATCCCGGGAAACCATTTGAGCAAAGAGCCTAGTGGTTAATTAATCTACATCCAAGAACCAGAAAAGAAAACAGTCTAGAAGTAAGATTCTAAACACAGTGCTGGCCCTAACATTTGGGTTTCCCAAGCCCAACTCAAATTTTGTTGCAACTTAATATGAAGTCATCAACAAAAAGAACACACAAGTCAAAAAAAAAAAAAAAAATATACGTTACTTTGTGCTTTTAACTTGAATTACATAAAAAAAATTAAAATCAACATGTTATTCCGGTTATAGTGCTTTACAATTAACACAATCAATTCAATTAAAACAACTTCTCATTGTAAATTCGTAGTTTTTAATATATCTGAGAAGGTAAATAGAGTGGAAAAAAACACTTAAAAAAACGTTTATGGCGTGCAAAATATTTGAACTCTAGAATCACTAAAATATAACTAAATTTTAACACATAAGAGTTCTATTTTTGTTTATAATACATCAAACAGAAAAAATAAAACAAGGAAATCAATGGTCTAAATACGTACAGAAAAAGAAAAGAAAGATATCAATGGCCTAATACGCCTACGCAGTGACTTGAACCCAACCCATGGGATTTCGTAGGCACGCACTTATCAACAGCACTAGCATCTTGCTTGGGACAAAATTCGGAAATACAAACATATAATATGAATTACTTTGCAAAAAAACTTTTTTTTTTGGTTGCCTAGTCTAGTGGATTGCTCAAACCCCGAGGTTTGCTGGGCTTACCCCGTGGCCGGGGATACCAACGAATTATCACATGAGCTCGAGCGAGAATATTAACTCGAGCGAGAACACTTACGCTCAACGAATCCGAACCTAATGCAAAAGAGCTCATCCTTCAATTCGCCGTCCGCGAAATCAGCAGTATGCCAGATGCAGGAGTTGTTGTTCCCAGCGTGTTTGTGAACCGACATTGTTGGAACAACTGGAAAAAAATGATAGATTCACGAAACATAAAGCGAGTTTAAGAAAATTAACACCCCGAGACAGAAAATTAAGAAAGAGACTTTCCAGATTGTAGAATGGCAAACACAAACCGAGATGGTTGGCGCAGATCTTGAGCGTCTTCGATTGCCTCATAACCAGCCGGACTTTTCCAGTTTCCTTGTGCTTCAAGAACTTTACTCTGCCGGTGCCTCTCTCCTTCCACCGCTTGCCTTCCTTGTCGAATCGGTACAGTTTAGCACTCCTGAATAATAAGAAAATTATGGCAAGTGGAATTAGAAAAAAAAAAAAATTAAGCACGATTGGGAAAACTCTAAGTAATGGTGAGAGAGTGACTAGACTACCAATCGAGGATAGTGTCTTCGTCTTCTTCGCCGGTGGGGATGGCCACCTCTTCAAGATTGATGATTGCCGCCATTGGAGAGAGCGCGAAGGGGGTCTGAACGCGGGTACCGAGCTTAGTTAAAATAAATATTAGCAAGCTTAATATTTGTACGGGCACCACGTTGAAAGTGATCCCACAGCCGTAGTCTTGAAATTCTGAAGTCGAACTAAAGCCGCAGCAGTGTGGGTTCTCTGTATTGCTCCGTGATCTTCCTCTGTTTGTGCCTTCTGCTCCTGATTTCCACGCCGCTGCTTTTCTCTCCTCGTGTCGGAAAAAATCCGCAGCTTTGTGATTCTTCACTGCATGCAAAAGAGTTTCGGAACCAAATTCTTGCAGCCTTTTTATATCCTATCCCTGACGTGTTCTCCAAGCACATCCAATTCCTCTTTCTTCCCTAAACAATGATAGGTGGGCCTTTTTTTTCTTTAGTACTGCCGAGTGTTGTTCAAAGAAAGGCCCATTCCTTTCTTAGTTCAACTCTTTTAACACAAACCTATAAATTGGGCCCACTATATTCTAATGCAATTCATGGGCTGGTTCACATTAATATTAAAATCACAATTCTCCTAGTCCATTTTTCATCCCATAGCAACTACCAAACTGAGGGCCAATATTCTTCATCTTTGTACTCAGTGGCGGAGTTAGGATTTCCAATCCGGGGGGCCATTAGCTATAGGCATTTGATAGCTCCATCAATGCCTACGACGAGGCCAGAACTGCCCTCTCATGGGTGGCATTACGAAGAGATGACTAACCTTCGTCCTCGATCCTAAAAAGATCAGTTATAATAGTTGCCAAATTAACTTGAGTTTATTACGGGTCAATACAAAAAATAAATATTTATTACCACTAACTCCAATCATTCTTTTTAATTACCACTAACTCCATTACGGTCAATCACTCTTAGGTTTAGGCACTTTCATAGAGTACCCTAGGATGTTAGGTTTTGGCACTTTCATAGAATACCCTAGGATGTTAGGCACTTTCATAGGATACCCTAAGGTTTAGGTTTAGGCACTTTCATAGGGTACCCTAAAGTTTAGGGTACCCTAAATTTAGAATGTACATTTTAGAATTTAGACCGTACATTTAGAATTTAGACTGTACATTTAGAATTTAGACCGTACATTTAGAATGTACATTTTAGAATTTAGACCGTACATTTTAGAATTTAGACCGTACATTTAGAATTTAGATTGTACATTTCAAAATTTAGACCGTACATTTAGAATTTAGACTGTACATTTAGAATTTAGACTGTACATTTTAGAATTTACACAGTATATTCCAAAATATTAAAAGTCAATTATGAAAATAATCAATTGAAAGTTGGATATAGGGTTTTTAGTGGTTTAGGCACTTTCATAGGGTACCCTAGCATTTTAGGCACTTTCATAGGGTACCCTAGGGTTTAGGTTTAGGCACTTTCATAGGGTACCTTAGAGTTTAGGTTTAGGGTGCACTTTCCTATTGTAGGATTTTTAGTGGTTTAGACACTTTCATAGGGTACCCTAGGATTTTAGGCACTTTCATAGGGTACCTTAGGGTTTAGGTTTAGGCACTTTTATAGGGTACCCTGGGGCTTAGGTGGGGTGGGTAGAGAGAGAGAGAGAGAGAGAGAGAGAGAGAGAGACGGCACATGGGGTCTTGACTTTTCTGTTGCTTTTGTCAAAGGCTTGGGCGTAGACAGTACATTTGCTTGGGCTGCAAAGAGTCCTGAGCGTGGACTGCCTTTTAGAGTGCGTGGTGCTTTTTCTATTTGTCAGAGGAGTGGGCGGTGCACTGTGTAAGAAAACTGGAGCGGCTGGTAATTCCCTCAATTAACTTTGCAATTGCAAGCTTGATGGCTATGCAAACATTGATAATTTGAGACACTGGAAATCAGGGACGGAGCCCGGATTCGGCCACGGGGGTGGCACCATTCAATGAAAAACTAATTACATGTTGCATGAAAAATATGAAGAAAGAAAAATTACTAGGAAGTCATATAATTACATATAAAAAGACGAGTAATCCGTAATTTATTCATACAAATATGTAAGTCAACATATTTGTGATTTAATTTTCATTGTACATTAATTTCTACCATGGTCCGTAAAGAAACATAGAGTAAAAATGCTAAACTTTGAGAAAAAAATTTAATGTTCAAAGGTGTCATGTTTCTCTCCATGTAATAAAAAAAATTTACAAACCTTGAGAGAGAGAGAGAGAGAGATGAGTAATCAATCTCAGGTAGGAAGTGTGGAGTAGGGAAGTACGACCACTGAGCCAATGCTCACTACTGGTTGAAACTTTCCGTGCTTTAAAATTTATATTGTTCGTTGCAATTTTTTTTCTTAAAGTGCGGGGGGACCAGGGCCCACCCTAGCCCCACTGTACATCCGCCCTTGTTTGTACTGGACTAATATTTTACCATGTGCTTTGCTTTGACGTCAAATAAAATCCAATTTCACACTTTAGCTCTAAATATTATTCATGTGTTCCACAAGTCCTGAAACGAGTATCAACCTCCACGTAATATATTAAAAAGGGCATAACAATAATAAATTAGGGACCGCTAATTGGCACATTTGCGCTCCTATCAGACTCTCTTCTGAAGTTGGATACAGAGGGAACAAACAGGGCATAAAATCTGCATGCCTCTTTGCCTCCCTCAATCATCACTGTTGGTACCATCTTCTCAAGTACTATTCAGCCATTGAAATATTATGTTTTCCACATACATTTTTCTTACTTATCTTGACACCAATAGCTGGCAATGCATGCATGTAGATAACAATATTGATGCCAATCAATTGGTGCTTCTTCTTAGTGTTGGTTTCACCCACATGGGATAATATCCTTTGGTGGGCTTTGGATTTGCCAAGTTGTGGCGTGATTTAGGAAATCACAGATTTCTCTTTGGATGGGAATGACATGAAGAAAAGGAAGTTTTGGACTATGTGGATACTTGCCTTTTGCTGGGATCAAAAGCTTGACTTTTGTTAAATAAAGGTGTGCTTGAAATAAATGAATGATTATTAGGAAGATGGCCAACTGATTTCCATTCATTTATCCTTTGTCTATGTAATCTGTATAAATATCAAGGGGTATTAGAGGTCAGATAAGAATTAGGGGCTGTTTGATAAAACTGAAAACTGAAAGCTGGAAGCTGAAAATTAAGTACTGAAAACTGAATGCTGAATTTTTTAAGCTGAAAAGCTGTTTGATAAAACATATTAAGCACTAAATTAAAAAAAAAAATTTTTTTGTTCTAATTGTCTATTAATTTTACTAATGGTCATTATGTATTTGTGGTAGTGGTGGAGTGATGATTGGGAGATAGTGAGGGTGGTGGCGAGGTGGTGGTGGCAATGGAGTAATGGTGGTGGTGGAATGATGGTGAGTTGTGGTGGCAGTAGAGTAATAGTGGTGCAATGGTGGTGGTGTAGTGGTGGTAGTGTGATGGTCATGGCGTGGTAGTGGTGGTGGTGGGTTGGGTGGAATGCTAGTGGTGGTGGTGGTGGTGGTGGAAGAGTGGTGGTGGTGAAGTGATGGCGGTGGCATGGCAATAGTGGTAGTGGTATATGGGTAACGGTGATAGTGGTGGCAGTGTGGCAGTGGTGGTGGTAGTTGTGGTGGTAGCGGCATAGCGGTGGTGGTGGTGCAATAATGGTGGTGGAAGAGTGGTGGAAGAGTGGTGGTGGTGAAGTGATGGCAGTGACATGTCAATAGTGGTAGTGCTATATGGGTACGGTGATAGTGGTGGCGGTGTGGCAGTGGTGGTGGTAGTTGTGGTGGTAGCGGCATAGCGGTGGTGGTGGTGCAATGGTGGTGGTTGTGGTGGTGGCGGCGGCGTGGCAGTGGTGGTGGTGGTTGTGGTTTTGGTAGTGGTGGTGGTGGTGGTGGTGGAATGGTAGTGGTGGTGACAACGGCGGCGGCGGTGGTTTGATGGTTGAATGTAAGCACATAGGAATTCAACCAGAATTAAGTAGCTCAAAGCTACTTAATTTTTATCAATTTTTTAGCCTACATTTTAAGTGGCACTTAATCTATTAAGTAACATAAAATGTGGTTATCAAACCTACTTAATGACTTATTACTTAATTAATTCAATTTTAAGTGTTGAATCTGTGTTATCAAACAAGGCCGGCAAAGAGAGAATTGGGAGAGTACGAAAGAGAAAAAAAAAGAAAAAAGAAAAAGAGTCAGTCCATTTGAGTCTGGGTTTGGGTATTTTTTCCTTCTTGTTGTAATCCCTCAATATATTGAAACTCTCATTTGGTTGTGGAGTACGCATTGGGGCCGAACCACGTTTTTTTTTTTTTTTTGATCAACAAAAGAAGATTTATAAAGGAACTCGATAAGGGTACATTGAGAACGGAGAGGGGGAGGGAACATCCAATCAAGGTTGAATGAAAAAAAAAAAAAAAAAAGAGAAGGAAACATCCAAAGGAGCCAAAACCAAACAACCACCAAGGCTAAACACCCAAAGTGAAAACACCCAAAGAAGCCAAAACCTAAATAACCACCAAAGCTAAACACCCAAAGGAGCCAAAACCAAAACAACCACCGCAAGAGCCACACGAAGAACAACCACTAAAAGCATGCTCACGACAGCCCAAACAAGCCTCGAAAACACTCGAAAACCAACTTCAACCCTTGCCACGCTAAGATACCACCGCAACCCACCAACAAAAACCAAAAGGAACCTTATCTCTCAATAGAAATCCTCCCATTATTTCTTCCTCCAACCTTATCTCGGAGCCAACAACTTCCTCTTGAGTCATAGGCATGAGAAGAGACTTACCGTTACTTCTAGCAGTTTTAAATCCCAGCTTAAACCTTCTTGAATTGTGCTTTAATTTGTCCAAGCTATACGTCCTTGAGAGAAGAGATGATTTCAAAGGATTATATCTCCCTAAGGGGATAGATTTCCTACGAACTCCTTGCTTGGTACGTTTTTTTCTTCTTATGACGTTTGAGATCCACATACTTAATAAGAGGATCAGCAGAAACAAGATCTAAGGATGTGCAGTCATCATCATCCACCAAATCCTCAACAGGGGCCGAACCACGTTAATTCTCTGTGTTGTCATTTTTCGTTGTGTGTGCTTAATATTTTATGGGGTTACTTTTATTTGAGTGGGAGCGAAATTCTCAACACTTAGGTCTATTTAAGGGTCTTGTCTATAGGTTTTGAGAGAGTTGACGAGTGTTATCCAGCCCTATATCTGTTGTTTGATCCTCGGGTGGTGTCAATTTGTATTCTTTAGCTTTCTAACTTGTATCCTTTTACAATTTTTTCTTCCTTCCCATTTTTCAAATCTGGTATCATATATATGATACAAAGTACAAAATTTGGACCTTCGATAGATTTGTTGGTTAGGTAGAAGGAAAGTGTAAAGACTGTTAATTAATCTTAATATACAGTGTTATTGATACATATTATGTTAGTACCAAATACATAGAATGAAATACGCTCACATCAATAATTAAATATTCCTGTAACACTCCACCTTGGAGAATATCACTTACTCCTGACTTGTTACACGGTAACTGTAATCGTGGTTTGAACAACAATTTAGTAAACAGGTCACTTCTAGAGACAAAAGGAGAAGAGATTACCCCTCTAGCTATTTTTTCCCAAACAAGATGGCAGTTAACTTCAATATGCTTGGTCCTTGGGGGTTTTGGAGATCGAGAGTGGTCAAGATTTGAGATTAGGGTTTGTGGTGGCTTCTGAGGGTCTTAGGGTCACCAACGCCAAGAACCAAAGATGAATCATTGTCGGATCAGTGATGTACTGCAGCAGTCGGTGGCGGCTATGGTTGTGTATTAAGGTTAGGTTGCCGCTCTAATAAATGTTGTTTAAGAACAAGGAAAAGTGTATATGAAGTTAATTAACCCGAATACACAGTGTTATTGATAAATGTTCTGTGAGATTACAAATATATAGAAAGATTAAAAAACCCTCTCACCAATACCACCCCTAACAAGATTGATACCAAAATTTATCAATACGGTGACTTATATTGTCTTTTTTTTTTTTTTTGTCAATCGGTAGATCATCTTATTCATGAAAATGTCAAATAGGAAATATTGAGGGACACTTCCCTACTAATCCAGTTCGGGAACCTCTTGCCAGATTAGAGGACTATTCAAAGATAGGGCATATTTGGCTATAGCATTTGCCACCTATTACAATCACGAGAAGCAAAATGAAATGAACAAGAACGAAACTTAATTGCCAAAAACAAGACATCTTTGATGACGACTTCTGAACATGCTTTGACTGAAGAAAGACCTTGAAACATCTTGATAACTGTTTGCGCATCCCCTTCCACCATATAATCCCTTTCCTGAGCATGTTGGCGAACCTAGTGCAAACCGAAACCCTATTTAAATCACTATTTAAATCATTCTAACAAGAGGCACGACAAAGTCTAGACAAGCTATTTATAGAATGTTACATAAAACAATAATTTGCGTGGTGTATACAGGAACACCATAGCTCTACAAGTCCATTCAAATAAGGTGCAAATATGGTAGGTGAAAGAGGATGGTTTTGTAAAAATAAAAAAAAAGAACAGAAAAAAGTCCTATAGAATTCAATACCCACAATTGCAGCACATGCATAGTATATGCTCCTGCTGCGACCTTGATTCTCTTTGTCTCATCGCTAACTTAAGGCTCAATTACATCATTGATCCCTAAAGTACTAGCGAAGTTTTCTTTTGGTACCTAATATTAAATTTATGCTTGTTTAGTTTCCAAAATTTGGAATATATGTTCAAGTGTTCCTCACGAGTGACTCACAACTAACCCTATCTAAGTTGTCTGTCAAACACAGGGTTTTGGGGTTCCTACAGTGCCCCAATCAGATCGTCCATCTCCGCAATCGATGGTTTAGATTTATAGATGTATTTCAACCGCTATGTTGACAAATATATTTCAACCATTAACTATGGAAATGGACGATTGGATCTGGGGGACTACAACCCTGTAGTGTCTTGGGGCACTACAGGGACCCCAAATCCCAAACACATGGTGTATTTCGAACTTTGCAACACAATTTGTAAGTATCAAAATGAATTTTTTTTCTCTGTTTTTCAGTCTCACAAAAAAATCTACTATGTTATCCTCTTTTGTGGAACATCTTCAAGAACTAGACCAATCTATTTAACTGTCGTTATTTTCATTTCCCACATCTTACCCTTGATCAACTGTGGAGAGATAAATAGTCCGGAAAATTGTTTGAGAATTTAGAGAAAAGGGTCTGCTTCGAAGTCCTGAGATACCTAATTAAGATGCCAAACAAAAAGTGGTGCTAATATGGTCCTCAAAACTGATATTTGATGACAAATTAAAGAAGCATGAGGAAGATTTTAATCGTAAATTCAACAGATCGAAAATATTGGCTTCATTATCTCAAAACTGACTGAAGGTCTTGCACATTTCTCTCATCATCAACAGTAAGTCTCGTGCCACGCTGCAAGAATCAAGAAACCCAATAGACCCCTCGAGAGAGTTTCTTCAACTAGTACTCTATTTCGATGTTCGATGAGGGCTTTCTGGGTGATAGGAGACCGGATGAGTTCTTCCACACAGCTGTATAAATCCGCAGGCACTACCAATCCATTTCTAATAGTCTCTCCACTCGCTGGAACTGTGGACGAAACTAATGAACTGTGCCAGGTTTTAAGCTTCGTTAGTCCAACATCGATTGTGGTAGTACGGGGATGTAATCAGGAAGGTAAGCAGATAGACCTGAACTGATATTGCAAAGAAGTTGATGAAGGTGAGCTTTCCATTCTCTTTTTTTTTTCTTGGTATTTTTGCAGAAGGATGAGAAATTAAGTGAGGCTTGAAAGTTCCAATGGTGCATATCAATGTATTTATATCAACATAGCCTTTTGATGGAAGATTGGTAATGAGTATCAATTTTGATTTATTTTACGATGGTAATGTCGTGATTCGGGCAAACAACCGGCAATATATCTCTGATTTTTTTGTTTAATCTATGCTCATGAAATGGGAAACGTTTGAGATTTGAATACTTATTTGTTAAATGATTCTGATCAAGTTGGAAACAGAGGGAACAGGACATAGGATCTGTATGCCTCTTTGCCTCCCTCAATTATCACTGTTGCTACCATCCTCTCAAGTTTTCAACCACTGAAATAGTACTATGTTTTCCGCTGACATTTTTCATGCTTCTCTAGACACCAATAGCTGGCAATGCATGCATGAAAATAACTACTTGGATGGCAATCTATACCCACTATTATTCTAAACAGAAATGCAATTCCCACAATTGCAGCACATGCATAGTATATGCTTCTGCAGCAATCTTGATTCTCCTTGACACCATTCCAGGGTTACCTGGATAGTGGATCCACGTCGTATGCGGTACGGGGATGGGATCGTGATATGCCATACCGTTTGAAACACGGGGCGGTGAGGGAGGCTTCTCCGTCCTGAATGCGGACCATTTCAGAGTCCTGTACCATTTCGCTATCGACGCCTCATAGGGAGCGGTGATCCGGATTTGTAACCCTTGTAGCGAGTTGTGGTAACCCTGGTCCATTCTTAGTTCTGGCTCAATTTTACCATAGGACCCAAAAGTACTGAAGTGGTTATTTATCCCTACTAGCTTTTGCTTTTTGCTATTTAGCTCTTGATAATCAATGGCTTGGATTTCATCTTGGCAATGGATGGCTTGTATCATGCAAGTGCAGAGATGAAATCAGGACCATTGATTGGGCGATCAACGGTTCGGATGCCGTACTACAGAATCCCCAATTCTGCAATGCCAAAAGCAAAAGCTACTACAAATACGGACCTCAAAACTGAAATTTAATGACAAATTAAAGAAGCAGGAGGAAGATTCTAATCGTAACTTCAACAGATTTTTGGTATCCAAGTCGTGCCAATTAATCGCGTGAATAATTCGGTTGGATGGCGAATTTTTGCATATTCTTTTTTTTTTTTTGGGTACAAGAATTTTTGCATATTTAACATTGCTATAAAAATAAGAACCAAAAGAGAGAATGAACTTCGATTTCACCATAAACATATATTGAAAAGATGCAACAAACTCTAACAAAAATGGATAATAGATCAAGCTCTATAATATTGGCTTATGTGCACTTTAGTGAGCTAAAATATTAAGAAGGGAAACTCGATTCCGGATTAGTTGCCTGTACAGGCAGTTTAATCCATCTTCATCTCCTTCCATGCTATCCCCGAGTGCTTCTAATCTTCTTCTTGCCATTTGTACATCAATACTGGAATTGTTGTTTTGAATGCATACACGCAGTGATTGCAAAACAACATCAACTCTCCCAATTTCATCGATAATCTTGTGCTCTGTCGGCCTTGTAACAACTAACTTTTTTATCAATGACCATCTCATGCCCGGTCTTGTACTTGAATCCGGCGCAGACAAGAACAGGAAGAGTAACCGAACGACAGAGATCGTAACAGCTTTAACTTCTCTCAACACTCTATTCAGATTTGATAAGTTGTAGTTCACATCAAAGAGAGAACAGGACTCATTTTGTTTTTCCATTTTCTTCAGTGCTCTAAGCCATTTCGCGGATTCCTTCTTCACTTTCTTTTTGGAGGAATCATAAGCATTTATGTTCTTTCCAATGCTTATAGTTCCACCCTTTCTTCTCAAAACTGATTGAAGGTCTTGAATATTTTCCTTCATCATCATCAGTAAGTCTCGTGCCACGCTGCAAGAATCAAGAAACCTGATAGACTCCTCAAGAGCTGCTTCAACTAATACTCCATTTCGATTTTGGATGAGGGCTTGTTGGGTGACAGGAGAGTGTATGAGTTCTTCCACACAACTGTACAAATCCGCGAGCCCTACCAATCCAGTTCTAATAGTCTCTCCACTCGTTGGAACCGAGGATGAAACTAAAGAACTTTGCCAGGTTTTAAGCTTGTTTAGTCCAACATCAATTCTGGTACCGTGGGGATGTAATCTAGAAGGCAAGCTGATAGACCTGAACTGATACGACGATAAAGGTGAGCTTTCCATTTCCTATTCTGCTCTCTTTTGTATTGCTAAAGAAGGGTGAGAAATCAAGAGAGGCTTGAAGTTTCAATGGTGCATATCAATGTACTTATAAGGACAAAGCCTTCTGATGGCAAATTGGCAGTGAGTATCAATTATGATATATTTTATGATGATAATGTTTTGATTTGGAACAACAACCGGAAATCTCGGATTGATTTTTTTAATCTCATTGTCATATAATGAGAACGTCCAGATTAGAATACTAAGTTGGTAAGAGATTCTGAAGTTGGATACAGAGGGAACATGGCATAAAATCTGTATGCCTCTTTGCCTCCCTCAATCATCACTGTTGCTGCCATCTTCTCATGTATTCAGTCCATTGAAATATTATGTTTTCCACATACATTTTTCATATTTATCTAGACACCAATAGCTGGCAATGCATGCATGTAGATAACAATTTTGATGCCAATCTATTGGTGTATTCTGAATTTCAGTGTCGAGATTGGTAGCGGTACTGGCGTTATGGCCTCATATGATGTTATCGATTCAATTCCTAACTAAATAATGTTAAAGAAGATCCAAAATCTCATTACCTAAAGGTCGATGGGATAACTAAAGGGTCATGTCTTAGGAAATTTAGTGTATTAATGTATTTTTCTAGAACAAGATTTTTGGGTCTAGTTTCGTCTTATGTCTGTTTAAGGAGAAGATTTAGGGTGCAAATAGGGTATGGGTGACATGTTACCCGTACGGCACATCCGGCCTGTCCAAAAATGCAACCGATGGTCCGGATTGAAATGCTAAGCGTATTTTTAAAATAAAATAAAAAAGAAAAAAAGTGTGTTTCAATTTGGACCGTCGGTTGCTTTTTTGGAGCGTCTGGATATGCCATGTGGTACCCTCCCCTACCCAAAATATTCTCCTATTTAAGGGTCTTATGTACACATTAGCTTTGGCTATTCTAGATTAGTTTTTCTTATTGCTCTTATCACTTAAGTGAACTCCTAAGAGTGACAAGTGTTTTCCAGCCCTATATCTCTTGTTTAATCCCCGGGTGGCGTTATCTGTATCCCGTTGGCTTTCTAACTTGGGTGGTAAACTTTATCCTTTTATCATTTTTTCTTCCTTCCCATTTTTTCTCTTGTTTAAACCTCGGGTGGCGTTATCTATATCCCGTTGGCTTTCTAACTTGGGTGGTAAACTTTATCCTTTTATCATTTTTCTTCCTTCCCATTTTTCAAATCTGGTATCATATATAGTACAAAATTCGCAACTTTTTTTTTTTGTTTTTTCCATTCGATATACATCAGTGGGAGGTTAGCGGGAGAGTTGGTGAGTTAGTCCAGATGGTCTACAATCTATCCATAGCTCTATACCCCAAATGCCTCTACCAAGGCTCGAACCCTGGTCGAGTCCCATGTGGAAGAACTAGGAGATAACTGCTGGGCTACAAGCCCTTGGTTAAAAGATTTATTCATTAATAGATTTAATATTCTTTAAAAATTTGCATCTTCAATAGATTTATTCTTTAGGGAGAAGGAAAAGTGTAAAGAGTGTTAATTAACCCTAATATAGAGTGCTATTAATACATATTTTGTGAAGTACAAATACAAAGAAAGACTGAAATACGCTTGCATCAGTACTTTAGTATTCCTAACACTCCCCCTTGGAGAATAAATGTCACTTAATCCTGACTTGTTACACAGTAACTCTAATCATGGTTTGAACAACAATTTAGTGAACATGTGGGCTAACTGGTTACTTGTAGATCGAGACAAAGGGAGTGGAGATTACCCCTCTAATTAACTTACTTTTTCCAAACAAGATGGTAGTTAGCTTCAATATCTTGGTCCTTGGGGTTTTAGAGATTGAGAGTGGTCAGGATTTGAGACTTTTTTCAGGGTTTGTGGTGACTGGTGAGGGTTTTGGGGTCACCAAGGCTGAGAACCACCAATGAATCATGGGTGGATCGGTGATGTACTACAGCGTTCGGTGGCGGCTATGGCTGTGGATTAAGATTAGGTTGTGGCTCTAATAACATATTTAAGGATAACTGAAAGTACTGTATATGGCGTTAATTAACCTTAATACACACTGTTATTGATAAATGTGCTGCGAGAGTACAATTATATAGAAAGATTAAAATACCCTCTCACCAATACTACTCCTAACAAGATTGACACCAAAATTTATCAATAATATGTTGACTGATATTGTCTGATACAACTATTTAAATCACTCCCACAAGAGCCACGACAAAGTCTAGACAAGCTAGAATGTTATACATAAGCAAATAATAGTTTCTGTGGTGTATACAGGAACACCATATCCATTGAAATAAGGTACCAATATGATCGGTCAAAGATGATGGTCTTGCTAGAAAAAGAAAAAAAAAAGAAAAGAAAAATGTCCTATAGAATGCAATACCCACAATTGCAGCACATTCATTATATATGCTCCTGCAGCAAACTTGATTCTCCTTGTCTTCATGCTAACTTATGGCTCAATTATATCATTGATCTCTAAAGTACTAGTGAAGTTTTGTTTTGGTACCTTATATTAAAATTGTGGTTGTTTTAGTTTCCAAAATTTGGAATATATGTTCAAGTGGTCCTCACGAGTGACTCCCACAACTAACTCCATCTAAGTTGCCCGTCAAACACATGGTGTATTTTGAACTTTGCAACAATAAGTACCAAAATGACTTTTTGCTTTGTTTTTCAGTCTCATTAAAAAAAAAAACTATATGTTATTGTCTTTTGTGGAACATACGCACTTCAAGAACTTGACCTATCGATTTAACAGTCGTTATTTTCGTTTTCCCACCTCATGCCCTTGATATACTTTGGAGAGAGAAACAGCCTAGAAATTTGTTTGACAATTTAGAGAAAAGGGTCTGCTTCAAAGTCCTAAGATACTCAGATACCAGATTAAGATGCCAAACAAAAAGGTTTTTTTTTTAATGGCAATTTTTTTTTTTATTAATCTTTAAAAACGAATTACAAAGATTAAAAGGAATCTTAGACGAGGAATCAGAACAGAGAAAGAGCCGACCCACGAGAAAGGCACCTCTCACTTTGATAGACACCTGCCGCTAGGAACCAAAGGGGAAAAAAAAAACAACCAAAGGCTGGTAAGAAACCAACCAAAACCCCCCAACCGCCACAAAGCCAAACCAAACGCCTTGAAAAAGGAGAAAACCAAAGCCCAAAGATCCTAAAATCCTAAAAAAAAACCCCAACGACATCAATGGCTATCAACAGAGAAGCTACTAATGACTTCATCATCATCTCCCAAATAATCTTCACCCAAGATCTTGTTAATAGACCGAGTAGCCTGAGCCGTATCCAGATGAAACCTGTTAATGCCTTCGGAAGAAATAGATAAAACAACCATTGCAATTGCAGATCTGAACACAACGCATTTCTTTTTATTTCTTTTCCTTGTCTTTCGACCACCCATCTTCAAGGATTTAGGAAAAACCCAACATTTCTGTAATCGATTTCTGCTTCCATTTTGCTTTCCCAGTCTCCTTTACAACTTTAGTTGGATTGATGACAAAAAGTGGTGCTCGTATGGCCCAAACAAAAAGTAGTGCTAATATGGCCCTCAAAACTGAAATTTGATGAAAAATTAAAGAAACATAAGGAAGATTTTAATTGCAACTTCAACAGATCTATAATATTGGCTTAAATGGCTAATGATTCAATTGGATGAAATTTTATTGCAAATATTCCACAAAAAGAGAACCAAAAGAGAAAATGAATTTCTATTTCACTGTGAATATACATTGCGAAGATGCTACAAACTCTAACAAAAATGGATTATAGCTCAAGATCTATAATATTGGCTTATGTGCACTTAGTAAGCAAAAATGTTAAGCAGGGAAACTCGATTCCGGATTAGTTGCCTGTATAGGCAAGCTAATCCGTCTTCAAGTCCTCCCATGCTATCCCCGAGTACTTGTAATCTTCTTCTTGCCATTTGTACATCGATAATGGAATTGTTGTTTGGAGAGTATCCATTCAGGGATTGCAAAACAACATCAAAACTCCCAATTTCGTTGGAAGTCCTGTGCTCTGTTGGCCTGGTAGCAACTAACTTCTTGATCAATGACCATCCGCCCGGTTGTGTCCTTGAATCTGGCGCAGACAAGAACAAGAAGACTAACCGAAGGACAGAGATCGTAATCATACTAACTTCTCTCAACGCTCTAATCACATCCGATAAGTAATAGTTCACATCAAAGGGAGAACGCGACTCAATTTGTTTTTCCCTTTTCTTCAATGCTCTAAGGCATTTCGCGGATACTTTCTTCACTTTCTTTTTGGAGGAATCATAAGCATTTAATCTTGTGTTTCTTTCAATGCTTAGATCTCCGCCTTTCCTTCTCAAAACTGACTGAAGGTCTTGCACATTTTCCTTCATCATCAACAATAAGTCGTGTGCCATGCTGCAAGAATCAAGAAACCCAATAGACCCCTCGAGAGCTTCTTCGACTAGCACTCCGTTTCGATGGTGGACGAGGGCTTGCTGCGTGGTAGGAGACTGGATGAGTTCTTCCACACAACTGTACAAATCCGTGAGCGCTACCAATCCAGTTCTAATAGTCTCTCCACTCGTTGGAACCGTGGACGAAACTAATGAACTTTGCCAGGTTTTAAACTTGTTGAGTTCAAAATCGATCCTAGTATTATGGGGATGTAATCTAGAAGGCAAGCTGATAGACCTAAACTGATATTGCAAAGAAGTTGATGAAGGTGAGCTCTCCATTTTCTTTTTTGCCTTCTTTGATTGATCAAGGATCAGAAATCAAGTTTGGCTTGAGGTTTCACTGGGTATATCAATGGATTTATTTATAAGAACGAAGCCTCTGATGGAAAATTTGCAATGTGTCAATTGCGATTTATTTAATCTTGCGATTCGGGCCAACAACCGGCAATCTCTGATTGATTTTGTTAATCTAATGGTCATGAAATGAGAAACGACAAGATTAGAGTACTAAATTGGTAATGATCCTCATGTTGGAAGCAGAGGGAACAGGGCATAAGATCTGTTTGCCGCTTTGCCTCTCTCAATCATCACTGTTGCTACCATCCTCTCAAGTATTCAACCGGTGAAATTTATGTTCTCCACAGATTCTTTCATATGCATCAAGACACCGATAGCTGGCAATGCATGCATGTATATATAACGATTTCGATGCCAATCTATACCAAGTAAATTGTAGTATCAAGATACGTAATGGTATTAACGGTATTGCTGCTACGGCCATATCTTGGATTATATTACCGACCAATTCATAATTAACGCTACTGAAGATCCAATATCTCACTACATAACAGCCGATGCGATACATTTCTGTTATTTAAAATCATGATCTATACGTATTACAGTACAAAAATAGGGTCTACCAAAATTTATCAATATATTGACCGATATTGTTTGATATCAATACAGATCTGTATCATGGTACCAGTATTTTACATCACTTCCTCAATAGCGACGACAATGTCTAGACAAGATAGAATTTTAAATAAAAGCAAATAATATTTTTGTATGCCTGCATACACGGACACCATGGCTGTACAAGTCCAGAATTCAAATAAGGTGTAAATATGATTGGTGAAAAAGGATGGTTTTGTTGGGAACCTAATTTGAAAATGGTATGACTTCTAGATGGCATAAGTTTGGCAGAGAAGTTGGTCCTTGGAAGGGACAAGGAAACATTGTATCTTTAGGAAATTGGTGTGGGAATAAACAAATTAGGTTGCTGGCACAATCTAATAGAAAAATAGCCTTGCAGAATGCAATACCCATAATATATTGCAGCACATGCATGGTATATGGTCCTGCAGAGACCTTGATTTGTCTCCATGCTTATTCACCACCGAAGAAATACTAATGGATACAGATACGGACACGTGACCTAATAATTTTAGATTTGCAGGATATGGATGCGGGGCACATAACAACGATCAAAAGTACATACTGTAAATGTTTGTGTGCTTCAATTGTGAGTTCAAACGTCGAAATTATTGAAACGATGACTGAATTAGCACAAGTGACGAGTTTTTTTTTTTTAATTATATATTTTTAACCCTTGAAATAAGTTCACATTATGAATATGAAGTGACTTCACATACTAAAAGGATCCGAGGATCAAATTAATGTACACTCACCGTAGAGAGGATGCATCCATTTCTGGACATTCAATCCCCATACATGGATATCCGGTTATCAAAAAATTTAATCTTAAAAAAAATTCAGTCCTTTTTCATGTCAAAATCTCCAATAAAAAACACTAACACGTTTTATTCGGTTTGAAGCTTACCATGAACCCTCTGGTAATAACGTAGCTCTACCCTTTGCACCCTGTGTCCCACCTTCCACAAATACATGTATTTTTGGGGATATGATGTACAATTGAAATCTTATAATGCGTTTGTTTTTTTTTTTAAATACTCCTCCGTCCGTAAAAATTGTCTGTCCACTAAATGAGAACTTAAAAAAATAAAATTTTGGTTCAAAATTTTTTAAACTTTTTTCAATGAGATAGTGGATGGCCTGGATGGATCATACAATCTTTTTGGTACAGTGGGAGTACATGAGTTACTTTGTTTCTTTTTGTATTTTTTTTTTCTACTATTTTACACGGTTCTCGTTGTGATGAATAATTAATTCAAAAAATCTAACAAAACTTCAGAAAAGGCAAATAAAAGTACCAAATTTTTTTGGGCGAATGGATTAGGATTCATCGAGCAACAGATGAGGTGAAATGGGAAACATTTTAGGGTAAATAAGGTCCACTTGACATAGCCTTTTGGTACGTTTTAATTATTTTTTTGTCTTTTCAATTCCTTCCCACTTTTGCTTGAAGGATCAACCATGTGACAAGAAGTTCTGTTGGAAGAGATGTACCAGAGGTGAGGTATCGACCAAGAAAAATGTGGGTGTCAGAGAAGTGCTGAGATTCGGCCTGTTGAATCTAAAAAACCAACCAAAGGAAGGTATCAATAAAAAAATGTGGGTGTCGGAGAAGATCTGCGATTCGGCTCGTTGAATCTGAAAAGCCAACCAAATGAAGGTATCGATCAACAAAATGTGGTGTTGCAGAAGAACTGCGATTCGGTCTGTTGAATCTGAAAAACGAAACAAAGGAAGGCTTTACTATCTGTGTGAGAAAGACTCGTGACTTTTTGGCTTGGTGTAACCCCATTAGCTATGCTGGATGACCCTGTGGGAGTGATGACAAAGGGAAGATGCAAGAGACGATGGCCAAGCTAGAAGGCAATGTAGATGGGGTGCCGATGATGATGAAGGGGTTGCTCGCGATATGTATTCTCATTGCATTAATGTTGATGATGAAATGAATGCCTCTAAAATGTAATCCCTGTTTCTAATAGAATGAGTTGCAATCTACCTAACTTTGGGTGCCGGCTGGATGCCATGTGGCGGTACCTAGCGTGCATCTCGACTGTCCAAAAGTGTTTCAGACGATCCGGATTTTAGAGAGAGAAAGAGGAAAGAGAGAGGAGAGAGATAGGAGAGGGGGAGGGAGGGAAAAATCTGGGCCGTGCAAAACACTTTTGGACGGCCGAGATGTGCGTTCGGGCACCACTTGTGCAGTATCCTATTTGCACCCAAAATTTTCTCCTTGTGTTTACTCCATCCACAATACACATTAACATTGCAGCAATAACAAGCTTGTTAGACAACCCATAACCAAAGCTATCATTTGCATACATTATCCCAAAATAAAGTTCCATGGCCATTACAAAGTGTTTCCAACAGCAAGAACATCAACCCATTACAAGCAGCAAAAAGAATCACCAACAGTCCATTAGGCTAGCACTAAAAGCAGTAAATATTAGCAAAGCAACAAAAAGAGTCAATTCAATGTCTAGATTTCATAAGACAACTTGTTTGAGTTTTTCTCCCTAATACTATTAAGGACACTTGTGAAAGTAGGTACCCCACCCCTACGAGGACCAGAAGTCCTCTGTCCACCCCTTGAACCGAAATTTTTTAAACTTTTGGTGTTGAACCTCTGCCAACTGCTGCACCTCTTCCAAGTCCTGGGACTCTATCAGGTCCTGCACCTCTACCAGCATCCCTACCTCTCCCAATTGTTGACTTCCATCACTGGTTTGAGATTGTTAAGGTATTTTAAGAGTGTTGCTTGAGGTGTAAAAAAGAGGGATAAAGAAAAAAACAAAAGATATCAATCACTCAACCCCTCCTCATCCTCAGTCCCAATTTCCTCCACTTGTTGGGGTGTTCCAGTTCAGTTTCCCCTTCCTCCTCTTCTCCAATTAACAAGGAAAGCTGTCTTTTTTGACATCAATGCCCCCTAACACTCTTCTCATCACAGTACTTTTCCTCATAGCATCCATTTCCTCAGGGGTTAGCCGTTTAACTGGGATTTGGGTTGAATTACAGGAATCAAAATGAGCAGGAATTAGGTTTGAAGCTAGGTTTTGGGGTCAGATTTTAATTACCACAACTGAAGTAGGGGGTTAGGGCATAACCAGAATGGTGGAATGTGGCCAACTGGTGGTTGTTGGCTTGAATGACATTCTGGACCTCCTTGCCATGGCCTCTATAACCTCCTCTTGTAGTCGAGCCAGCAACCTCTAACTGATACTCAAATGCATTGAGCTGGAGTGAAGGGTATAGGAGTGCTGATAAGTCAAATACTAATAAATTTCAAGACGAAATCAAAGTCGTAAAAGTGAAAAAGGAAAGGAAAAATAATAGCCCAGTGATGGATTCAATTCAAGATTATGAGAAATACCAGTTAAACAGCAAGTCCTTGCTCTTTAGCTTTCTTCAGCCATTTCAGAGTACTTTCCAATGTCGAGTACGCAACAACATCCTTCAAACTCTTACTCTCCACAGCATAATCAAACACTTCATAAGCCTCGGCAACCCTACCATTCCTACAAAGCGTCCTCAGAAATGTCCCGTAAGATCCTGTCTCCAGCTTCACATCACCAGCTTTAATCACACCATACAATTCCATTGCCTTCCCCAGCATCTTAGCCTTACATAATCCATGGAGCAAAGTATTATAAGTGCACGAATTCGGGCTACACCCCTTAGCTTCCATCTCTTCCAACAACTGCAACGCGCCCAAAGCATTCCCTTCCCTACACAACCCATTCATCAAAGAAGTATATGTAAATTCATCCGGGAAAAGACCTATTTCCGCCATAACACCCAAATACTTCTTAGCTTCCTTAACTCTCCCCGACTTAGACAGCCCGAAAATCAGAGTATTGTACGTAACCAAATCAGGCTCCACCCCTTCTTCCTTCATTTTCTTGTAAACCCACAAAACCTCACCCCCTTGACTCAACATACAATAACCCTTCATCACAATATTATACACGTAGCAGTCCGGCTTAAACCCATCCTCACTCAACAACCCCAACAACCGGGTCGCTTCCCTTAAATTCTTTCTATTACACACATTGTCAATCAAAATCGTATATGAAACAAGGTCCGGCTTCAATTCGAAACTCTCTCTCATTTCCTTAATAAAACTATTAACACTACTTACAGTCCTAGTCCTACACAGATGCTTGATAAGGAAATTGTAAGTATATGAATCAGGAGGGGATTTTTTAAGGCAGAATTCTTTTACCAATTCGACAGCGTGGTCAAGGCGGCCTGCAGAGCAAAGGGTGCGGATAGCAATATCAGTGGTGGCCTTATCGATTGGAAAACCCTCAGTGGCCATTAGGGTTAGGGTTTTTCGGACGGCGGAGAGGGTGGGATCGGGTGAGATGCAGGATTGGGTGAGGAGGATTTGGTAAGTGGAGTGGTCTGGGGAGAAGGCAGGGTGGGTCTTGATCATGTGATGGAGGAGAGAGGTTGCATCGTCGAGGGTCGATACGGCGGCGTATGATTTGAGGAGGGAGTTGTGGAATTTGAGGTCGGCTGCGGTGGTGGAGGCAACGAGGGAATTGAAGAGGGATTTGGCGTGGGAGAGGCTGGGGGAGGTGAATGTAATGGTTGGAAGTTTAGGGGGTTTGGCTGTAGTGGTGATTTGGTTTGGGGTTTTGGGGGAAGTTTTCTTGGGGTTTTTGTTGAGAAATTGATGGGGTTTTGGTTGTGGGTTTGGAATTTCAGATTGTAAAGCTTGACGGTTTTTTAGTAGAGATGATACTGGAAATGGAACAGTTCTCAGCGCTGGAGGTATTTTCCCCATTTTCCCTCTCTCTCTCTCTCTCTCTCTCTCTCTTCTTCTCCTTCTTCTTCTTCTTCTGCTGCTGCTGCTGTTCGTTCTTCGGGGCTAGGGCTTTGCTGGGTTTTAGCAGTAGTTCCACCATTGCCAGTGAGACAGATGGGCGAGCCAACTCGTAGAGCCCAATGATTGGGCCGGACCCAAGCTTTGGGAGCCCATCAGAGTTCGTTAGATGGGCTTATGTGGAACCCAATTTTTTAAAAGCCCACAATTTTTTTTGGATAACCGGATGTCTGGTCTACGCGCATCTCAACTAATTTCGGAGTCCTGAAGGTAATGATAGGGCGTAACCCCAATGGTCCACAAGAATAAAATGAGGTGGAATGATATACTATAGTACTCTTTTGAATTGTTTGCTTTTTATTGGAGTCCTGATGGGGGAACTAATCATTACAGATATTCCTAAATGAACTTAGGGGTGCCCAGTGGGACAATCGTCCGCCCGGTCCGTCCAAATCTACCTAACCGATCTGTCTGCAAACCCTTCCGAGATATATTACAGATGTGTGTGAATCTTTATATAGTTTTGGCAGATTCGGTTTGGGTTTGATTCGTCTGATCCGCACAATCCGCCCAACAGCCCTTTTCCACTCCCCTTGTCTGTAAAACCGATTCAACCATACCTCACTCACAAACGGCGGGTGTGGATGAAGAATACGACATTCTGTGACGAGTGGATCGATTTGGAAACAATCCGATCCCCCCAAAACTGATCCGTGGACAGGCCTAAAAGAAGGGCAAGCCCAACAATGGGCAGGCAAATTGTGTAGTGTACATTACGGTGCACATATCTATTATATTATAACTAGATACTTTTTTCTATCAAAACTCCAACAATGTTCTATATTTTACATATCATCTATTATCATGTACATTCTTCTTTTTCATCTTTTCTTTATTATTATTAAATTAATTGTGTGTGAGGAAGTGGGTGATAAGAAATGTTAAAAGTAATTTAAGTAATAGATGGTGAATAGTACCTCAACAAATGAGAGCATATTTGTTGAGTTATTATTCATGGATGCACTTTACGTTGTCATTTATTGAGTCTCTTGGAGCTTTAATTTAGTTGTTCGCTAGCTAAAATACTTAAAAGAAAACATATAGCCAGGCTCTTGTGCTTGCCCTATAACTTGAGTGTCAGAAGAGAAAACAGTTTGTCATAAGAGTTAAACGCCCTGTTTGGCGATCGGATTTGCACCCGGATTTGGCTCAGCCCCGGATTTGTAATCCAGGGCCCACCTCCGGCCGGCGTTTGAAGCACAAATTTCGTTCCCAACTCTAACCGGACTATTTTCACTGTTTGGAGTGTAAATCCGGCTTCACCCGGATTTGCCAACGACAGCCTTGACCCTAATTTGTAATAGTGCACATAGAACATAAGTGTAACGAACGCAAACAACATAAGTTGTCTGCTATTACAGGTTCCGCAAAGTTGATTCAAATCGCGGGTTATTTTTTAAAAACAAAAATTGTATTTGTCCATGTAAAAAATTAGCTCAATCTGATAAATGATAACTGTAAGGGTTTTTTTTAGAATTCACAGGGCTTTACACGGACCCATATAAATTTTTATGAAAAAATTGCAGTTTTGAATCATCTTGCAAGACACAAAATAGGCCCCACAAAAGTATTAATAAAATCATATCACATTTGGGGATTGCAAAAAAGAAGCCAAAACGGCTGAGTTTCGATGCGTGGCAAGCACTACTGTCCCATGGGGACACGGGACACCAGGCCTCAGCATAAGGGGGGATTAGTTAAGAAGTGAATTAGCGAAGAAAAAGTTTTTTTGGTAGGTGAAATGGGGTGGATAAATAAATAATGGGAGAATTTAGTTTGCTGACCTTGTATAATCTTTGCAAGGAGAATACGAACAGGATTTGGACGGTTTTGGGGTCACTTCAGTAATTCAGCACACCCAAATAAACCAGCAATGGGAAATTCGAGTGCTAAGGGGGGGTGTTCCAGTAAGGTGGTTTTTTGAAAAAATTGTTTTTTCACGGTTTTTTATGCGATGTATTGTGAGAGAATGACCTGTCTCGGTTTTTGAAAAAAACAGTTTTTTGTTAGTGGAACACCCCAAGACGAATCAAAAACTGGATAAAGACCAGCTCTTCTTAGCTTATCCCAACTCCATCCTTGTCCCCACTAAGAGGGTGTTTGGGCGACAGATTTTGGCCTTTCGCATTCTCTTTTTCTCCTTTTGCCTGTTTGGGCGACAAACACCAAAAACTTACTCTTGAGAACTCATTCTCCACAAGTGGTGGCTAGCTCATGCGGTAGAACTCTAGATACCCCACACTGTATTCCGTGATCGAGTCACATTCCTCCCTTCCCTCATATAATAGATTAGGAATGACGAATGACAAGAAAAAAAAAAAAAAAAACCCTCAATCTCCATTTTTTTTATGTTACAAACCAAAAGCCAAAAAGAGCGCCATAGATCTTTTTTTATTTCTACTTCTTGTTTTCCTTTTGCAAAATGCATTCTAAACATTTTTCTCAAACACTCTTTTTAGATTCAAAACACATTATGACTATAATCTAAAAAGCCAAAAAATAAAAAAGTTAACAATAAAAAGCTGGAAAGTGGACTCCCTAACACTTCCTATAACTAATTGAGATGGAGCTTATAGACGTCGGTTTTTCATTTTGAGGCGTGGGGCCCGAGTTTGCTTAAATCACTAAACTTTGGGATCCATCAAGTCAAACATATGCCAAGACTTGTAGTTACCATTCGCACATTCTAACCAGATGCCGCGATCCTTCGCATCCCATAAGAAAATTGGGGACTCGAGATGGCCGCCTTGGCATCCTGCTCGTCCCCTATTTTTTTTTTTTTTAAGAATGGTAGCATATATGAAATTTTTTTAGAAGTGTTCGTAAAAAGAAAAATAAACAATTTAGATTCATTGTGAACCTAAAAAGTATCGGGACTTTTTCTGAAAAATTTGTCATGTATCCTAACATTTTTACTCTTTTTTGTTTGCCTAAAAATTTTGGCTACTAATGATATTATGCCTAACGAGGGGAATGACACATGGAAATTTACCATTTGGGTCCCGAATTCAACATTCCTGGTTCCATCAATCATGGACCCCAGCCAGTAGCCTAACAGTTATCTCCTGGTTCTTTTACAAGAGAGACTAGAGTCTGAGCCTCAGCAGATGCGTTTGGGATCTAGGGCTATAGATAGCTTCTAGACCTCTTCTGGACTAACTCACTAACTCTCCCGCTAACTCTCATTGATGTATATCGAATGGAAAAAATTATAGACCCCGGCCAACTGAGCAATGAAGGGACCTCTTTCAGAAACCAAAGCATATTCCACACAAGCAATTGGCATCCTAACACTATTATCATTGTGCATTGCGAAAAAGAAAAAAGAAACACTACTACACAATCTCATGACACGATCATTGGCAGCCAGCAGCCGTGTATTCCTCGGGTTACATCGCGGGACTCGGTTCCCATCTAGCACACGACTTCTACGTACCTCAGATTATCTTCTTGATTTTTCTTCTTATCATTATCTTCTTGATTTTGACTACAGGTTTATCGACACAAGTTCTCCGCAATCAGCTCCTGTCATGACTCATGATATTATGTTGGAAACCCAGAAATGGGACAAAATCAAAGCTCGCAAGTCATGGGGAAACTACCTGTATATGATACCATACCACAACTCCTTCCACACGTTCTGCCTCCTCTTTGTTTTTCAGGTCAACTCTACAAATTCTCTAACTCTTTTGACACGTTCAATTGAAAATGATTTGAGCCTAACTATTGGTCTTGAGTACTTTCCAGGCCCCTAAGCTAACTGGACTTTATTTTTTTTAAAGTCTCGAGCTTAAAACATAATTTTCAAATGTTATTAAAAGGTGCTTTGGCAAAATAATTAATTCAGTTTATTTTTGTGTCAATTTTTTGTGGATTATTACTTCTTCTTAACAAGAGGAATCTAAAAACTGAGAAAATATGATCAAAAATTTAAAAAAATTCACTAAAGACAAAAATCATCCAATTTTTTTTTTTTTTTGTGAATTATTGGATCATTTTTGTCTTTATTCACAGAAATTTTAATTTGGTTAATAATTTTTACTTTTAAGATTCCTTATATAGAGACAAACCAATAATACACAATAAATCAACACAAAACTAATAAATGGGAAATTATTTTGAATAAAAAAAAAACTAAATCAATTATTTTGCCTACGGGTGTTCCACTAACAAAAAACTGTTTTTTCCAAAAACCGAGACAGGTCATTCTCTCACAATACATCACATAAAAAACCGTGAAAAACCGGTTTTTTCAAAAAACCACGTTAGTGGAACACCCCCTTGTCAGATCATTCTACATAGTAAGAAATTCAGATTTATTTGGGCCATCTGTTGTCAATTAGATTCTAGGATAAGTCTCCGAAAAAATAAGGTTGAAATTTCACGGCAACCATCTCAACTATGCACATTTTTCTATGCACATTTTTCACGGAAATTCCCTAACATTTAAAACCATCCAAATAGACCCTCCCATTTTTATGAAGTGAGAAAAAGACAAACTCTGCTTATGGAATGTAGTTAACCGACATAGATGATGGTTCATCTATAAAAATCGTCCACATTTCAGCTAACAGAGTTAGTCATTTTGTCATTTCATAAAGATGGGGGCTTTGTTTGGGCAGATTTAAACGTTAGTGGTTCTTCGTATGAAACCAACATAGATGAGGGGTCCACAACCACAAATTAATCAACATACTTGTGTATGAGTTAGTCTAGATACCCTGAGTTATCACCAAAAAAACGAAAAAATCAAATAGCTAATATATACGAAAGATTAGTGGTTGCCCGTATGTAACGTTTCAGGTTCTCTCAAAAGACTACGTGGGCCTTACAGTGTGTTGTGTAGGGGTGTACATCAGTCTGGTAGTCCACCCAATCCCGCCCTGTTTTTTTAAGGCTTGGAATAAATAGTAGGGATGACAATTACCCCCGCTCCGTCCCCGCCTCCGACCTCCCCGCCCCGATCTAAGCGGGTAATCTCTGATCCGATAAGTAAATGGGGCGGGGATGGTATTTGCTTCCTCCGATCCGTTTAACCCAATCCGACTCCGATTATAGTTATTACTAATTTTTATATGTGTAGATCTATATACATTTCATTAGTTTGGTATTATAAGAGCAAAATACCTAATAATATATCATTATTTTGTGTCTTTGTTTAATTTGTGATATTTTTTCGAACTATCATTACTACTCATCAATATCTTGTTTTCTTGTCAAAATATTTTAAAGAACAAAGATATCAAAAATTTATACGGTAAATGGGGACTTGATTTATCCCCGAACCCGACATACCTCCGATTTTCCCCGCTCCTAGTCTACCTCCAAAAGGAACGGGGCGGGTACGGGGGAGGGAAAATTAGGCTCCGATCCGACCTGTTGCCATCCCTAATAAATAGTTAATCCGAATTGGGTTGAAATATTAAGCATGTTTACTACATGAGCTGGGTTAGGAAAATTCCTCTGAGACCCATCCCACCTAGCCTGATTTTAAATAATATTTTATTTTTATACTATATATAAGTTACTACGTTACAGCTGGAACCTAGCTACTTAGGGTTAGATTATCTTGATGAAGAGACGCATCTCTTCATCACCTCTTATTCAATGAGATCTCCTTGTTTCTTATTCTACGATTATCTGTTGTTAATATTATTGTAAAAACTTAGAACTTTAAGTATATTATTACAGTTGTAAATTGTAATTGTGATCGTTATGATTGATTAATTTATGTTTGCAGTATTATGGTTTAGAAAAATAAATGAGCTTGTTAGACAGGCTTGGGAAATTAAAATTTTATTTGGGTTGGACTTGGGCATATTAAATGAAGCCCGATTATAAATGGATCGGGCTTGGTAATGCACAAAATGTTTGCCTATTCAGAAATTTTCTTTTTTTATACTAATTGCAAACAATTTTTCATCATTGCACGATATATATTTTTGCCACCGCTGAATAAAATTCTAGAGCCACCCCTGGTCACCGCTATGTAGTGTCCAAATACCTTATCCACCAAACCTTGCACTGAACTTATATGAATGTGTGGTGAATAAAAGTGTAGGAGCACCATGTAGAGTTGCTCCAAGACCATAGAATAATTGGTCCATGTTTCACATACTAAAGACATTATTAAGTGCTCCTCGAGCCCCGCCATTTACACGTTGCCGATATATAGAGCATAATTTGTATGAACTCTATTAAAATTAAAATATGTTGCTCCAGCCTTAAAACACCCCATGAGGCTCTTCTTGGGACACTGAATAATCATTCGACTAAAACAAAAAAGGGGAGAAATGTTCTAGAACAGGGTTAGCCTAACTTTATTATTTGGAATATTTTTTTACATTTTTTTTTGGTCTTATAATCCTTCCGTCTCTATTTTTTTTTTTTACAATTTTTTTAAATCTTCGTTTAGATAACATTTACCTCACGTCATGGACTCAGAAACCATCAAAACAGCCACACTAGTTGAATAGTCTATGTGGGGCACACGACAAGAATAGTCCTTCGCCCGTTTCTGCCTCCATCGCCTATAAAAACCCTCCCCATTTACCCCATCTAACAAATTAATTCAGAAAAGAACGAAACTATTCCAATTTTTTTTTTATAGTAACAAAACTAAATCTATTTTTGATAGGAAAATTCTAAAATTAGACCATTGTACTGTTGTTAAGGTTTAAAAAAAATTGAAATATGTAAAAAGTTTATAGAAATATTTGAAAGTGTATAAAAAGTGAAACAAATACACTGAGGCGTGTGGGTTTTTTTTTTTTTTTATCTTCTTTCAGATAACATTTACCCCACGTCATGGATGCAGAAACCATCAAAACAGCCACACTAGTTGAATAGTCTATGTGGGACACATGACAAGAACAGTCCTTCACCCGTTTCTGCCTTCATCGCCTATAAAAACCCTTCCCATTTCCCCATCTAACACACAAGCTACAACCAAAAACACAAACAGAAAAATGAGGACTCTGGCACTCCTTTCCCTCGCTCTCCTCTCCATACTTGGAGCCTCAGCGCAAGATATCAGTTCTCTTATTAGCAAGGACACCTTTGAGCAGATATTGAAGCACAGGAACGACGCGGCATGTCCAGCGAAAGGGTTTTATACTTACGAGGCGTTCATCGCTGCTGCCAATGCGTTCGGTGGTTTTGGAACTACCGGCGATGATGTTACAAAGAAGAGAGAGATTGCGGCCTTTTTGGCTCAAACTTCTCACGAAACTACAGGTAAATAACTAATGAATTTTTTTAATATATTGGTGCATAAAATTTATAAAGTCATTATAGTCAGATATGCACAAAGAAAAAAGAAAGACAGAATTTTTCGTAATGGACTTGATTAAACTATGGGTTGCATGACATATATTATGGGTTTTAAACCTTTTTGTATGTGGAGATCTTAAAACGCATTTTAACTATCGCTCACCCAAAATGGTACGAACCCAGAAAGAAACTTTGTTGGGTCGTTTGTCTAAGATAAGCGCTACTTGTATTTTTTTATTTTTTTTTGCATTTATTCAATTTTTTCCACATAAAACAAGAACGTCTAATTAAATGAACATGTATTGATCAATCATATGTTTACGTGCATATGTAGGTGGGTGGGCAACGGCTCCAGATGGACCATATGCATGGGGATACTGTTTTCTTCAAGAACAAGGTAACCCACCGGATTATTGTGTTGCTAACCAGGATTGGCCTTGTGCTCCTGGGAAGAAGTACTATGGCCGCGGTCCCATCCAAATTTCATAGTAAGTACATCTCTCTCTTTCTCTCTCTCTCTCATTCTCGTGATAGAAAGTGAAAAGGAAGAAAAAATTTCAAATACTATATTTCTCTTCCCTTGTTTGGTTCTTGACCAAAGCGTAGGAAAAAAATTTCAAACGCCAATGCAATTTTTTCCTCAATTTCTCTTTGAACTTTCCTCTTTTTTCTCAATTATTTTTGGAGTGATTTTCACACTCCACATTCTCCAATAATTCCCATCTCTCCATATACTGACTTTTATTGACCTTGACTTTTGCAGCAATTACAACTACGGTCCAGCAGGAAAAGCCATCGGAAGCGATCTACTAGCCAACCCAGATTTAGTCGCAACTGACCCAACCATTTCTTTCAAAACAGCCTTCTGGTTCTGGATGACCCCGCAATCCCCGAAACCCTCCAGCCACGACGTCATCACCGGCCAATGGACCCCCTCGGCAGCCGATTCAGCTGCAGGTCGGGTCCCGGGGTATGGTGTTATCACTAACATAATCAACGGTGGGATCGAGTGTGGAAAAGGATCCAACGCACAACAGGAGGATCGGATAGGGTTTTACAAGCGATACTGTGATATCCTGGGAGTTACATATGGGGATAACCTTGACTGCAACAACCAAAGTCCTTTTGCCTAAGCCCGCATAATATTGCGAATAATTGTTATGTGCTTCAGGAATATTATTGGGAGATATGTTGGGGCCGATGCATAAATAATTAATGTTACGAAATAAGAGAATTTGAATTCTCATCTGTAATGGATAATCTGATTACGACTGTAAGACATGGTTGAATAAAGATGTTTGAAATTTCAGAATGATGAATTGTGGCTATGGTGATGTATTGTGACATGATCTTATACTTCTCTTTTTGCTTTCTATTTTTCGTACTCTTCATGGACAGGGACAGCGTGTACAAGGCCTAGTTTTGGAGAAGAACTTGCATGTGGACAGGTACTATCATGCGGTACACGTCGCTGCATCCGAGCCGTCCAAACATGTTTTGGATGGCCCAGATTTGCTAGGGTAAATTTGCTACCAAAATTATAAAATTTCCACTCTCAAATCTGGGCCGTCCAAAATATGTTTGGATGGCTTAGATGCGTTGACGGGTACCCCGTGGCGTTACACGTTCGGCATGCAAGGTTTTTCTCGTAGTTTTGCTTAATAATTTGTTTACATTATTTTTTTGTCCCTTAGATAGTTATATCTGTTTTTGGATATAGCATAAAAATTGTGTTGAAAACTCTCTGTGTTGTGATAAAGGATAGAGAAAAACAATCTACAACAGAAATAACTATGAACTATCTAAAGGATAGAAAGAGGAAGCCTGAACTCAAAGCTTAATTAGATCGAAGCACTCAATCACTTGGGTTATTGGCAGCTGGACTGTAGCTCTAATTTTCCAAAAAGCACACAACAATTAAAATGAGGTCGAAAGATAAATGTTTTTTGTTTTCTGAAAAAAATTTAGCGTCAATTTGAAATAATTACGAAAATATTCCGAATCACATACCCACCATTTAAAATTAACATGCGAAATACTAACTTTGAAGTAGCATCTACACTAATAAGATAAGAAAAATACAAGCATGACAAAAAATATAGCCCGTTTCTCACGTTAAACAATTTATCATGGACATTTGTGCCAATATGTGATAATAGTAGGGGTTGATTTGTCTTAACAAGTCCATCCCCATGGGATAGATTCATAATACTAGGGCTGTCCAGCGGATCATCCGATCCGCCAATCCGACCAATCCGAACCATCCGTTGATCCATCCGTGAATGTTCGGTTCGGTTTCGGATCGAGAATTTCTTATCTGGCGGTTCCGGATCCGGATCGGATCGGATCCGCTCGATCCGCTCAATCCGCTCAATAATCCATCTTTAATCTGTCAAATTCGCCCGATCCGACCCAATCCGATCCGATCCGTAACCGATCCGTGAATGTTCAGTTCGGTTCCGGATCTTAAAAACCATAATCCGCTCTGAGCTGATCGGATCGGATTCGTATCCGATCCGTCCGGATCCGATCCGTGGACACCCCTACATAATACCATCTACCTCTTGGGTTGGTGAATCCCGTATTTTTGTTGGATTGACAATCTGGTGGGATTGCCAGGGCCGGCCCTGACATTTCAGGGGCTTAAGACGATGTTTGAAAATGGAGGCCCTTAAAAATGCTAGCGAAACTAAATGAAAAGTTTATAAACACCGTTTCAAAACTACAAGCATGTATTTAACATTGAAAAAAGGTGAAATTCCTAAAACACCCCCTCGTCTTTTCCATTTTTCCTAAAACACCCCCCAATCTTTGAAAACGTCCATACACACCCCCTCATCTATAAACGTTTTCCAGCTTGACCCCTTCTGTCAAATGTCCGTTAATTGTCAAGAACAAAAACTATAAGTTAGATGAAAATACCCCTTCTCTCTCTCCCCAACCCTTGCACTTGGGCGGAGAAAACAGATAATGATGATGGGTGCTCTCTCTTGCTCCTAACCATGAACTATTGAAGGATAGGGAGGTCACCAATTACAACACTCAACAATCAATTTGTACATAACTCAACAATCAAACAACACATTCTAAGAATTATGTGGAAGAGGGAAAACTAGGTTTTCCTGGAACCCTTCGAATCTCTCACATTCAGCCACGCATTTCTTCCGAATGGATTTACCTGGAAGTTTCCTCCGGTCAACAATGGTAGCCACACGTTAAACACATGGCGGACAAGCTTAGCCACACGTCAACAATGGTAGCCACAAATAAAATGAAACTTCCTCTTCCTTGCAGCTTCTAAGTTTGTCTTGATCTATCAAGCTTATTCACCAACATGAACTGGGTATGCCAACTGACAGAACCGATGTGTCAAAGTTATGACAACTTCGTAGGCGTCGCTTATCGTCATCCGGGGTATCATTTAACTGGATGTACGTAATGTATATGATTGTTCTTGTTTGGAATCAAAGTTGAGAAAACTAGGGTTTGGATTAATTTTTTCTAATTTGTTGTATTGGTGTTGTTTTAATTTTTTTTGATTTGTTGTATTGGTGTTGTTTTGAGAGGCTACCGGAATTAGATAAAGAGGATATGAAGAAGATGAAGGATATGAGCAGTGGTGAAGGATAGAAGCAGTGGAGAAGAGTGTGTTTTTGACATAGAAGAATCTTACCAGGGTAAACTTGTCATTTTTTGACTTTCGTTAACGGAGTAAGGGTTTTTTTCAATTTCCAATAGATGAGGGGGTGTGTATGGACGGTTTTAAAGGTTATGGGGTGTTTTAGGAAAAATGGAAAAGATGAGGGGGTGCTTTAGGAATTTAACCTTGAAAAAAAACCCCCAAAATTAAAGTATCTAGGAAATTAGATAGCAATTCGAATAAAAATTTTGCAATTCATTCAGTCATATAGCAGGCATGCTTCCGAACATTATTTTCAGCAAAGCAAACACATGACACACATGACACACCGATAGTGAAAACTGATAAAGAATACATGTGCAATTTACGAATCAGGTGAAAAGAATTAGTCCAAAAGTGAGAGTTTGGTATTAGTATTACTTGGTATGAAGTTTTGAGATTAAAAAAAAAAAGCTCAGAGTGATCAGGGAGAGGGAGAGAGATTTCACCTTTGTTGTTGACGTCGGCAGTCGGATTTGGTATTTACAAATAGTATGAAATTGAAGTATCCAATCTGTATTGAAATTGCTCTGAATATGCTTGGTGTCTTTTTTTTTTTTTCTTCTGTTAAAGCTCCCATTATATAGCTTGAAAAAATATGAACGTTAGGGAGACAGACCGTTGGGCAAAATCTTCTAGATATGCTCTTCTGTAATAGCAAATCATCACCGTTTGGAATGTGTCCGTTGAGCCGTATTATCTTCTAGGAATTGATCTCCCTTAATGCCAAAACCATTGAGCTGATATCTACTCTTACCAATATTGGTCCGTAATGTTCCAGTGTGTTAATTGTGGAGCTTTGAATATCGCATCATACATGTTTGTTGAAATGCTTCAATGAGTTCATTTGCATAATTAAAAAATTATCATATTCTCCTAAAAGAATGGTCGTGGGTTGGCAAATTCATCATCATTTAGACTTTTGCGATCTTAGTTGTTATTTGTTGTATATTGTAGTTTGATAAAAATCAGTTATATCCAACTGATTCAACATCATAGCCTGAAACAGATAGATATTTATAACCTATTATAGTTTATTCAGTGTTTCTTAATGTTGCTCTGTGCTTTTTTCTTTCTTTGAATATTCTCTTACTCAGGGTGATTCATAACATTACAAGATGGCCAATTTTATAGGCAGGAAAGAAGACAACATAATAAATAAATTTACTATTTCAATCAACTTAATAGTACATAATTAATAATCTTGTCTCGTTGACTCGTTGTTTTGCAACTTCATCTACATATGTGGTATTCTATCTTATTAGTTTCAACTTAATCTCAAATATATAGTGACAATGTTTTTGTAATGAGATAACGTTCAATAGATCATTGTGGAAGAAATAAAGATGTACCCGATTTGGGTCGTCTTGTGGATCGGGCCACAGCCCTGTTTGGTTCGAGGAAATTCAGTATTTTCTCCGTTATCTTCCAATGTCAAAAGAAGAATTTGTTGTGATCGTCATCTGCTTCAAAACTAGGGTTTCTTATTATTTCCTTTTCTGTCTCAAGGCTATTTTTTTTTCCCCAAAGATTTGGAGACACCTCTATGACCTTTTTATGGCTTCGATTATTTTCTTTGTATCATATATTTGCTTGAGCATACGCATTTGAATGAGAGAAAAGAAGGTGTTTAGTTTTGAGTTTTGTTTAGTTGCTCTGACAGATGTTCTTGCATATATAATCGTGGGGTGGTGAGAGAAATATTCATCGTCTAAACGGTTTCCAGTGTTTTATAATCGTTTGAGTTTTGGTCTCTATGTTTGTTCTTGAATGTGTAGGAAGATGAGTGCTAATTAAATCTTGGCCTTTAAGTTCTAACTGTGTTTATGTCCTTGAAGCCAAAGCAACATGACGATGCTTTACGCGTCAAATCTGGAGCGAAGAGGTCAAAACAAAGAACGCTTTATATATTTTCTAAAAATACTAATAATACCCTCAGGATTCACAATCCATAAACAGAGAGCAGGAAGACAGTTCTGTCCACACGTAGCAAAATGTGGTCTCTCTCTCTCTCTCTCTCTCTCTCTCTCTCTCTCTCTCTCCCCATTTGCAGCGCTTTGGTACTCTTGACCTTATTTGCCACATCGGAGAAGAGTGACGATCCTAAGTTGGTGATGTTGGCTAAAGGCATGAACAAGAAGTATGACAAATATTGGGGTACATTTGACAAGATAAACCAATTGTTGTTACATGCAAATGTTCTTGATCCTTGTTAGAAATTTGTTTTTGGGAGATGGTGCTGGAGTAAATACTATGATAAAAAAAGGTTGTTGATCACAAGATTTTCGAGATGAAAGAAGGGATGGCAAGACTTTACAATTGGTATGAGATGAGGAGCATTCAATATGCGGAAGAACGTAATGTTGGTGAGTCTAGAAACATGGAGAAAAATGCAAAGGGGTCTTTTGATTATTTTGATGAAATGGAGTCAGACTTTGAGAGTTTCATGCAAGCGGAGACTAATATGGTGGCCAAATCGGAGTTAGAGAGGTATTGGTTGGAAAGTAACGAGTCCAATGAAAAAAAAGATGAAGATGGCAAACCGGAGTTCAATGTCTTGGGTTGGTGGAAAGATAAGTGTTCCAAGTATCTCATTCTCTCTCAAATGGAAAGGGATATTCTAGCTATTCTGGTATCAACCGTTGCATCCGAATCTGCTTTTAGCACGGGCAGGCCCGGCCCTGTGGGCAGGCTGGGGAGGCCCGGGCCTGGGGCCCCCCGGTTTTTGGGGCCCCTTCTCGTAGGAAAAAAAAAATAAAAAAAAATAAAATATATATATATATATATATATACCATCCACTTCCCATAAGGGACCCTGATGGAACAAAAAAAACGCACCAAGTCGTCACAGCCCTTGGATCAAATCGGACGGCTGCCATTTAAAAGACCCACACGCGGGTTAAAAGAGCAAGGCGGGTTGGATCATAAAGGGTTCGCGGGTCAAAATCAACATACGGGTTAAAACACTTTACCCTTTCCTCTTACCCAGTTCTCTCACAGACGACGTGCGAAGAGAGAGAAAGAGGGAGGAGAAGAAAAACGAAGGAAGAAGAAGAAGATCAGGAAGGAAGAAGACGATCCCCCAAGGACGAAACCGATCTTCTACGAAGGTCTCTCTCTCTCTGCTTCGGTTTCATTTTCTAGGGTTTCGAATTGGGTGTTTTCTAGGGTTTCGAATCGGGTTTATCCCCTTCTTGTTTGCTTATGTTTTCGTTTTCTAGGGTTTCGAAATGGGTTTAGATTTCGTTTTGTGAGTGTGGCTTGTTCAAGGAAGCTATATGATCAACATCAGAGAAAATGAACTATTGTAGGTCGACCGATTTTTTTTTGCCAATTAGATTTCGTTTTGTAAATGGTATTTTTTACAGAGATCTTTCTGTATGATAAACACTGATCATTGCACTCGGAACTGTTCCTAAGAGTTTTGGCTCCGTAGGTACGGAGCACATTTGTAAGAAATTTTCACTTAATAATCTCGATTGTAAGAAATTCACTTTGTAAGAAATTGTCACTTAAAATCCATTGTGTGAATATTCTTGTTAGGGCTGTTAATTGTGCATGGCATCACCATAGCAAAATATGCTGCCATAGGCCATGAATCTGTGTTTTGGTTGTCCCTGGACCCTGGTTCATAAACACAGGTGATGACCCTTGCGTAGGTAAAACTGATTAGTTCTTCACTGATTAGTATTTAATATGCGTTAGTTCTGTGCTTAGAGACATGCAATAACATTTCCTTTGTTGTTGAGAAGAATTGTTGTTCATATACTTTCAAATCCGGTCAGTATAATTGGAAACTAAAATGTGATTGGTGCACATTTGCAAGTCCTCTTAAACAAAAGGGCAAAAGGGACATAAGGATTCATCCACTTTATTTTCTAGCATTGATCTAAATTGCTTTTTTGACTTTGAATTCTGAAAATGGGGCTGATTGATAGTTCAATAGTTGAACCTTGATCTTCATATTGTGTATCATCATGACTTTTAATTTTGTTTTTACTTGGTCCTTGCCAGTCATGACTACTTCAAGCAACATGGGTACCAATCCAGATAACTATCTTCGATTTCGAAACAAAGCATGTTGGTGTGGCATGAGAGCTGCTGTGAGGATTTCGGAGTCAGACCGTAATCCTAGAAGGCTCTACTATGGGTGTCCAAAGGAGACGAAAGACGAAGGTAGATGCAACTATTGGAAGTGGTGCAATCCAATTGGGTATCATCCAGAAACTGATGAGGGTTTGAATGACGTGAACCTAAAGAAGTTTGACGAACGTGTTCAAGGCATGCAAGTCGCAGTGGACAATTTGAAATATAGAGTGAATATACTCATGCTCTTGATTGCTGTAGCATTGGTAATTCTACTTGTTAAGTGATTGTAATGGTGTATGAACAATATGTAATGGTGCTCATGGGGGTATTAGTGGCAACTAACCATTTTTGTTGTAATTGTTGTGCTATCGAAGCATAAACAATGCATGAACAATTGTATTGGGGATTGCATTCGGCATTGTAATTTGTAGAAGTACTGGCCTACTTAGTGATCTTGTCGGTCTGCTGTGTTTCATACACACTTGGTCTGAATCCAAAATTCAGAAGCTTGGTCTGATTCCCAAATTCAACACTTGTATTTATCCCTACCCAACTCATTTTGACCAGATCCTGTGACCCACATTGGTGAGTTGACCTTGGTGATTACTAGAAACTCATGCCAAATGGAGTATCCCAGTAACAATCAGAACCACAAAACATAACTCTATTTCATATACACTTTAAAGGACATAATTTAGAAACTCAATTAAGGAACATGATGTTTCAAAGGACATAACAAGATGTTTCAAACCGAAGCTGGTTTGACAACTCCAGAAACCCAGAATTCAGTACACAAGTTTCATAATCTACTGGATAGGGCATAATTATACAGCGTGCATCCATTAAAGTGGCTCAAACATGTACTACTAAATCCACAAGTTTGAATGAATATCCTCCTAACTTCCAACTTTCTTCTACCTCTGGTACGGTTTACCACGAACAAGAAACTGCAAATGAACTGCAACGGCAGACCACACAATGGAACAGAGAAGAGGGTACCAATTGAACTGCAACGGCAGACCATCACCAATTGCACGCCATTCATTCTGCTACACAAGTAAGGGACATTCATAAGCAATTTGAGAACTACTATTGTTTTTCTAATTGGAGGAAATTCAGATCATTTCACAACTTCGAACACAAGTCCAGTATCACCCATTCAAATCACAAATACCAGAAACATGCTTCATAAACAGTACCACCCATTCAAGTCCAGTAGCACCCATTGAAATCACAAATAACAAAAACATGTTAAGCTTACATGATGAACATTTTGAGCTTACTGAAACACTTACATTCGTCGTTCAAGTCCATGTCGTCCTGCTCAACATCCTCGTCATCCTCGTCATCCTCGTCGTCCTCGTCGCTCAACCTAACATCTCCGCTAGAGCTACAAACAAATTTCACAATTAAATTAAAAAGATACAGCATACAAATTATAAATGAACATTTTCAGATGCATACACATACATTCCAAGAAGTACCGGACAATTCCGTTTGTCATGTGTCGCCAATTTCCCACAACCATTGCAACGCCTCTTCTTCTTCATGGCCTTCTCTTTCCCTCCTTTCAGCCGTTTACCACAACCCTTTGACCTAACTGGTCGTGGTTCTTTCAGAATAGGTTCCTTTCCAAGAGAAAAAGGCTTTCGGACACTACTCTCTTCGCGAATATTCAAGTCACTCATCTTGGATGCAAGTCGCGCTTCTGTTGATACCAAATATTCTTCCAAACCTTCAGCCTCGTTTTCACTTAACAAACATGCATCAATTACTCTGCTAGCTAGTCGGAAAAGCCTATTTCTCTTCATTAACATAGAAGTGTCACATATTTCAGAAACGGTCCCGTCATCCATAACCCTGGTAGCTTTTGCTGATTTAGTCCACCTCCGCAATATGTATTGTTCAGGTAATTCCTTGATCTGCTTTTTAGTGAAGTAAGCCAAGATATGGCGACATGGAATTCCGTCGGACTCAAACTTCTTACAGCTGCATTTAACAAAGTTTGATGACTTGTCTAACACAAGCTCACGACCCTTGGAATCAGGGAGACTTGACCTCATAACATTGTACTTAGCCCACAATTTATCTTTAAATGTACCCTTGACGGCATACGCCCCACTGTCCAAGAGTTCCTGTTGGAACTTGTAAAAAACACTTTGTGTGTACACTTCACGCATTGTCGACTCCATCAATGTTTTTGTTACGAGGAGTGGCTTCTCATTCACATCTTTATGATCCGAATCTAATTCATTATGCCTTATATGTGACAGTGCCCTAGCAAACCTCGTCACAAAATCCAACAAAGAATTTTTTGGGCACACATACCGCTTGAAGAATGCATGACAGCCTTCGGCTCTTTGACTACTTGTCATGTGGGCAGAAAATATGTGTCTCGTATATGCCGGAACCCATCTCTCACGAATTTGGTACAAACCATCTAACCATTCATTGTTACACAAATTAGCTTTCGCAACAATCTCTCCCCATCTCCTTTCAAACTCTTCGGGGGTCTCGGAGTTCCATATACAGTTACGGAACTCATCATAATGTTCTTTATAGTATATAGCACTTATTTTTTCTGAAAATTTACACACAATATGCCAAATGCAATACCTGTGGACCGTATTTGGAAGGCGAGTACTGATTGCTTTTGCCATTGCCGGATCTTGATCAATTATGATCATTTTGGGAGCCCCAGCCGGCATTGCTTCCAACCATACATTGAAAAGCCACTCGAAAGCATTGGTTTTTTCGCCACTTAAGAAAGCACACCCGAACATTGTTGTTTGACCATGGTGATTAACCCCTATAATAGGTGAGAAGATCAATGAATATTTGTTTGTCTGATAAGTTGTATCAAACACCACCACATCCCCAAAATATTGGTATGACTTTCTCATGGTCGCATCGGCCCAAAAACAATGATACAAACTCCCTTCATCATCTGGCAAGATTGAGAATATAAAACTAGGATTCTTTTCTTGTTGGGCCTCAAAATACTCAACCAACAAACTAGCGTCAAAGCCATCTACCATTTTCCTTTTATCTCTTTGAGCATTATAGAGATCTTGTTGAGAACATCCAACATTTTGAAGACCTCCGGCTTGCATCTCCAAAATACTCATTTGTTGGTGGGTCGGTACATTTGCATTGCCAAGTTGGTCTGTCAAAGCTCTTTGGGCAGCTGACAATTTACGATGAGATCGTAATAAATGCACCTTCCTTGGTGTGGCAAGCGTGTGGTTGTGAGTGGCGACAAATTGTGTGATAGCAAACCCCTCACCCCGTTTCACAACAGTCATTTTTGCACCGCAATTCTCTCTAGTTAACCCCCTTTTCCGTATAGTGTTTTCAGATACATTTTGCGTATACTTTTTTGCTCTCACCCCTTCTTTGTGACAAACAAATTCCTTCCTAATGGTTAGACCGCCCTTTCCCAACTTGCTTGAATTGATTCGAACCCCAAATCCAGCTTCTCTAGCATAATCATTGTAAAACCTGTGAGCTTCTTCCAAACTGGCAAACACCTTATCAACCTTTGGTATCAACTCATCCTTCACTTGAGGAGTGTAAAGAGCTTCAGAAGAAGCTCCAGATGATGCACAAGCTTGATTGTCTGACGGTGAGTATAGTACATCTCGCAAAGTTGGCATTCTGAAGACATAAAATGACTCAAACATTAGTAAGACAAGTAGAAGTACGATAAGCAAACATTTTTACACTCATGCACAAGCTATGGTCTAAACAAAGAGAGAAAGAGATAACCATGGCCCATTTGAATCACATCAGCGTATTACTACTCCAAGTAAATTACTTTCAGTTTCATTTACTAAAACTAAGCACAACTCCCACTAAATAAACAGTAATATCAGATTCGAATGGACACAGAAGGACAAGCAAAACCACATTATGTAAATTCAAGGATTTTTTGCAAATGCAATCATTTTTTTGGGAATGGCTATACATTTGGCTTGCAACTGAACTTGTCCTAACAAGTTGGTCCCAACGAATGCACAGGGTTCATATCAAATAATTTTTCACATGGAGTCAATAGACATAGAGATAAAACTGAAAAATAAACACACAAACACATAAAGAGAGAGAGACCAACCTTGGGGGATCCATCTTCTTGGTCGTTTCGTTTAGGGGCTTCGAAATCGATAGAACACTTTCGTCTGGTTCTTTCGAACAAGCCACACTCATTTCGAAACCCTAGAAAATGAAAAGATGAGCACTTAAGAAGGGAATAAACCCATTTTGAAACCTTATAAAATGAAATCTAATTGAACAAGCCACAGAGAAATTTCGTTCAACAAACCCAATTCGAAACCCTAGAAAATGAAACCGAAGCAGAGAGAGAGAGGAGAGAGAGAGAGAGAGAGACCTTCGTAGAAGATCGGTTTCGTCCTTGGGGGATCGTCTTCTTCCTTCCTGATCTTCTTCTTCTTCCTTCGTTTTTCTTCTCCTCCCTCTTTCTCTCTCTTCACCTGTGTTTATGAACCAGGGTCCAGGGACAACCAAAACACAGATTCATGGCCTATGGCAGCATATTTTGCTATGGTGATGCCATGCACAATTAACAGCCCTAACAAGAATATTCACACAATGGATTTTAAGTGACAATTTCTTACAAAGTGAATTTCTTACAATCGAGATTATTAAGTGAAAATTTCTTACAAATGTGCTCCGTACCTACGGAGCCAAAACTCTTAGGAACAGTTCCGAGTGCAATGATCAGTGTTTATCATACAGAAAGATCTCTGTAAAAAATACCATTTACAAAACGAAATCTAATTGGCAAAAAAAATCGGTCGACCTACAATAGTTCATTTTCTCTGATGTTGATCATATAGCTTCCTTGAACAAGCCACACTCACAAAACGAAATCTAAACCCATTTCGAAACCCTAGAAAACGAAAACATAAGCAAACAAGAAGGGGATAAACCCGATTCGAAACCCTAGAAAACACCCAATTCGAAACCCTAGAAAATGAAACCGAAGCAGAGAGAGAGAGAAGAGAGAGAGAGAGAGAGAGACCTTCGTAGAAGATCGGTTTCGTCCTTGGGGGATCGTCTTCTTCCTTCCTGATCTTCTTCTTCTTCCTTCGTTTTTCTTCTCCTCCCTCTTTCTCTCTCTTCGCACGTCGTCTGTGAGAGAACTGGGTAAGAGGAAAGGGTAAAGTGTTTTAACCCGTATGTTGATTTTGACCCGCGAACCCTTTATGATCCAACCCGCCTTGTTCTTTTAACCCGCGTGTGGGTCTTTTAAATGGCAGCCGTCCGATTTGATCCAAGGGCTGTGACGACTTGGTGCGTTTTTTTTGTTCCATCAGGGTCCCTTATGGGAAGTGGATGGTATATATATATATATATATATATATATATATATATATATATATATATATATATATATATATATATATATATATATACATATGAAGGGCCTCAAATTGAGAATAGGGTTGGGGCCTCGCGAAACACAGGGCCGGGCCTGAGCACGGGAGGACGTATTCTTGATCCATACCGCACGTCTCTTTCTCCCAAAGTGGCGGAGGCCCTTATTTGGATGGAAGATGATAATTGGAAAGTTGGAGCTTGCTGGCTTACTGGATTGCTGCCTCAGCCTTGCTGGATTGCTGCCTCAGTTCCTTTAATTTGTCGTGTTGGACTTGTTTAATTTGTAGTGTTGGACTTGTTTAATTTGTTGGTGTTGGACTTATTTAATTTGGTCGTTGTAAACTTGTTTAATTTGTTGGCTGTTGGGACTAGAAATGTTGGAAACTTGTTTTATTTTTGAAATTATGCAGGCAGTAGGTACTAGGTAGAATGAAATATGAAGTATTGAAGTATGAAATATGAATTGATGAATGTTGTGTGTTGGGCCATTTTAATTTTGGGCTTTAATTGGTTTTTAATTGTGCTGAGCCATTTTAATTTTGGGTTTGAGCCTTGAATTAGTTTTCAAATGTGTTGGGCCATTTTAATTTCAGTTTGAGTTGGCCCAATACGTGACTTAGTAGCCCAAACTGATAAACCGGGCAAACCGAACCGAAACCAGCAAACCGAATGCAAACTGAACCGGCATTAATTGGTCTGGTTTCGATTTCAAACTTTCCCAAACCAAATTACCGGTCCGGTCCCAAAAATTAGCTAAAACCGGACCGAACCGAACCGTTTTCACCCCTAATAGATTAGGAATGACGAATGAAAAAAAAAAAAACTCATTCTCCACTTTTTATGTGCCAAGCCAAAAGCCAAAAACAGCTCCAGAGCTCCTTCTTTATTTCTATTTCTTGTTTTCCATATGCAAAATCAGCACATTTCTTCCAAACATTTCTTTCAAATTCAAAACACATTACCATAATCTAAAAAGCCAAAATAAAAAAAGAAAAAGTTAAAAATAAAAAACTAAAAAATAATCTCCCAAATACTTTAACTAGATGGAGCTTCTGGATGTCGGTTTTTCATTTTGAGGCGTGGGGCCCGAGTTTGCTTCAATCACTAGATTTTGGGATCCTTCAAGTCAAACTTATGCCATGACTCGTAGTTACCATTCGCACATTCTAACCAGATGCCGCGATTCTTCACATCCCATAAGAAAGTGGGGACTCGAGATAGCCGCCTTGGCATTGGGCCGCTCGTCCCCTATTTTTTTTTTTAGGATTAATAGGATACATGAAATTTTTCTAAAAATGTTTGAAAAAAGAGAAATAAACGGTTTAGATTCATTGTGAACCTAAAAAGTTCCGGGACATTTTCCGAGAAATTTGTCATGTATCTTAACATTTTTGCTCTTTTTTCCTTGCCAAAAAACTTTGGCTACTAATGATATTATGCCTAACGAGTGGAATGGCACATGGAAATGTACCATTTGGGTCCCGAATTCAACATTTCTGGTTCCATCAATCATAAACCCTGGCCACCCTGAGCAACAAAGGGATATCTTGTAGAAACCCAAAGCATATTCCACACAAGTCATTGGCATCGCAACGCTATTATCACTGTGCATTGCGCAAAAAAACACAACTACACAGAACACAGTCTCATGACATGACCAATTGGCGACCAGCAGCCATGTATTCATCGGGTAACATCGCGGGGTAACATCTACCGTAGATTATCTTCTTGGTTTTTCTTTGTATCATTATCTTCTTGAGATTTTGACTACAGGTTCACCGACACAGGTTTTCCGCAATCAGGTCCTGTCATCCACTGGCGGCTCTAGCTTATGGGGTGGATGGTCACATGATCATCCTAAAAAAAAAATTTGTACCAATAATACATGTAAAAATTTGTACAAATTTTAGGTTAGTTCATGTTTTGAGCACCCAGCCGAAATATGAATGAACACCCAGTGCAAAATTAAATGAACACCCACCAACAAATTAGTCTACTTTGAACAACCTAAATTACATCCCGTTATAGTCCAATCATAGGTGGCACCACATATAAGAAACTGTGGTCAATTGAACACGTTTTTTTATTTTGTTGTTATATTGCATCTAGTAATTTTATCTAATAGTTTGTTTGAACACTTAGTCTTATACTATAAACAAAACACATTGCAATTCAAGTGATTTACAATTAAATACTTAATATACCATCTCAAAACAAGATAGACACCTTCATGACAAAAAAAATGGAGAGGAAAAAAATATATATATTGGTATCGTTATGGTGTAGTTTTCCTTAGAACAGACAATTTAAAAATAAAAACATATGTTTAAAAAGATCCGTGCAAACGTATTCGCTACATAATTTCCTAAAAAAAATAAGCATATTTATGCTCCTGTTTGATTTTGCTTTGGTAAAAATATAAAAAAAAAAAAACTGAAAACAACTACAATGTTTTACGTGTTTTTGTATTTTTGAGGTCGCATTATACACACTAGCATATGAAATTTTGTGAAGATACGACTGATTAGTTAAGCTAGCTAGTAGAGTTAAAGGTAATTTCTGAACACCCTTTTAAAAATCCTGGAGCTGCCACCGCGGTCATCACTCATGATATTATCTTGGAAACCCAGAAATGGGACAAAATCAAAGCTCACAAGTCATGGCGAAACTATCCATACCACAAAATTTTAATTTATCCAAACCAGGCCTCAATCAGTTCAACTTTACAAGTTCTCTATCTCTTTTGACACGTTCAATTGAAAATGATTTAAGCCTAACTAACTATTGGTCTCGAGTACATTCGAGTCCCCTAGGCTAGCTGGAATTTACTCTTTTTAAAGTCTCAAGCTTAAAACTTAATTTTTAAATGTCATTAAAAGTTGCTTTGGCAGAATAATTAATCTAGTTTGTTTTTTTGTCTGTATTCAAAAAAAAAAATTTGCATTTATTATTTTCGTGTCGATTGTTTTGGATTATTAGTTCGTCTTGATGAGAGGAATCTAAAAGGTAAAAACTTATGATCGAATTTTAAGAAACGTTTACTAAAAACAAAAATAATCCTATTTTTTTTATGGATTATTGGATCATTTGGCATTATTCACAAAAATTATAGTTTAACTAATAATTTTTTATTTTTTAGATTCTTCTCGTTGAGACAATTCACAAAAAATCAACGCAAAACTAATAAATGCGAAATTATTTTGAATAAAACAAAAAATAAACTGAATCAATTATTTTGCCAAAGTCTTGTCAGATCATCCTACGTAGGAAGAAATTCCTATTTGTTTGGGCCATCTGTTGTCAATTGGTAGATGTTGGGATAAGTCTCCAAAAAATCAAGGTTGAAATTTCACGGAGACCATCTCATCTATGCATATTTTTCACGGAGATCACCTAACATTTAAAATCATCCAAATAGACCCCCCAATTTTATGAAATGAGAAAAAGACAAACTCTGCTAATGGAACGAAGGAAATGACGATTATACCCTTTAAAAATCGCCCACACTGACCCCATCTATAAAAATTGTCCACATTTCAGCTAACAGAGTTTTTTTTTTTGAACCATAGCTAACAGAGTTAGGCGTTTTCTCATTTCATAAAGATGGGGATGGGGGCCTATTTGGGCGAATTTAAACGTTAGTAGTTCTTCGTATGAAACCGACATAGATGAAGGGTCCATGTCCACGACCACAAATTAATCAACATACTCATGTATCTAGACCCTGAGTTATCACCAAAAAAATAAAAAGCAAAGACCTAAACACGAAAGATTAGTGGTTGCCCGTCTGTAAGTTTCCAGGTTCTTTCAAAAGACTACGCGGGCCCTAAAGTGTGTCGTGTAGGGGTGGTGTACATCGGTTCGGTAGTGTTTACATATAAAATTAACAAATCCAATAATTAATTGACACGTAACCAAAAATGCCAAATGTTGGCAAATGCTTGTCAATGAAAATATATTGGATTAATGCAATAGAGTTAAATAAATACGATGTCGTATTGTTTCTCAGATTGAAAAACAGTTATTGGTAGTTACGAGTCATTGCTGCTATAAAAGATAGACTTCGAAGTCATGATTTTAACTGCTAAGTGCATGGAGTCCACGTGTAAACTTGTGAAACAAGGCAATTGACAGTTAGAATACGTGGAGCACGTCTCCAAAGGCAATTATCTCCTTAAAATGTAATCATTTGGGTTAGTTAGAACAACGGTGCAGGTTCAATGAGAAGCTTTTGAAAGAAGATTAACAAGAATTCAAATTCAGACGTAGAGGAGGGAAAAACTGCCAATTCAAAGTATGAAAGATGGAGTTCGAAGCAAGCCAAATTCAAAACCATTGAGCGGGAAGTTCAACTAGCAAGCAGCGTCTATAAATAGAAGAGATTGAAGAATGAAAAGCCCCCGGACAAATCTTCAACAAACAGCTATCAAACAAATGATGCTTGGTTTGTTCATTGGCAAGTAGTTTTAGGATTTCAAACTCAGTTCAAAGTAGAATAGGAAGTAGTTAGGATTAATCTTGGTTGTTCTTGTAACAATCATCTGTTCGAAGTTCTCGGTATCTTGTATTTGAAGTTGAAGGCAATTTCGAAGTAAGTCTATTTTTGATTTTTAAATCAAAGTATCTTGTTTCTTTGTTGTTCTTTAATTTCCTAAGTATATTGGTTTACATTTTTTCACTTTGAAAGAAAAATCCTCTTAAGTGAGGTAATTGAACCATTAAAACACAATCGCCTGTTTAGATTTAGTTTTCCAAAGTTAATCTGAGGGAGGAGATTGAGACTCTCTCTAGCACGCTCGCACACAATTATTTTTCCATTGTAGAGAAGTAAAAGAACCAAACAGGTAGTCCGCCCAATCATGCTCGGCTTTTTTAGGGCTTGGAATAAATATTTAGGCCATAGGGCCGGAATGGGTTGAAATTTTAAGCCTGTTTACTGAATGGGCTGGGTTTGGAAAATTCCTTGGGGTTCTTCAAAGCCGCCCCTATTTTGACGAGTAGTGGAGATACAGGCCCTCTGTCACCAACATCCCATCCAACCCCTTTCTACACGCGCACATAAGGATTTTTCCCTCAACATCATTTCTACACGCGCGCCTCTGATGATGTCAGCGTCATTACTTCTCTCTCTCTCTCTCTCTCCCCCTTCAACTTTTCAGCTGTGTAAAACAATGGGCAGGTGAGAATTGAGATCCATGCATTTATTAACTCTCTCTCTCTCTCTTCTCTCTCTCTCTCTCTCTCTCTCTCTCTTATGTTATATTTTAAAATAAAATAACTTTTATTATACACGATTATTTTCTATAAAAATTATGTATTTGGAATCTAATTGATGAGATCTTTCAAATAAGATCTCATTTGAATATGAAATTTTGTACATGTAAAAAAAAGTTGTCTTATACCCACTAATTAATACTAATTTACACTAATTCTAAACAATTCACGCTCTCCAAAATGAAAGAATTCACAGACTTTAAATACAGAATTCACACACATCACAACTCAGTCTCCAAAATACACAATTCACAAAAAAAAAAAAAAAATTCACACCCCTTAATACAGAATTCGCACCACTTCTAAATAATTCACAACCCGCAAATGCACACAATTCACACCCATGCAACAATTCACACGACCAAAATAGCTCACAATTCACACCCCCAATAACACACAATAAACACCCTTAATATCACACTTTCTTTTTGGGAATCATTTTTGTATTTTGGAGAGTGACTTATGATGTGTGAATTCTTCAATTCAGGTAGGTGAATTCGTTTTTTTTTTTTTTTTTGAGTGTGTATTGTGTTTTTTGCACAGTGAGTTATAATGTGTGAACTCTGCATTTGAAAGATGTGAGTTTTTTTACTTATTTTGGGGGATGTGAATTATTTGGTGGGGTATGAATTGTTAATGAATGTGTATAAAAAATATTTTTTTTACACGTATAAAATTTCATATTCACAATGGATCTTGTTAGAAATATCTTGTTAAAAAATATTCATCGAGTAGATTTCAAATATATAATTTTTATAAAAATTAAATGTGTAAAACAAAAGTTATTTTATTTTAAATCTAAAATAAAAAAAGTGTGTGTGTGTGTGTGAGAGAGAGAGAGAGAGAAGGACAGAGAGAGTGAGAGAAAGGACGGAGAGAGGAGAGAGGGAAATAACTTCTGACGTGGAGAGAGAGAGAGAGAGAGAGAGAGAGAGAGAGTAGAGATAAAGAGAGTGATGGAAGTTGATGGAACTCACACACGTGGCATGCATTGAATGATACACACATGCTTTAATGTTACACGTGCATTAGGGCCTATGCGGAAGGGAAATACAAAGATGGGCTCGCATGAGACAAATAAAAAAAAGCGGGACCGGCCTGGAACTTCCCGAAATTCCTTTGAGGCCCATCCCGGCCCGGCGCGATTTAAAATAATATTTTATTTTAATACCATATATACATACATATATATATAAGTATGTTACCGCTGGAACCAAGCTGCTTAGGGTTAGATTGACTGTGTTTGGTTAGATAGTTTAGTTTAGTTTTGATGATGTCATTAGTTGTAATGAGTGGAGAGAGATAGAGAAAGAAATGAGGGAAATGATGATGTCATCAAAACTAAAACTAAAACTAAACTGACAAACGAACAGGGCCAATTTATCTTTATGAAGAGGCACATCTCTTCATCTCATCTTATTCAGTGAGATCTCATTGTCTCTTATTCAACGATTATCTGCTCCTAATATTGTTGAAAGAACTTAGAACTTTAAGTATATTATTACGGCTGTGAATTTTAATTGTGATTGTTATGGTTGATTAATTTATGTTTGTGATACCATGGTTAAGAAAAATAAATGGGCTTGTTAGACGGGCTTGAAAAATTAAAATTTTATTTGGGTAGGACTTGGTTATATTAAATGAAATCCGATTATAAATGGGCCAGGCTTGGAAATTCACAAATCTCATTATTATCTAGTACAAGCCTGGAGCGAACCCGACCCAGCCCAGTGTATGTGCACCCCTAGTGTCGTGTCTCACGAGTAATTATTCTATGGTTTTGGGTCACCGCCAGGGGCGGCTCCACTTATATCAGATATAAATTAAAAAATGAAATTTCAATATAGATTACATTTCTTTTTTAATATTATCAGTGTTGGATTACTTGTACAAGGTTAAAATAAATGAAATTCCAACTAAATCTAAAACAAAATGTTATAAGCCAACAAAACAAAACAAGTCTAGCCCAATAAATTTAAACCAAAATGTTTGCCTAGTCTTTTTTTTTTTATTTTTACTATTTGCAAGCAGTTTTTCATCATGTACATGCTATTCTCCTAGAGCCATCTGTGGTCACCGCTACGTAGTGTCTAAATACCTTATCCACCAAACCTTGCACTGAATTTATATAAATGTGTGGTGAATAAGTGTGTTGAGGCACCACGTGATGGTGCTCCAAGACCATAGAATAATTGGTCCGTGTCTCACATACTAAAGACATTATTAAGTGATCAAGCCCCGCCATTTACATGTTGTTGATCTATAGAACATAATTGGTATGAACTCTATTACAACTAAGAGCATCAATATCAGGGTTAACAAACCCACTTTCAAGTTAAATGTGGAGAGGAAACACTTGAAAACATGAAAAAAATAGGTTTAACAAATGTTTTGCAAATTTGTCAAACTTGTAGCTTTGCTACAGTGATGCCACAATTTTGTTAATGCACAATTCCACTCACTTTCTTTTCTTTATTCATTTTTGCCGTGCGTGTCAGCTTCCAAGTGGCACCGATGAGAGAGAGAGAGAGGAACAGAAGAGAGAGAGAGAGAGAGAGAGAGAGAGAGAGAGGGAGGAGAATAGCTTTTGAGAAAAAAGTTGTATTTCTCTGACACAAACAACTCCTCCCTAGGTGGGGAGTTAATATTTTAGGGGAATTTTTTTTTAATTTTTTTTATAGATTTAAGAGGAATAGTTTAATATAATAAAATTTGGATAGAGAGTCTGATTTTTTGAGTTTTTAATAAAGTGACTTGCTAAATTGCTACAAAGGTGTTTTTGTGGTTAAATTTTGTGTTTTTTTTTTTTGTGTTTCTGATAAGGATACTCTAAAATATGGTGCTGCAGCTTTAAAACATCCATGACGCTCTTCTGGGGCAATTGAATAATCATTCTACTAAGGCCTTGTTCTCCAATAGATTTTAGGTACATAAAATCTCACATTTTATGACACTCTAATCTCAACACATAAAATGTGAAAGTGATTTTATGAGATTCTCATAAAATCCTCCTAAAATCTATAAGAAAACCACTACATTTTATCAGTTGGGACAAATGACAAGAATAGTCCTTCACCCGTTTCTGCCTTCATCGCCTATAAAACCCTCCCCATTTACCCCATCTAACAAATTAATTCAGAAAAGAACGAAACTATTCCAATTTTTTTTTTATAGTAACAAAACTAAATCTATTTTTGATAGGAAAATTCTAAAATTAGACCATTGTACTGTTGTTAAGGTTTAAAAAAAATTGAAATATGTAAAAAGTTTATAGAAATATTTGAAAGTGTATAAAAAGTGAAACAAATACACTGAGGCGTGTGGGTTTTTTTTTTTTTTTATCTTCTTTCAGATAACATTTACCCCACGTCATGGATGCAGAAACCATCAAAACAGCCACACTAGTTGAATAGTCTATGTGGGACACATGACAAGAACAGTCCTTCACCCGTTTCTGCCTTCATCGCCTATAAAAACCCTTCCCATTTCCCCATCTAACACACAAGCTACAACCAAAAACAACAAACAGAAAAATGAGGACTCTGGCACTCCTTTTCATCGCTCTCCTCTCCATCCTTGGAGCCTCAGCACAAGATATCAGTTCTGTTATTAGCAAGGCCACCTTTGAGCAGATATTAAAGCACAGGAACGACGCGGCATGTCCAGCAAAAGGGTTTTATACTTATGAGGCGTTCATCGCTGCTGCCAAGGCATTCGGTGGTTTTGGAACTACCGGGGATGCTGTTACTAAGAAGAGAGAGATTGCGGCCTTTTTGGCTCAAACTTCTCATGAAACTACTGGTAAATAACTAATGAATTTTAGGAATATATTGGTGCAAAAAATTTAAAAAGTTATATATACGTATATAAACAAAATAAAAAAGAAAGACACAACTTTTCGTAATAGACTTAAATTATGAGTTGCAGGACTTCCATGACATACTCCTTTTTGTATATAGAGATCTTACAAGATTTTAACTATGGCTCACCCAAAATGGTACGAACCGAGAAAGAAACTTGTAGGGTCTAAGGCCTAGTTTGTCTAAAATAAGAGTTACTTGTAATTATTATTATTATTTTTGCATTTATTCAAAAAAAATTCCCATAAAACCAGAATGTCTAATTAAACGTACATGTTTTGATTAATATGTCTACATGCATATGTAGGTGGGTGGGCAACGGCTCCAGATGGACCATATGCATGGGGATACTGTTTTCTTCGAGAACAAGGTAACCCACCAAATTATTGTGTTGCTAACCAGCAGTGGCCGTGTGCTCCTGGGAAGAAGTACTATGGCCGTGGTCCCATCCAAATTTCATAGTAAGTATATCTCTCTCTCTCTCTCTCTCTCTCTCTCTCTCTCTCTCATGATAGAAAGTGAAAAGGAAGAGAAAATTTCAAATACTCTATTTTTCTCTTCCCTTGTTGACCTTGACTTTGGCAGCAATTACAACTATGGTCCAGCAGGAAGAGCCATTGGAAGCGATCTACTAGCCAACCCAGACTTGGTAGCAACTGACCCAACCATTTCTTTCAAAACAGCCCTCTGGTTCTGGATGACCCCTCAATCCCCGAAACCTTCCAGCCACGACGTCATAACCGGCCGATGGACCCCCTCAGCTGCCGATTCAGCTGCAGGTCGGGTTCCGGGGTATGGTGTTATCACCAACATAATCAATGGTGGGATCGAGTGTGGAAAAGGATCTAACGCACAACAGCAAGATCGGATCGGGTTTTACAAGCGATACAGTGATATCCTGGGAGTTCCATATGGGAATAACCTTGACTGCAACAACCAAAGGCCTTTTAATGCCTAAGACCGCATAATATTGCGAATAATTATTATGTGCTCTTGGAATAATATTGGCATATGTTGGGGCCGATACATAAATAAGTTAATGTTACGAAATAAGAGAATTTGAATTCTCGTTTTGTAATGCAAAATCTGATTACGACTGTATTACATGGCTGAATAAAAATGTCGGAAATTTCAGATAGGTGAATAGTGGCTATGGTTTTGTGTGGCTATTGTGAAATAAGTTAATGCAAAATTTGCTTTCTATTTTTCGTACTCTTCATGGACAGCATGTACAAGGTTATGCCTGGTTTTGGAGAAAAACTTGCATGTGGATTGGGTACCGCCATGTGGAGGTAAATTTACCCTAGCAAATTTGGGCCGTCTAAAACATATTTGAATGTCAGATGCATTGACGGGTACCCTGTGGAGTTGCACGTTTAGCATGCAAGTTTCTCCTAGTTTTGCTTAAAAATCTGTTTACATTTTTCCCCCCTTAGATGGTTATATTTGTTTTTGGATTATTACTTAAAAATTGTGTTGAATCTTTGTCGTGATAAAGAAAAAAAAAAAAATCTAAAACAGAGATAACTGCGAAGTACGAACTATCTGAGAGAGAGAGAGAGAGAGAACAAGAGAGAGCCTGAACTCAAAGCTTAGATGAAGCTAGCACTCAATCACGAATTCGGAGGAAGTGTTGTGCGGTAGGTGTTGTGCGCCGTGTTGTGCAACAAAACTACGTCGTTTTGCTCATTTTCTTGGTACACTTTCCAAGGATCTTGTTTGCAGAGTTAATGTCTATATTCAATTTTAGGGGATTATCCCTCAATCACTTGGGTTATTGGAAGCTGGATTGGAGCTCTAATTTTGCAAAAAAAAAAAAACCCACAACAATTAAAATGTGGTCAAAAGATAAAAGATTTGTTTAATAAGTGGAGTTTTGAAAAATTATAATAAAATGAACTAACCAAGCCATAGTTTTGGACAAACTTTTGGAAATGAAAAGAATCCTAGATTGTCTAGGTGTGCAGAGATTTGCTATGATTGAACTCTTAATATATAAAAAAAAAATGCAACAATCAATGATTCAATAAATCACACCACAGAAAGCAATCAAATAAATAACGCCAAGATGTATGTGGAAATTTTTTTAATGGGTAAAAACTACAAGAAATCAAAACATTATATTCAATGTATAATTAAAAGCAATCTTACATATTTAGAATCCTCACGATCGGGCCTAAAATCTATTTGCCGAGTCTACATTTACTATATACACTGAGTGCTTAATTTGACTACTACTGCTTTGACTTCACAAGCCTTCCCTTTGCCTTCCGGAAATCCACCAAAGGATACCACATGAAGATTGTAGATACATTTGCAGAACTCCTAGATGAAAGATAATGTCCAAGAACCATCAAGGAAACTCTCTCGAACCTTGTGGTCGACGCTTTTAGGTATTTTAGCCCTTGAGAAAGAGCACAGCGCTAGCTCCAGCACCTTTCTTGACCTATTTGATTGTATTTATGGATCTGTTGAAAATCGCCAGACTTGCTCGAGAAAGAAAAAAATTCTCGCGCAACTTGTGATTAGAAGCCTTGCTTGACAATTTGCTTGAGAGTTGCTTGAGCAAGTTCTGAAAACCAAAATTGATACTTCGCTTGACAGTTCTTGACACTTCTTGATGCCCCGGACCTCGATACAACTATACTACTGCATTCAACACTCAATACATGTTCAAAAATGATTCATTTCCACATATACCTAAACAGACTTCTCTAAAAGGATAAGAATGATACAATACAAGTCGATAAACAGGATAAAAATGAAATTGCCAACACAAAATAACATGAGATTTTGAAGCTTACAGGTAGCCTAAGGCTGCCTTGTCCTCAGGGCCAGATCTGGCACGAGTTTCAATTTGGCTGAAGAAATCGACTATTTCGCAAGTTTAATGGCGAAAAGTCTTAAGGTTTAGAAAAAGTATAGGATTCAATGGTAAACTTCTATTTTACAAAGGTAAAAGTGCAGTTTTTAATTATACATATTCAGCATCATAATTTTTGGTATGCGTAATAATAATGAATTTCCAGAAAATAGCAGGAAAGTTAGATGGACAACCACTGATGTAAAATAGTCAAGGCGAAATTTGGAACTTGGAAGAAGAAGAAGAAACAGAAAATGGGTCGTTGGAGTTGACTTCAGGTCAAGATTCTTTAGTAGAAATTCAAGCTTATCAATCCACCTCTATTAAGTGAGTCAATACGCGTAATTGCGGGTGACATTTTACCACCCTTTAAGAGGACTCAGCTAAATTTTCCTCAGTTTTTTTGGCAGCAATAGTTGACTCAAGACTTTCTTTATTCAAATCTATTTTCATAACACCTAGACTGATCTCTAGCAGACCACGCCCACCATCCACTAGCAGAGACTCAATTAAAACTGGAGCAAACTTTTCAAAGCTTCCACATCAATGATTTCCCGTAACTACTCAATTTGTGGAGCACTTGCTCAAACATTATTTATTTTAACCTACAGGTCTCAGTTGTTGACAACTTTTTGGGTTGCTTATAACTTGATGTTCGAGTCAACCTACATGTATCTCGACTAATTCTTGGGAGAGCAATTCCTTCTCTAGCGGAATCCCCATTTAGGTTCGGGACAAAACCCTGGTTGGAAAAACTCTATAACAATGTTTTAATCAGTGCAATTTTCATTAGATATGAAATCAAATAATATAAGGCTCAAATGGTAGTTACAAATTGCATTGGATGCATCATGAAACAAAACACAAATGGATGATTTGTTTCTCAACACACGTACGATATAAACGTTAACAAGCCACACTACACCAATTATTGTTTAACAAGGAGAGAATTCAAATTCCCTTACTTCGCAACGAATCCGGGAACATTGCTTTCACCAAAACGACGTCGTTTTGGGCATTTTATTGGTACACCTCTAAAGCTTCCTAGGGCCCAGTTTAGAGAGTTAATTTGGGGGGATTTAAGCTCGTTAGGGTAGGGTAAGGTTGGTTTAGACACTTCGGGTTTAGGCACTTTGGGTTTAGGGTTTTAGGGCATCCACAGTGGGCTCCCTAAAAATAGCTTCTAAGTTGACTCCTAAAGTGTACACATAAGCCTAATTGGGACTCATTTTTCACTTCTAGAGCTTGCCAAATTTAGAGAGCATATGTGCACTCAATGGGCTAGCAAAAGCATTCTCTATTTTGTAGGAAAAAAATAATAAAAAGTGTGGGTCCCATAAATTAATAAGTCTAAAATGATTAAAAGTGTTTGGGTCCTACTTAAAGTTAGCTACAAGGCTACTTAGATTTAGCTAATGAGTTAGGAGCCATGCTTAGGAGCTACCATTGAGAGCCCATTGAAGGCCATTATTGATCAAATAGTTTGCTAAATTTTAGGAGTCTTACTTAGAAGCTATTTTAAGAGCCCACTGTGGATGCCCTTAGGCACTTTGAGAAATTAACTCTCCAAACAGAGCCCTTGAAAGCTTTGGAGGTATATCAAAAAAATGAGCAAAATGATGTTGTTTTGAGCGAAAAAGCAGGATTACTTCGCAACACTTATTACTATATAAGCGGCAACTTGTCCCAAAAATTGAGTCTATGTATGTAATAGGTTGTATTAGAGATTATTCAGTACTCCTGAAGCATTACTCTATCCTCTCACAATAATATGTAGGGTCCATACAATTGGAGATAAAATTGACATACTTATTGTGAGAACTAAAATAATATCCTAGGAGCATGAAATAATTTTTCGCAATGTTATGGGATCTCCCCTAACAGCTTGCGCTAAGAAATCGAATCGTTTGTTAAGTGTAACAAAATTCAACAAATAAATAACGTTTTTCTTATAGTGCACGGGGAGTGACAAATTGTATACTCGAACCTACTTGAAAAACTTATGCAGAAAGCTAATCATAATGTTTGACGAATTTTGGAAGCCTAAAGCAACCCCGGTTAAGGGGAAAATATATTTTTTTTAATTTTATTGGCGCCAAAGTGTAACTGCGTAAGGTTTACGTGAATATAGGATTCAAAGAGTAACTTTTATTTTGCAAACTGAGAAGTGCAGTTGTTTTTTTTTTACATATTGAATATCATAATAAAACAGAGTTGTAATAAACAGAGTTGTTTTGCTTTTGTATAAGAACAATAATATCACAATAAATAGCTGGTTAGAAAAATATACAAAAACCAATAAATAGCTGCAAATTAATATTGGTGGACAACTACTGATGTAAGTCCTTAGAGTTGACTTTATCAATTCAACATCTTTATTAGTATTAGAAATTCAAGCTTATCAATGTTCAATAATCACATTGCAACAACAAATATTCCTTACTGTTTCCCATATCAAAAATACTACTTGTTTGGTTATTGCAGTCAAGATTATTTCCGTATCGAACTCCCATAATATCACTGTATCGCTTATAAAACCCAATCCTATCCTCCTGTTGCGCGTTGGTTCCTTTTCCACACTCAATCCCGCCGTTGATTATATTGGTGATGGCACCGTACCCCGGGACCCGACCAGCTGCCGAGTCGGTGGCCGTGGGGGTCCATTGACCGGTGATGACATCGTGGCTGGAGGGTTTCGGGGATTGAGGGGTCATCCAGAACCAGAGGGCTGTTTTGAAAGAAATGGTGGGGTCAGTTGCGACCAAGTCTGGGTTGTTTAGTAGATCGCTTCCTATGGCTCTCCCTGCAGCACCATAGTTAAAATTGCTGCCAAAGTGATGATAAAAATAAAAAAAGGTCAGTATGCATTGATGTGAAAAATAAATTGGAGAATGTGGTGAATTTTTTTTAGGGTAATTAAATGTGGTGAATTTTGCACATGAAAAGCACACTGGAATTGGGAAGACTTCCGACGTATTTGAGATTGGCTCAGATGGGGAAAAGGAAGAAGGGGTGCAGGATAATCAGGATGGAGTTTTGGTTGTCAAACTCAGGCAATGAGGTGGGACTCATCCTTTATCAGGGGGATAAGTTTTAGAGGGGAGCTTTAGCTCCATCCAAACGGACCCTAATGTCTCTTGTTTTGTGTCAGATGAGAGAATAACTTATTTCCTAGATGATTACCTAAAAAAAACTTAGTTCCTAGTTTGGACATACCAAAAAACGTATTCCATCCGTTCTAAAATTCTTGTCCTTCTTTGGGTTTCGATATTTTACGGAGACGCATCATTACACTTCACAATACATGACAATTTCTAGAATTTACCTCCAATTTTAATTCAATGATGTACTTTTTGAACTTAAATGGACTATTCTCTATACTCTTGTGATCGGATTTTGAATATGGGAGGAAGGAAAAAAATGGAGGAAGTGTGTTAAATTTTCCTCCATGAAACATTCAAAAAATGTTCAAAAAAACTGGAGTAAAATTTTGTGAGTGAAGGAGTGTGTTAGAGAAGAAAGAACAAGACGTACTCACTACGAAATTTGGAAAAGAACAAGAGGTACTCACTATTTAGGAGTACAATAATCCGGGGAGACAAGGATACTGCGGGTTAGGAGTACAATAATCCGGGGAGACACCATGTTCTTGAACAAAGAACGCTTTATATATTTTCTAAAAATACTAATAATACCCCCAGGATTCACAATCCATAAACGGAGAGCAGGACGACAGTTCCGTCCACACGTAGCAAAATGTGGTCTCTCTCTCTCTCTCTCTCTCTCCCCCCATTTGCAGCGCTTTAGTACTCTTGACCTTATTTTTCGGACCACGGCCATAGTACCCAGGAGTACAAAAAAGAGCTGTGGAAGGACAAAGTTGTAAATTCACATCATAAAATGACAAAAAAAGTGAGTGGTTAGAAAAATGTGGAGTGTGAAAATCACTCCACAAAATAATTGAGAAAAAAGAGGAAAGTTCAAAGAGAAATTGAGGAAAAAATTGCATTCGCGTTTGAAATTTTTTTCCTACGCTTTGGTCAAGAACCAAACAAGGGAAGAGAAATATAGTATTTGAAATTTTCTCTTCCTTTTCACTTTCTATCACGAGAATGAGAGAGAGAGAGAGAGGGAGAGAGAGAGAGAGAGATGCACTTACTATGAAATTTGGATGGGACCACGGCCATAGTACTTCTTCCCAGGAGCACAAGGCCAGTCCTGATTAGCAACACAATAATCCGGTGGGTTACCTTGTTCTTGAAGAAAACAGTATCCCCATGCATATGGTCCATCTGGAGCTGTTGCCCACCCACCTACATATGGATGTACATGTATGAGTATAATTAATCCAAGCGAAAATTTCCCTCATATTGTTTTGGCTATACGCAAAAAATCAATTCGGTCATTCATGATACAATCTGGATAAATTAAACCTTGCATTTTGAGATTGGTTTCAATGTCAAACCCAGTTAAGTTTCGTTAATAATTTGGACGGAAAATCGTCATGTGCCCACCACATGACCAATTGTGAGGGGCATTTTGGCCATTCCCCCCTCCTCCTCTCCAAACCCAACCCACTTACCACCACCACGACACCGACCCAATCGCGAGGGGCATCCTCCTCTCCTCCCTCTCCGACTCCGACTGTTGGAATTATTGTTGAGTGGCTCCCATCCACTAAGGGAGTGGGAGATGCACTTGGTGGCCATTATGCTCAAAGGTGGAGCACTTGGTTTCTCATTTGGTTATGACCTCATTCATGAGGTATTTTCCACAGCCTCCTTGGTTATTTAGGCAGCCCTCTGCCTTTGTAGTTTGGTATCACCGTAGAGTGGTCTTGGTGAACCACAGAGGAGTGGTTTCGGCTCTCCCCGAGAGGGAGACTTGTGTCTCTGAGTGTGAGAGACTTGTGAGGTCTGTATTGTATGAGCAATTTGGTAGAAAATCAGAGTGTAGTGAGTAGGTACTCCTTGTAAAGCTCGTGGTTTTCCGGTTAATTGATTCGTTGCTCCGGTTACCTCCGTGGACGTACCCGATTTTGGGGAACCACGTAAAATATCTGTGTTTGTGTGCGTGTGTTCTTTGATTGGTGTTTGGCTGGATTCTTGGGGCACAACAAGTGGTATCAGAGCTTCCGGGGGCCAAAACACAGAGCACGCACTGGTTTCGGACACACGGTTCGTTATCACGTTTTTCGAAACAGCTCGGATTCGTGATCTGATTGGTTCATCATCTTCGTCTCGCCGAGACGATTGCAACGGCGGAGGTCCGGTCTCCGGACGATGATCACAGTCGCCGCACGCGCGGCTTGAAGGTGGCGCGTGGAGGCGCGTCCGCCTTACACGCGGCGTGTGCAACACGCGCGTGTACAGAGGTTGAAGACGAGCCACGTCAGCGCCACGCCAGCGCCAGGTGGTGCCAGGTCAGCGCCACGTGGGCGCCACGTCATCGCCACGTAAGCACCAGGTGCTGCCACGTGGGTGACACGTCAGCGCCACGTCAGCAGGAGGCTGACGTGGCAGTCCAGTGGCAGACCTGTGGCAGTCCAGTCAGCAGACCGGCACGGTTCAGCCAGACCGGCGGTGCTGCTTCGGTCCGGTTCAGGAAGACCGGCGGTTCGGTATTTGGCCGGTTCAGTGGACCGGCGGTTCAACCTGTTTTCGACCGGTTCGGTCCGGTCTTGGTGTTCTGTTGAACCACAGTGGCTTAGGGTGACCGGTTCAGCCCGGTTTTGAGCGGTTCGGGTCCTGTTCTGACCGGTTCCCGACTCGTTTCGATGTTCTGAATCTAATCGTGCGCTCCGTTTTCCGAGATTCGATCCCGATGTTGCTGTCTAGTCCGTTTTGTGTGCCAAAATCGCGTTTTCTGGCGGTTTTTGGGCAATTGTTGGCCGATTGCAACAAGTGGTGACTTGTTCTTGACTAAATCAGCCGTTCCGGACGCAACCGTGATGTTTGTTTTGCGAGATCCCGACCCGTTTGTTGTCCAGTGTTCTTTTGGAGCCTTGAAACGGCCGTTTATGGCATTTTCGGGCTTGGGGGACTTGTTCGGGATGCTCTTGTGATCGACTCTCTTGTTTATGAGGATGGTGTATCCTTTTGTTAGCGGCGTTTTGGATGTTGGAATCTGTTTGTTGTCGCTAGTTTTGTGACCGTGGTTTCTAGACCATGGATTGTTCGTTCGATAGCTTGGTTAAAAACCGTTTGTTCACGGTTTTTTTTTTTACGACGGAGATCTTGTTTTTGGTGTTCATCATTTGCCTACCATTCGGTGGAGTGGTATTGTTGGATTTGCCTATCAATTCTTGGCGTCTTTTGGCCGAAGCGCAAGGTGATCTTGTGGATGTTGGCCGCATCTACGGGACTTTGGCGATAGGTGGAGTCCGTTCGTTTTCATGGTGGAGCCGTTTGTGTTCGGTATGGACCGAATTTGGTGTTTGATCTCGTCTTTGTCAACAGTGGCGTCTGTTTTGTTTGCTATTGGAACTTGTTTTGATAATCTTGCAGCGGTCTTGGATTTGTTTCTGGAAGTTTGTGTGAAACTTCAGAAATCTGGCTCTTTCGTCCGTCTGCATCGGCGACTAGTTTTTGGGATTTGTACTGTTCAAGAGCACAGTTCCGCATTGGTTCGGATCTACTCCTTGGCAATTGTTTTTGCACGGGAATTTGGTGGAAATAGATCTTCAGGAGACTCAACCAAGTCTCACTTGCGTTTGGTTAGCCTTGGAGATGATGACGCATCTCAAAGGATTTGTTTGGTATTATCGGAACCGGCATAAATCTTGGATTTGTTTGTATTTGTTCTGGAGTTTGCTTGATACTCCGAAAATCGGTCTCGTCTGAAGTGTGTTCCGGTCTTCAGAAGGAGCTTGTTCAGCATTTGTCTTTGTGAGGGCTGTTAGCTCTCTTGCCCGTGTTTTTGGTTCTCTTGTATTTGGATCGAGTTTGTTTCGAGAACATCGGTATTTGTTTGTCCGTGGTTGTACGGACTTGTGACGGCGGTCGTTCGTGAATTGGTTCGTGTATGGTCGCCAAGGTGGAGATTGTTGGAATTATTGTTGAGTGGCTCCCATCCACTAAGGGAGTGGGAGATGCACTTGGTGGCCATTATGCTCAAAGGTGGAGCACTTGGTTTCTCATTTGGTTATGACCTCATTCATGAGGTATTTTCCACAGCCTCCTTGGCTATTTAGGCAGCCCGCTGCCTTTGTAGTTTGGTATCACCGTAGAGTGGTCTTGGTGAACCACAGAGGAGTGGTTTCGGCTCTCCCCGAGAGGGAGACTTGTGTCTCTGAGTGTGAGAGACTTGTGAGGTCTGTATTGTATGAGCAATTTGGTAGAAAATCAGAGTGTAGTGAGTAGGTACTCCTTGTAAAGCTCGTGGTTTTCCGGTTAATTGATTCGTTGCTCCGGTTACCTCCGTGGACGTACCCGATTTTGGGGAACCACGTAAAATATCTGTGTTTGTGTGCGTGTGTTCTTTGATTGGTGTTTGGCTGGATTCTTGGGGCACAACACCGACAACCCCAACCTCCAACTCCTCTGTCCTCTCTTTCTCCAAATCAACCTCCACTTTTGTTCCTTTCAAAATCCATGGCCACCCAAGAAACATTCAGTTCCACCAAAATCAACACGAATTAAGACTAAGGGCCTGTTTGGCCACCACATTTTTCATTTATCATTTTCTAAGTTTTAGGTGTTTCGCTTTCCAAACCAAAACACATTAAGCCAAAACTCATTCTCAAAATTTGACATTAGAGGGGACAAGCACAAAATAGGCTGGGAGGAGCTAAGACTTCTCATTTTGATTAACAAAAAAACCTAAAAAATGTATTCTGCACATATCTCCCAAACACTACGCAAAATCTATTCTGCACATTTCTGCCAAACACTCGTATAAATTCAAAACACATTTGACCATAATCTCAAAAGCCAAAAACCAAAAAGTTAAAAATTAGACTTCCAAACACCCCATAAATTCACTTCCAACCTACTGCTCCCAGATGAGAGCATTGAATGTCAATTTCCTTCAACTCAGAGCACACTTCTCTCACCCCCAATTAAGCTTCATATATGGCGCAAAAGGTATGTTGACTACTAATTTCATTTGAATTACGCGTATTTGGGTGTGTTTCCTTCACCAATCTAAAATCATCTTCAGGTAAAAAATTCCAATAGAATATGGGGGCAATCAAGATCACACTTTTTAACTGAATTTATCTTGATATTGCCCAAACAGAGTACTGGGTTTTCTCAGATTCTTTCTAAATTGTGCTCCATGAGTTGGGATGATGACTGTTTGTTCTCGATCTTGATCCGAATTCCAATGGGTGTGTTTCCATCTCCTCTCTAATCTATAATTATCATCAGTTTGTCCAAATTGAAACAAGAACGAAGGGATGTAAGAGAAATTTTCCCTTAATCCAATTACTATTTGTTCTTGTCAAATTACATATTTGTGAGGTAGAATTAATCTCGACAAAAACAAAGCTTGGGACACAAAAAAGAGTACCAGTAGTTTCATGGGAAGTTTGAGCCAAAAAAGCAGCAATTTCTCTCTTCTTAGTAGCATCATCCCCAGTAGTTCCGAAACCACCAAACGCCTTGGCAGCATCAATGAATGCCTCATAAGTATAAAACCCTTTTCCTGGACACGCCGCGTCGTCCCTGTGCTTCAACATCTGCTCAAACATGGCTTTGCTAATTAGAGAACTGATATTTTGTTGAGCTGCTGAGGCTCCCAGTATGGAGAAGAAAGAGAGGGAAATTAGTGCCAGAATCTTCATTTTTTCTGTTTTCGGTTCTTGCTTGTGTGTTAGATCATAGATGGGGAAATGAAGGGTTTTGTAGACAGTGGAGGTAGGAGAGGGTAAAGGAGTGTTTCTGGTGATATGTCCCACGTAGGAGGACAAATTGGTGCCTGTGGGTTGTCCCGTGGCGATACCCAATTCTCATATCGGCCGTCTAAATGTGTTTTGAACAGTTTGAATTTTAAAGAGAGAGAGAGAGAGAGCAAGAGAGGATAGAGGAAGAAAAAATTTGAATCGTCCAAAATAAATTTGGGCTGCCGAGATGCATGCTCAGACACCCATCTGTGTTACTCTTTTTTTTCCCCCAAAATTCCCCCCCCCCCCCCCCCCGCGTAGACTATTCCGCCAGTTTGACTGCTTTTATGGACGTGTCAGCATCCGTGACCCGATGTAGAAGACTAGAAGTTGTCTAAGCTGGGATTAATATCATTATCAAAATAATTGTCTTTTTATGAGCTAAGTTTTTTTATTATTCTTGAAATTTTCTTTTTAATTTTTCTCACATCGATACGAATTCATACTGCATAAAAAATTTGACGTAAAACTTTAAAAAAATTACTAGGAAAAAATTAATAAAAAAATATGCCACATAGTAGTATAACAAAGTTAGGCTTCTCTCTATCCTAAAGCATTGATCCGTTATTTCCTTTTAGTAGAGTGATTATGCGTTACTCTTGGAGCATCACTGTGTGTTTTTTTTTTTATGCCTTCACCGTCCATTGTGTAATCGAAATTTGTCTCTCCTTTTTAGAACAAGGGGTCTTGTAGTGAGAGGCTACTATAGAGGTGTAGTGAGCCCAACCGGCCGTTTATCGCGGTAATGAACGCTCGGATTTGATTCTAAATAATAAACGGCTCAGATCATTTGCAGTTTGGATAAAATTAGAACCGTCGGTACCGAGCTGGACGACCGAATGAGACTTACTACAGTCTTGTAGTGAGAGGACTCACTACAGGCCCTCTGATTCGGTCCTTTTCGGGAAGAAGAATGCTAATGTTAGTCTAGTGGGTGCACGTTTGTTCAATTCATGTGCATTAGTTTGGAAGTCCACTGCCGCAGTTCTGAGGACCGCAGTTCTGAGGACCGCCATGGGTGGAAGGGCAAGGCTATGCCAATGACATATCGCGACAAAGCATTTCTAAGGTATGGAATTATGGTTTTAAATACCGGCCGTCACGTAACGTATCACTTGTTACATAATGATTTTTCACCTCTCCGATAATACACTCTGGTACGCCAATAACCAAAAAAAAAAAAAAAATCGCATGCATGCGTATCGGCCGATCCCATCACGTATTAGGCCATATCTGATTCACAGACCAATTCACGAGTTATGGTCGATACTCGAACGATACGGGTTATTTAAGGAACACTACTACAAAAAGGTACAAAGATCATGCTTCAAACATATATAAAGATCTCAGTTTTCGTAAAAAAATAAGAGTTAGATTTTTTATCACGGTTAAGTACATAAAGTGAGATGAAATACATTTTTAATTTCAACCCATGATTTTCGGAGCGGATTGTGCAGGATGTCTGTTTGACGGGTTGACAGTTTTTTTTTTTTGGTCTGTTTGACGGGTTGACAGCAAAGTATAAGGGTTAGGGCGGGAACTAAACTGTTCAATAAAATCGTAAAATGAGTAATTAAGATCGTAATGGTGATATCTTAAAGGGCCCAAAGAAACACAATACTATTCCATAGTGTTGGGAACTTGGGATGAAGGCAGGTTTTACATTTTTAGACCAAAAAATCTTGTATGTTGACATGGAGGCGGGTTTCACATTCTTGAACCAAACAATCAATTATTATTCCGCATAAGGTTTAAAAAGTTGTATATTTCTTTAAAACTTTGAATAAAAAGTCTTTTTTTTTTCCCGACTTCTCTTGTCAAGATGAACTAACAGTTTACATAAGTTTGATGCAAAACTAACAAACACGAAAAAAATTTGAATGAAGACAAAAAAAAAAAAACACTTGTAATTAAGTGACTTGTGAGGAACTACCTTCGACTTCATTTTTATTTTAGTGGGTTTTACAAAAAAAAAAAAAATTGACCTCCATTACATAAGCCCGTCTAACCAACTCTGTTGGGCTCCTAAATCTTTGGTTTCGGCTGAATTGTTGGGCTCGTATGTGTTAGTTAGCCCATCTACATCAGTGACACTGGTCAAACCAAACTGGCAAAAGATTATGGATTGTTGAGGGGTAAGGGATACGTGGTGCCCCAATGTCTTTTGTTCAGATGAACTTAAAATCTTTTCCGATCAGCTTGAGGTTTTGTATGTATATAAACACATTATGAACGGTTTGGCAAGTAGGAACATGTTGATTCTGATTTGACGTCACATGAAGAACACAAGAGAGGATCTTGATTCATAATTTGATGGTTCTGATCTCACAAAAAGTGCATGGGCCCGACTTTTGAGTATTCAAGTCGCATGAAAATGTTTCTAGTTTTTCTTCTTAATTTTATAGATTCATCTTGAAAAGACAAATTTTATAACCAAAATATAATAAACTAAAAGCATAAATAATTAACTAAATGTGGAAAAAGTTTTTAGATTTCTCTCGTCGATATATGCGAAATATTTTTTGCATAAAGACAGAAAAATTATACTAGTACGTGGTGTCTATGATTACGGAAAGTAAAAAAACAAAAAAATACTAACATAGCATAATCGCCACCACCATTGGACTACCATAAATTTCTTACATCTTTTATTCGGTCGTGTTACAGCCATATCAGATTTTGCTTACCAAAAAGAGAAATCAAATTCTCTTATTTTGTAACATTTATTTATATTCCAGCCACAACATATCCCAATGAATGGGACAACATATCCCAATGAATGGGACTTGTAAGCATTATGTAATATTAAGAGAGATTATTCCGTACCCTTGAAGTATTACTCCATACCCTTACAACAATATGTAATATTCTTGGAGCGCAGAATAATTATTCGAAAAATTATGCGGGCTTAGGCATTAAAAGGCCTTTGGTTGTTGCAGTCAAGGTTATTCCCATATGGAACCCCCATCATATCACAGTATCGCTTATAAAACCCGATCCGATCCTCTTGTTGTGGGGTGGACCCTTTTCCACACTCGATCCCACCGTTGATTATGTTGGTGATGACACCGTACCCCGGAACCTGACCTGCCGCCGAGTCAGCGGCTGAGGGAGTCCATCGGCCGGTGATGACGTCGTGGCTGGAGGGTTTCGGGGATTGCAGGGTCATCCAGAACCAGAAGGCTGTTTTGAAAGAAATGGTTGGGTCAGTTGCGACTAAATCTGGGTTGGCTAGTAGATCGCTTCCGATGGCTTTTCCTGCTGGACCGTAGTTGTAATTGCTGCAAAAGTCAAGGTAAAAAAAGTCAGTATATGTTGGAGTGGAAATTAGTGGGAGAATGTGTTGAATTTTGCACATGGAAACAACCCTGATAGTGAGAAGACTTTGGACTGCGTCAAATTTGTGAAAATGATTTGTCGTGGCCACTTTCTTTGACAAGATGGTCGATTAATTTAATTTTTTCCGAATGAAAGACAAATACATTATATATACATTTGATCTTATGAAATAGACAACTTGGACCCGACATTTTAAGGGGATATTTTCCATTGTTCTTCATAATAATACGACTCCAACTTCAACGTACCTTTTTCTTATGCTTTTGTGGTAGTGTTTTGGATATGGAAGGCAAAAATGAAAATGTACCAATTTTTTCATGAAAATGTACCAATTTTTTCTTCTTGACAAGTTAAAATGGACATGTATTTTTGGGCAAAATTGAGAACTTGTAGAAAGATAAAACCAAGATTTCGTGACGGATGAAATATGTAACTACGAAGAGAATAAGAGAAAGAAGTACTCACTGGGTAATTTGGATAGGACCACGGCCATAGTACTTTTTCCCAGGAGCACATGGATACTGTTGGTTAGCATCACAATAGGCCGGGGGGTTATTTCGTTCTGAAACAAAACAGTATCCCCATGCGTATGGTCCATCTGGAGCTGTTGGCCACCCACCTATATGTACATATGGGTATATGATAATCCAAAATTATACATGTAATTAATTACTTTCTACTTATTAATCAAGAAACGGGGGTGTTGTAGGGCGCCCCTATAGTGTGTCATGTGAACCGTCAAATGTATTTTCTATGGTCCAGATTTCATACATCATCTAACAAGTAGGATACTAATTTTACCTATAAGATAATCTGGACCATTGAAACACACATCTGACAATTCAAGTAGCGCACTAAGTACAAGGGCGCCATACTAAAAAAGTTACAGTATTAGGTGGTGGATACTTTTTTTTCTTTTCTTTTCTTTTGGTTCAGTGACCAGGGATGATTGGGCCAACTTACGCATGCCTCAATTAATCCCCTTCTCAGTCAGGTCATTATTGGCTATCTAGTCTGGGACTTGGGAATTCACAAGAAAATTTGTTCTTGTGGCCAAACCCTAAGAATTAAATCATGGTCAATTGTGTCTCGAGCATACCTACCAAGTACCAACCAACTTAAATATTAACCCTTGGGCAGGTGGTTGATACTTTAATTTCTGTCCTGTGTGACTGGCTACATTCAATAATGTAGGACATGATATTAAATGTTCTCATTCATCGACAAGTTATTTCAGTAATTACTTTGTTTAGAAAACTTTAATTTTGTGCCAATTTGGCATGTTTCTGATCGGTATTAATCTTAATTTCAACAAATAGATTAATTAAAATATTTTATTTTTCATTTTTTATTTTTTGTGTGCAGTCATTAAAAGGGGTCAAGTTATTTACCAGTAGTTTCATGAGAAGTTTGAGCCAAAAAAGCAGCAATCTCTCTCTTCTTGGTAGCATCATCCCCAGTAGTTCCAAAACCACCAAAAGCCTTGGCAGCAGCGATGAACGCCTCATAAGTGTAAAACCCTTTCCCTTGACACGCCGCGTCGTTCCTGTGCTTCAACATCTGTTCAAATGTACCTTTGCTAATAAGGGAACTTATATCGCCGCCGCCGCCGCTAGGGGTTGGTGTCGGGGTGTTGGGGGAGCCACCACCGCTGCCGCCGCTACCACAATTACTTTGACACCCACCGGTGCAGTAAGCCGCCGTGGAACCGCAGAAGCCGAATTTGCTACAACAGAGGCCTCCGGGGCAAACTTTTCCTCCTGCCTGACTACCACATTGCTCTCCTTGGGCTGAGGCTCCAAGTATGGAGAGGAGAGAGAGTAGTGAAATTAGTGCCAAAACCCTCATTTTTTGTTTTATGTTTTTGGTTCTTGCTTGTGTGTTAGACGGGTGGGAATTGGGCAGGTTTTTATAGGCCGTGGAGGTAGAAGAGTTCCAGGACTATTCTTGTGATGTGTCCCACAAAGACTATTCAACTAGTGTGGCCGCAAAGACCATTCATCCGTGACAAGCAGTAGAGGTTATTTAATAGGCTAGGGTTCATTTAATTGTATCAAAACCAAGTTTTTAAAATAGGTACTAATTTGGATTATTTTTTTATTTTTTGAGTTATTTTGAGACAATTTTGTTTTCTAATTTTTTTCCATCGGGATGAACTCATAATTCATCAAGATTTGACATAAAACTAACAAAATTTCATATAAGACAAAAATTTTATAAAGAGTATTCCAAATAATAAAGTTAGAGAAAAACTTTTAAAAAGTGTGGGTTGGTGCCCAACTTTCTTCTCATTGACTTGACTTATTTCCGCTATGAATTCGATTGAGGGTAAACCTTCTTCCTCTGGCCCTACAGAACCAAGAACCACGTTAGTACCCACCTGGTTGAAGTTGGTCAAAAGGCACTCCTACGGCAAAGTCAGTCCCTAATACAGAAGGGAAAGACAGAGTTTTAAGGAGGAAAGAATGGCATACTTGCTCGGGTTTATCATTGTAGTATTTACAGAAGTGTCTTCAGATTGAGGGGTAAGTTCTCACATGCAACCCTTATGACCGGTGGCGTTGTCGACATCCTTTGCACGACAATTAGCACCCGACCAGTCGACCACCACTTCCAGATTGAACGCCCCGCACGATGGTCCGTAGGCACTATTTGTTGGTCAAGCTGAACTCGGGGGCACGTGTATAGTGAATTGAGGAGCCAAGTGGTCGAGCTGTTCTACGGATGATCTTGACCTTGAGGTAGGGCGTACGGCGGAGACACACGTCCTGAGGAGGCCCATGCCACGTGTCCATCCCGTACAATTCCCGAATGTCATACTGTAGTTGGTCGGTCGGGATTGGGGCTCTTGTGCCGAGTGGAGCAATATACGCCCCCCCTAGTACTGAGTAATCCTCTGTTCACCAATTGTGATCTGACTTCGTGGTCCGGCCCGGCTGAGGTGATGTGGGTCGAGCGGCCCCACAAAACATTTTGAAATGTGGGCCGTGAGTGATGAATGGGCCCTAACAAACTTATTCATTTCGCATTAGGCCTAATCATTTCTACACTTTTTTCTTTTTGGTAGAGTGATTATTCATTACTCTTTTGAGCACCGCCGCGTCATTTTTCAAGGTTTTCCCCACGTGTCCATCCCGTATAATGGTAAATTCTTTGTATTTTAAAATATCCAAGCAAACTGTGTGGTACCCAAAAAGCATGTGGGAACTGGGAATTGACCAATCCCATTTCACTCGTACTTATATGAATATTTGTATACTTACATACAAGCAACAGCTAATTAATCGTTGGTGCTGATTAGCTCTTCTTCTTCTTCTTTTTCTTTTCTTGATAGACTTTATATTTGATTAATTTCTCCAGGAATAATCCTATCCTCTACCGATGGCCCAAATATATAGATCGGGATTTCTTCCCATAAAGCCTGGCCCCACGACACTTAATAATAATGTCTAAAGAGTTCTAAGCTTTTGAGTCTTTAAAAAAAATACAGTAAATTCCAGTTATCTTAGGCCTCCGATGGTTTTTTTTCCCAGTAATGCAGGGTATTTCGAACCAGTTCGCGCACATTTCGGACTAATCTCTACAGCCCCTCCAACAGCCGTTTCACCTGTTTACGCATAGGGTTAGGTGGCCCAAAGATTTGCTAGCAAGGGAAAACTCTGGGAAGAAAAAATCTTCATAAGAAAAGGTACAGGATCGTTTAGGAGTATCTTTGAAGAAGGCGTCAGAGATAATGGGTTGAGCTACACGAAAAAAAAAAAAAAAAGGTGGGCTAAAGTTTTACATATAATTATTCTTTTTTCCTCCCCTTTTAATTTTAACACCTCACCTGGGCTATAGCCCAACTTAACCCGTGGGAATTGAGTTCCGCGACGTTGTCCGAGAGATGTGGTTGTCAATGGTATTACCGTATCATGAGAATATTGTAGTAGTAGTTGTTTTTGCGCGAGACACAACTGTAAAGCCGATATGATGCCAAATGGTTTCGTGGGATATCCCATAGTTTGCTAAAAGATGTCCGTTCATTGCTCTGAGTGGCTGGGGTCTAACTCTTTTGATCATGTATTTTCTGAGTCATTAGTATAAGATATGTTTGCGTTTTTTGATAATTGACTTAGTCAACGAGCTTAAGAAAATTGTCCGTTCATTTCAACAATCAACGATTCAGATGTGTTTTTACTTTTTAGGTTTTGACGGATAAGAGTATATTTTGACCAGTAAAAAAATGAACGTTTCAGTATCTAATATATCATAGATGAGAGGCCCACATTTCTTCACAGACGCGGTTCCGTGCTTAATCTTTCCAGCGCCAAATGCTATATCCCCATGTGCCATTCCTGATTCCCCGCATTTTTGCGAAGAATCGCGGCAGCTGGTTGCGTATAATGAATGTGTACGTGGTGGCTATAAAATCTTGGCATAAGTTGACTAGAAGGATGCCAAAGTCTAGTGATTTTATCTCTATCCCCAACCTCACGCCTCAGTACAAAAAATTGACGTCTAGATGTAACGTCTCAAGCACTTATTATTGACTAAAACAATTCCGCCCGAAATATACCCTTTCCGTCCCATTTTGCTAAGTATTTTAGTATTTTAGAATGTCCTACTCTCCGTTTCGATTTAAGATTCGCAAATTTACGTTAAGTCAAATTGTTCCACAACAAAAACACAGTTTAAGTCAGCTTGTTTTAGGATAAAACTTGGTTCTGAAGTATAATTTTTACTATGAAATGTCTGAATTGCCCTTCAGACTCGGTGAAACAAGTTGGCTTTGGCTTACTGATTTTTATGTGCTAAAGCCATTTTAGCTTAAGTCAAGTATTATTCTTTTTCGAAAAGTTAAAGAAACAAGTGTTTAGATTTTCAAAACTAACACGGTTTGAAAACAGACGATTAATATGATTTAGAGAACATATTACAATATAAATTTATCTTGATCATGTAGTTATAAACTGCAGATTAACATGGTTCTTTTTGTGAAACAAAGCAATTTGTGAACTGATGCAGAACAAGTAGCGGCCCAATTCTATGATCAATTGGACTGGTCAAAGCTTAAGATGTCCAAACAACTTCTAATTGAAAATTGTCAATTTCGGCAATTTATCGACGAACCCGGAATAAGCCCAAACTTGGTGGGCTGAAGCAGAATCACGCTGCGATCAATACGCACCACCCTAATCGTGACTGATGTTGGATTTCGGCCAAATTCATTCATTTAGGCCTTCAATTTAGTAATTTTGCTATTTTTGATAATAATTAGATTACGAATTACTCTTAGTGTGTAATTCCATTTTCGTTGTTTCCAGTTGGGAATTTTTTATTTTTCTTTCTAGTTTTCAATTTGGAAGTTTCCCCAATTTTTGGGATACTTTATTTTTTTGGTAAGTTTTTGCTAGGGTTTGCTAGTTTTCCCTATAAAAGGGCATGTAACCTCTATTATTAAGTAGCTTTTAATCAATTATAATTCAGAGTTATTCTCTTTCTTCTTATGGATTCAAGAACCCTCGTGGATTTGAGACCTATCATCGTTTGAACTAGTACACTAACTAGTTTCTCGTGAATTCTGCTGCATCATGACTCAAATGAGCAGTTCAGGTCGTGACAATGATATCTTGAAAGACCCATAGAGACACTATTGGGTTCATTTTGGTATGTACTTAGCAATATATTCACGAGTGAGAGCAAAACAAGGAAAAAATAAATATCTTCCCCTAGATTTTTTTTATATATTTATCAATAATGTAAAAGGTAGGCATAGAGAAATTCATTCCAAACATCTACTATGTAGAATAAAAGACACATGCACAACATACAATTATATCATGCAAACATTGCCCATAATAGATTCTCATCAAAAAAGGGATAAAATTGATTAATAATTAACTAATTAAATATTAATCCATTACATAAAAGCATGGCTTTTAGTAGAAGTTTCTAACAGTTTTCTTGGGTAAGAAATCAACGATTTTCAGATTTTGTGGCCGACTCTTTTATCAATGAGTTGCAGCTGTTGGACGCTCAAGTCGTTTCTTTCTGCTCTGCAAAATTTCGGACGGAATTCCCGGTATACCTATCTCGGCCGGTATTTTCCGGAATTGCCGGTATTGTCCGGTAAGTCCCGGTATTGAGACTGGCACAGAATTTGAGTGGCTTGGTACCGGTTTTCCCCAAATCCGGTACATACTGGCCGGTGCGGTACGAGATTCACAACCTTGATTTTTTCCCCCTTCGAACTGGATGAAACTTCTCCTCTCTAGGCTCTGGCTCTCCCCCCTCTCTCTCGTTTAACCGCTAATCTCCTCACTATGGCATGAATCTCCCCCCTCTCTCGTTTAACCGCTAATCTACTGTCATAGATATGCAACTCCAAGAGCTAAATAATCGCTTTAATGAGGTAAACCCTGAGTTGCTTCTTTGTGTTGCACGTCTAAGTGCCGAATTTTATCCTAAAGACTTTTTCGATACTGAACTTTTGGCACTTTGGGATCAACTTGAGAATTTCGTCATTGATGTGCGGCTAATGTCGAGTTTTAAAACTTGAAAAGAATTGGTGATGTTTCTCGAAAGATGGTTGAGACCCGAAATAATATAGGCTATCCATTGATTTTTAGGCTTTTGACTTCGGCTCTAGTTTTACGTGTTGGGACAGCAAAGTAGAAAGAGTATTTTCTACCATGAAGTTTGTGAAGAATCGACTTCATAACCGAATGGGTGATCAATGGTTGCATGATAGGTTGATTGATTGAGAGAAAAAATTTTAATAGTATCCCAAATGAGGCTATTATGCTATGCTTTCAAAATATGAAAAATCGTCGGGGCCACTTGTAAACGCTGTTATAGGTTTTAAATCGATATCTGCTTATCTACTTTTTTTTGGCATTCAAGTGTAGTTTTTTTTTTTTTGTCGGTTGTGGACACAGTTATAGGTTATACATGTAAGCTACTTTTTGTTTGGCATTTCAGTGCATCTTTTGGGGGATCAATTGTAAATGAAATTATATGTTATTAATAGATATCTACTTAATTTAACTCCTTTCTATTTCGCATTGTGGTGTTTTTTTTTTTTTTTTTGTTCTATAATTCTGTTTTAAGAATTTGACTCTACTGACATTTATTTCTGGCTCCGCACCTGCATCTAACCCTGCCGGATCATAATTTCAACCCATGATATTCAGAGCGGGTTATGCAGGTTGGGTCTGTTTGACGGGTTGACAGTTTTTGTTTCACTTTAATGGAAAGTATAAGGGTTGGAGCGGGAACTAAACTGTTCAATAAATACGGATTAAACTGGATCACTGCACCATGGGAATATTCAAACTCACAGTTCATATAACAGAGTTGGCCGAACACTTATACTATTTGCTCAACAAATCAGATTGATTTTTAATATCGGTAGTCAGATGATTAGACAACATATATATATTTTAAAAAAATTAACATTCGGCGTGGTTCAGAGACTGAATTTCAAGCCAAAGCCATCTAGATCATTTGGCTAAATGGTTAATTATAAGCATATGTTTTTCGAGAAATAGAGTGATATGTGAACCTTGTAAAATGAGTACTACGTTAATTTAGATCGTAATGCTGATATCTCGAAGGGTCCAGAGAAACACAGAACTATTCTATAGTGTTGAGAACTTGTGACGGAGGTAGGTTTTACATTCTTAAGCCCAGTTTTTCAAAAGATTTTAGCATCCAAGTGCTAAAATCATGATATTTTAAATAAAAAATGAAGTGGTTCCGTGTCTCATTTTCCTCGTGTACTTTAATTTGGTGCGAAAAAAATCGAAAAACGAGACACGGAACCACTTCATTTTTTTATTTAATATTTCATGATTTTAGCACCTGGGTGCTAAAATCTTTTGAAAAACTGGATCTTAGACCAAAATATCATGTATGTCGGCAAGGAGACGGGTTTCACATTCTTGAACCAAAAAATCAATTATTGTTCGACATGAAGTTCTAAAAGTTGGATATTTCTTTAAAACTTTGGATGAAAGTCATTATTATTTTATTTTATTTTATTTTTTTATTTCTCTCCTCACGACAAACCAATAGTTTAAGAAAGTCTGATACAAAACCAACAAACGAGAAAAAAAATTGAATGGACTCCATTACCTAAGCCCGTCTAATCAAGTCTCTTGGTTGGGCTCCCAAATCTTGGTTCCCGCTGAATTGTTGGGTTCGTATGAGTTAGCTGGCCCATCTACCTCAGTGACAATGGTCAAACCAAACTGAAAAGGTTAATCATTGTTATGGGCCTGTGGGGTAAGGGATACGTGGTGCCCAATATGTTTTTATTTCACTCTATATTGGTGTTGTGTCCACTACAAAGTGTCAAAAATCAGGATGATCGAGACAAATGGTTGGTTGACTTAAGAAAAAATGAACGGTCAGACTTTAACTGCACATTTGACAAATATCTTTTGTTTAGATGTGTAAACTTATCTTTTCCATCAGTTTGAGCTTTTGCATGTGTATAAACATTATGAACGGTTCGGCAAATAGGAACATGTTGACTCCGATTTGACGGCACATGAAGAACACATACGAGGATCTTGATTCATTACTCGATAAACTTATGCGTACAGAAGTTTTTTGCACAGAAAACGTACAACGGCTTTTGACACGAATAATTCGAACCGTTAAATAATTTCAAAATAAATATGAATGAAAACTTGGAGTTTTGGATCGACTAGTTACACATATCCAATTGAGCTGATTTTTTGCAAGGCCCTAGGAAAAATTATTTTGAAATTATTTGATGGTTCGGATTATTCGTGTGGGACCCAAAAGTGGGCCCCAAAAGCCGTTGTACGTTTTCTGTGCAAAAAACAATTTGTACCCGTAGTGCCCTCCTGATGGTTCCAATCTCGCAAAAAAGTGCGTGGGTCCTACTTTTGAGTATATCAAGTCGCATGTAAATGTTTCTAGTTTTCCTTCTTATTTTATAGATTCATCTTAAAAAGATAAATTTTATAACCGAATATAATAAACTAAAACATTACTAAGTGTGGAAAAAGTTTTTAGATTCTTCTCGTCGAGACGAATCAATAGAACTAACATATAGCATAATCGCCACCATCATTGGACTAACATAGCCACAATCCATCGATCATTCTAAAATTTGTAACATCTTTGATTCTCTCATGTGTTACAGCCATATCAGATTTTGCTTAACAAAAAGAGAAATCAAATTCTCTTATTCTGTAACATTTATTTATAGACCAGCCACAACATATCCCAGTGAATGGGACTTGTAAGCATTAATTAATATTAAAAGATTATTTCGTACTCTTGGAGCATTACTCCATACCCTCACAACAATATGTAATTTCCATTTATTTGGTTGAGAACTGACATACTTCTTGTGAGAGAGAAGTAATACTCTTGGAGCACAAAATAATTATTCGCAATATTATGCGATCTTATTAAAAGGCCTTTGGTTATTGCAGTCAAGGTTATTTCCATATGGAACCTGCATAATATCACTGTATCGCTTATAAAACCCGATCCGATCCACTTGTTTTGGGTCGGACCCTTTTCCACACTCTTCCCCGCCGTTGATTATGTTAGTGATGACACCGTACCCCGGGACACGACCTGCAGCCGAGTCGGCGGGTGATGGGGTCCATTGGCCGGTGATGACGTCGTGGCTGGAGGGTTTCGGGGATTGCGGGGTCATCCAAAACCAGAGGGCTGTTTTGAAAGAAATGGTTGGGTCAGTTGCTACCAAGTCTGGGTTGGCGAGTAGATCTCTTCCGATGGCTTTTCCTGCTGGACCGTAGTTGTAATTGCTGCAAAAGTCAAGGTCAATAAAAGTCAGTATCTGGAGAGATGGGAATTATTGGAGAATGTGTTGTATTTTGGCACATGGAAAATATGCTCCAAGTGGGTCCCAAACGATCGATTCGAGTCGTTCATCCTTCTCAAAATCAAATTCCAAGTGGGCCCACGCGAGAATCGAGGCAATCGGACGGCTGTATGAGCTCGATCCAAAACCACCCCATTTCGTTCAAAAAATATGAACAGCTTGGATCGATCGTTTGGGACCCACAACGGCGTCCCCGATGCCGTCGGTGCAAGGTCGGTGCACACACATCTGTGCGGAAGGAATTACCGGTCATGACGGATGAAATATGAAGAGAATGAGAGAGAGAGTACTCACTGGGAAATTTGGATAGGACCACGGCCATAGTACTTTTTCCCAGGAGCACAGGGATACTGTGGGTAATTAGTATCACAATGGTCCGAGAGGTCCTTTCGTTCTGAAACAAAACAGTATCCCCATGCGTATGGTCCATCCAACGGCAGCGGATCCTCTGTCCTAATATTGCTGTCCTACTTCCCTATCCCACCCCCAGCCAATTGCCACGTAGCACACTTGCACTCTTCCCTCCCCTTTCCAATTCTACTTGTAACCCCGTTATTTTCCTCCCGTTAAGTTCCTTAAATCCGCTTTTTACATTTTATTTCCCTTAAAATAATGTCCAACAGCTATCTGGACTTCTTTTTTTTTTTTTTGTTAATTACAAAGTTTGCTAAGCAAAGCTACCACATCTGATGTTTTGTTATCGACCAAAAAAGCTGATTTTTTTAGAAGCAAAAAAAAAAAAAAAAACCCAAGGGGTTGGTCCGGTGCTATAAACTCTTTTGGGATCCATACAAAGCTTTGTTCTAGAGCTTCCGCAAGCAGACGGTAGGGTTGGTTCGCAAAAGCTCGCTCAGACACCTAATTTATTGGTTTGTCTTGATAATAGTTATTGAAAAAGTAAAAAATTGTGTGTCCTTTTGGATTGTTATTTTGTTCGAACAAGTTTCGTATTTATTAGTTTCAAGTCAAAATTTTATAGATTATTGCTTCACCTCGACAAGGAAAATAAAAATAATAAAAAAATTATGATCTTGATCTTTTAACCTTTTCAATTTCTCTCGTAGCCATTGATCAATGATTCAAAAAAAATTTGACCCGGAATTTTTTTACCTTTCCAATAACTTTCGTCGAGCCGAACAAAATAACAATCCAAAAGGACACATAATTTTTTACTTTTTCAATAACTATTATCGAGACAAACCAATAAATTAGGTGTCTGAGCGAGCTTTTGCGAACCAACCCTACCGTCTGCTTGCGGAGGCTCTAGAACAAAGTTTTGTATGGATCCCAAAAGAGTTTATAGCACCGGACCAACCCCTTGGGTTTTTTTTTTTTTTTTTTTGCTTCTAAAAAAATCAGCTTTTTTGGTCGATAACAAAACATCAGATGTGGTAGCTTTGCTTAGCAAACTTTGTAATTAACAAAACAAAAAAAAAGAAGTCCAGATAGCTGTTGGACATTATTTTAAGGGAAATAAAATGTAAAAAGCGGATTTAAGGAACTTAACGGGAGGAAAATAACGGGGTTACAAGTAGAATTGGAAAGGGGAGGGAAGAGTGCAAGTGTGCTACGTGGCAATTGGCTGGGGGTGGGATAGGGAAGTAGGACAGCAATATTAGGACAGAGGATCCGCTGCCCCATCTGGAGCTTTATCCCACCCACCTATATGTACATGTGGATATATGATTAATCCAAAATTATACATGTATATTAATTACTTTCTACTTATTAATCAAGAAACGGGGGTGTTGTAGGGCACCCCTATAGTGTGCCATGTGAACCGTCAGACGTATTTTCAACGGTCCAGATTTCATATATCATCTAACAAGTAGGATACTAATTTTACTTATAAGATAATCTGGACCATTGAAACACCCATCTGACAATTCAAGTAGCGCACTACAAGAGCGCCATACTAAAAAAGTTACAGTATTAGGTGGTGGATACTTTTTTTTTTTTTTTTCTTTTCTTTTGGTTCAGTGATCAGGAATGTTTGGGTCAGCTTACGCATACCTTAATTAATCCCCTTCCCAGTCAGGTCATTAGTGGCTATCTAGGCCGGGACTTGGGAATTCACAAGAAAATTTGTTCTTATGGCCAAACCCCAAGAATTAAATCATGTTCAATTGTGTGAGGAGCATACCTACCAACTAACTTATGAACCCTTAGGCTGTTGGTTGATACTTTAATTTCTGTCCTGGGTGACTAACTACATTCAATAATGTAGGACATGATATTAAATGTTTTCATTCATGGAAAAGTTATTTCGGTAATTACTTTGTTTAGTAAACTTTAATTTTGTGCCAATTTGGCATGTTTCTGGTCGGTATTAATCTTAATTTCAACAAATAGATTAATTAAAATCTTTTATTTTTCATTTTTTAGTTTTTGTGTGCAGTAATTAAAAGGTGTCAAGTTATTTACCAGTAGTTTCATGAGAAGTTTGAGCCAAAAAAGCAGCAATCTCTCTCTTCTTGGTAGCGTCATCCCCAGTAGTTCCAAAACGACCAAACTCCTTGGCATTGGCAGCAGCAATAAACGCCTCATAAGTATAAAACCCTTTTCCTTGACACGCCGCGTCGTTCCTGTGCTTCAACATCTGTTCAAATGTAGCTTTGCTAATAAGGGAACTTATATCTCCTTGTGCTGGGGCTCCAAGTATGGAGAGGAGAGAGAGTAGTGAAACTAGTGCCAAAATCCTCATTTTTTGTTTTATGTTTTTGGTTCTAGGTTGTGTGTTAGATGGGTGGGAAATGGGAAGGTTTTTATAAGAAGTGGAGGTCAAGGACGGCCCTGACGTTTGGGTTGCCCTAGCCAAACTCCGAGCTTGGTTGCCCTTATACTAGTAAGTCATAAAAATAAAAAATAAAAAAAAGGCACAAGTAAAGGAACAAAGCATAATCGAGGTTATATTATGTTTTTAGCTTGAATAAAATTAAAAAAAGTTGAAAATCAAAATAACCCCGGTTAATCGGATGGTGCTTTATAGTTATCATGATCCGATTCAAACAAAAACAACTTCTCCTTGCATTTTTAAGCAAATTCTTCAAATAAGTCATCGTACTTTAAGTTATCCAAAATTAAAAGTGGAATATTGGGTTTTTATATTTTAAACTCAATGGGCTTAAAGTAGTTTTGGGCTAATGCTATATAAAAAAAAATGGCACACCTGTATTGGGGTTTGAACTTGAGACATGCAGGAGTTTATATATAAAACTTAGTTTTTATATAAGTTACTTTTTATATACCTCTCCAGAGACCAGTACGCCAAGAAAACACTTAGCTAAGAAACCGGGAACTTTTTGCATTTATATATAACTTACTTTTTTTTTTTTGGGGGGGGGGGTTGCCCTGGCTTAGGGGGGTTGCCCTAGCCCAAGGTCTTGCCAGGCTTGGGTTAGGGTCTGCCCTGGTGGAGGTAGGAGAGTTCCAGGACTATTCTTGTGATGTGTCCCACAAAGACTATTCAACCTTTGTGGCCACAAAGACCATTCATCCGTGACAAGCGATAGAGGTTATTTAATAGGCTAGGGTTCATTTAATTGTATCAAAACCAAGTTTTAAAAATAATTTGGATTTTTTTATAATTTTTTGAATTATTTTGATGCATTTTTTGTTTTTTAATTTTCTTCCATTGGGACGAACTCATAATTCATCAAGATTTGACATAAAACTAATAAAATTTCATACAAGACAAAAATCTTTTAAAAAGCATTGGTTGGTGCCCAACTTTCTTCTCCTTAACTTGACTTTTTCTGGTATGACTTTGATTGAGGCTAAACTTTTTTCCTCAAGCCCTACAAAACCAAGAATCACGTTATTGTCCACTTCGACCAAAAGGCACTACTACAGCAAAGACAGTCCCTACTAGAGAAGGGAAAGATAGAGTTTTAAGGAGGAAAGAATGGCAAACTTGCTTGGGTTTATCATTGTAGTATTTATAGAAGCGTCTTCCGGTGAAGGAGTAGAATCTCACGTGCAACCCTTGTGACCGATGACGTCGCTGACATCCTTTGCACGACAATTAGCACTCGACCACCACTTCCAGATTGAACGCTGCGCACGATGGTCCGTAGGCACTGTGTGTTAGTCGAGCCGAACTCAGGGACGGGTGTATAGTGAATTGAAGAGCCAAGTGGCCGTGCTGCGCTACGGATGATCTCAACCTGGAGGTAGGGAGTACGGCCGAGAAACGCATCCTGAGGAGACCCATGCCACATGTCCATCCCGTACAATTCCTGAATGTCATATTGCAGTGCACCGAGTGGAGCATATCTGCCCCCTTGTTCATCTACATTCTGAAACGTGGGCCGCGAGTGATGAATGGGCCCTAACAAACTTATTCATCTAGATTGGGTTAAGTAGCATTAGGCCTAATCATTTTGACCCACTACAAAAAGTATTCAAAATAATAAAGTTAGGCCAAAATCTCCCTATCCTAGTACATTTCTACACTTTTTACTTCTTGGTAGAGTGATTATTCAGTACTCTTTTGAGCACCGCCACGTCAATTTTCAAGGCTTTCCCTACATAATGAATTCGTATTTTAAAATATCCAAGCAAAACTGTGTTACCTAAAAAAAGCATGTGGGAACTGGGAATTGACCAATCCCATTTCACTCGTAACTGTTTGTGTACTCACATACAAGCAAGTGAGCAACAGCTAATTTAAATTAATCGTTGGCGTTAATTAGCTCTTCTTCTTCTTCTTCTTCTTTTTTGATAGACTAACTTTATATTTGATTAATTTCTCCTGAAATAATCCTATGGTCTACCGATGGCCCAAATATAGACATCGGGATTTCTTCCCATGAAGCCTGACCACACGAGACTTAATAATATCTAAAAAGTTCTAAGCTTTTGAGTCTTTCAAAAAAAAAGAAAGTAAATTCCAGTTATCTTTTGAGTCTTTCAGAAAAAAAAAAAAAAAAAAGAAGTAAATTCCAGTTATCTTAGGGGCCCCCAATGGGTTTTTTTTTCCCTCCCTGTAAGGTGTTCTAGACCAGTTCGTACGCACCTCGGACTAATCTTTACAAACCCTCTAACAGTCGTTTCACACATTTACGCATAGAGTGAGGTGGCCCAAAGAATTGCTGGCAAGGGAAATCGAAAATGAAAAATTAGATGAAAACAAACTTCTAAGTCCTAAATCAAGACAACTTTCCCAACTGGGTTAAAGCTTAAGACCAATAGTTGGTTAAGCTCAAATCCTTTTCAATTTGAACGTGTAAAAAGAGGTAGGGACCAGTTGTAAAGTTGAAATTGAGTTGTGATACATTGGCATATAGTGACATGGTAGCTACTAGCTAGTTTCCCCTTGACTTCTGCCTAAGGGAACATGACTCGTGAGCTTTGATGTTGTCCCATTACTGGTTTTTTCAATTTTTTATTTTTCATTCGATATACATCAGTCGGGCCTTGAAGCTATTATTTAGCGGGAGAGTTAGAGAGTTACTAATTTAGAGGGGGTTTAGAAACTATCCATAGCTCTAATTAAATACCAAACACCTCTGCCGATGCTCGAACCTTAGTCTTCCTTATGGGTTAACCAAGAGATAACCTCTAGGTACATGCCCTGATTTTTTGTCCCATGCCCTTGGTTTTTTGTCCGATTGCTCGTTTTCCAACATAATATCATGAAAGGAGTTGGTTGTGGGAGACCACGATAAACCTCAAGTCAAAGCCAAGCCAATAAACTAAGGTAGAAGTCGTGTGTGTTGGATGGGAAGCAAGGGCGGACTAATCCGCCATCGACTAATCTAGGTTTTGAGTATCGTACTTCTTTTTTAAAATAAGTGTCTTTTTTAAAACTGCACGTTATTTTCAATTGCTTATATCTTTTAATTTATAATAATTAAAAATCGGCGGTCATGTTTGGCTTTGAGTGATTCACGAACAAAAATGCCGGAAACACAATTATCTGGATATAATCCTGAACACAACACCTCACATACAAGTAGATCCCACGTACATTTTTTTCCTCGAAATGCGGGATTCACGAATAGGGTTAAACGAGATAATTTTTTCAGAATCATGACCTACGAATAGGGTTAAACAAGATATTTTTTTCAATTTTGTGGGGCAACTTTTCATGAGAAGACTCCTGAAATTGTCTAGTGATATGATAGGTATGAGAACGTCCATTGGTAGGAATACTCTTTCCTTATCTTAAGAAATTAATGTATGAAATATATAATGTGTAGATGTATGAGATTGCAAAGTATTAGCTAAAACAGAATTTAAAAGAAATATATATTGGCTCCAACATGGCTTTAATTGATTTTTTAATGTAGGCCTCATTTGGAATGAGAATTTTGGACACGACATGTTAACCTGACACAAATATATACAACACGGAATTAAAGGGTTTTAGTCGATCATTTTTTCACAAACCCACATATGACACGACCAACCAACACAACAATTAAACAAAACGAATACGGGTTAGACTCGAGTCACTCGATATGGACACAAATAACTACTTAGTTTCCTATGCGATCAGCATCTCAGCGATGCGCAATCCATAGCCCATGCTTGTGTTTTCCTAAAAATTAGTTTTGATTCTTGTTAGATGAATGTGAGTGTGACATGTGGCAGTAATGAAGACCTGTGGATGTGACACATGGCGGTAATTGATTGGCCAACAGGGTTATGGAGTTATTATTATTCTTGAATAGCTAAAAGAATCTAGTAAGTTAACCAAATCTTCCATTTACGGAATAATTTTTTAATGACGGAAATATATAGAGATCCTATTGATTAAGGCGAAAATTGTGGTGATGAAGGAAACCATACACTAATATTTACGGTAATGACGAGTAAATTATTGAGTAACTAAAATTAATGAATAAAGAATGCAAGCCAAAAAAAGAAGAAGAAGAAATTAAGAATGCATATTTCATTTCCTTTTACGTAACTTTATTTCCATGACATTAGTTTAACTCTTTTTGGATGCGAAATTAGAAATGAGTTAAACATGGATCCGTTTACCCATTAAAATAGAAGTAAGTTAAATTAATTTTTCCAAGAAGAGCTAAAGTAACTGAAAAAGTTACTCCTATTTGTTAATTAGGAAATCTTTTTGAATTTCAAATTTATAAATTTTTTCCCATCCTATCTTCAAGAAATACTACATTTACCTATTTCTATAGATAGTTATCCAACTAGAATTGGAAATTCAAAATCATTCAAATTTATTACACTACATCTTACGTTATAGAGATAGAAGTAGCTTGAATAGTTCTTCTGTAAGTGAATGTGAGATTCAAAGGTCTTTTTCAATTTCTTATTTTTTCCGCTGCTTGAATAATTTGGATTTGGCTGAGTTCAAGAAAGATCTAACATTTTTCCACCATGTTGAGTTAATGTACGTGCAGGCGGATGGATGACTTTCAAATATTTGCCCCATGGCAAATTATAATTAGCATGAGAACAATTCGTAGTTCCATAAACCTTTTTTGTTTTTTGTTTGAGTAATTAGTTTCTTTTTTGTATGAGTATGGAAACTCATTAATATCGATTGATATCGTTTTATGTGTTTCGAATTCCAAGTGAATTCTTTCCTAACCTCTCTCTATCTCATTTGTAGGTTCATTTTCTAAGGATTGTCTTTTGGTACAAAAGGAACCAACTGGTTGGTAAACAAAGATTTTTTTGATGCTACTACCAAGTTTTTAATTATTTTAGAATGTCTTCATTTTTTTTTTTTATATCTTTCATAGACATCGGCCCAACCAAAAAGGACAAAACCATAAATGTCAAAACGCTCGATCAAACGAAATGGTAGCCAGAGAAGCACGTCGTGGAAGATTGTGCATTTTATGCAATGAGAAGTTGTTCCGTGAAAACAACACCAACCACTCAATGGGTGCGTATGTAATTGCCACCTTCTTGTCCTTTTACATAAATTTCTTATTTTCTCTTAATGCAATTTTCAATACCTAATTAACCACTTAATAGGAATTTTCTTATTTGATTTTATGCAGTTTATAATAGCCAAGTAAAACAAAAAAATTATTCTAGAGATTCACCTGTTCTAATTGATATATAACAACCTATTTCAGAATATTTTGAAAACTTGGCAGGGCAAAAAAATCTTTGTTTACCAACCAATTGGTTCCTTTCGTACCAAAATACAATTCTTAAAAAAATGAACCTACAAATGAGATAAAGAGAACATTAGGAAAGAATTCACTTGGAATACGAAACACATAAAACGATATCAGTCGATACTAATAAGTTTCTGTACTCATACAAAAAAGAAGCTAATTACTCATACAAAAAAGTTTTAAGAACTATGAATTGCTCTCATGCTCATTATAATTTGCCATGGGGCAAATATTTCCAATCACATTTTATATTGAGCCTATATTTTAGAGCATCTAACTATTCTATTTTTTTTCCTTTTCTTCTGGGACATTCTTGAGTTTCCCGCTTCATGTTTTATTTTCACATTTGTTCACCTTTTATCCTCTCTTTTTCAACCGTACAAGGTAAAATGAAAAAATTGTCCATCACTATTTTGCATGATGGATGGTCGCATATCTTATATATATGATTCATGATTGTGTTATCATATAATAAATTTGAGAAAATTTTCCATCAATAAAACTATGTCAATAATTAAACATGAAAATTAAAACTAAAATAATCAAGAGAAATGCAAAAATATTTCAGAATGTACTGCTGAAATAGCACGAAATAAGTAAGACATATATGGATCGATGGTGAATTGTGGAGTGATTTTAAGAGCCATAAAAATATGTCAATAAATATGAAAATAATGCAAATATTATGGGAGGGAAATCAAAAGGTAAAAAGAATTCATATTATAACAAAAGCTTTCAGACTCATACGGATCCATGTGGGTTTGTAAGTTTTCATTTTATCAATTTTGATTTCTTTAAGAAGTGATTTTTTCACTATCTTGACTATCATTACTTAGCAAAGGCTAATAACTTTAGAAATTTTTTACAAATTTATCAATGACTACAAATTGAAAGGTTAACGAAGTAATTTTTTCACTACCTTGACTATCATTAATTACTTAGCAAAGGTTAATAAATTTAGGAAATTTTTACAAATTTACAAATGACTACAAATTGAAAGGTTAACCACAACTCCCCGTTGCCTAGTAAAGAATAAATCTAAAAAAGATTTTGGTTTTCTCTTGATTTTCAAAAGTTTTCGTGCATAGCACGAGTTTTAAACTAATTGCGTACCAGAATTCGTCCTGTGCATAGCACGGATTTCCTGCTAGTTTATCAATAATGTAAAAGGTAGGCATAGAGAAATTCATTCCAAACATCAGGAACTCCAGGAAGACACCAATGAATACAATCTGCATAGGTTTGGGGCTTTGCTAATTGCTCTTTCGTAAGAGGATCCCAATGCTTCCGGTAAATCGACGAATGAGCATCTTTTCGGTACTCCGAAAGCTGCGTTATGTTGAGAATTTGTACCTCCAAACCCTTTTTTCCTAACTCGAAGATCGATTTCTCCACAATCCTCATCATATTTGGATCTGAACCGCGTCCCCAATACCCTTCTTTCGAAATTGGCTCTGTTTCGTTGTAGCAGTTTTCGTCTGCAGGCTTCAGCCATTCTTCACCCCTGCATTATGCATGGATATCACTAAACCAATTTATTTTTTGTGCCTATTTTGGTGCATCATCTGACATTTGAATTTGCGATTTATGAAGGTAATATTGAAACAAATGGTAGACAAACCGGTCATGGGCGGGTGACATGCTAACGAAAAACAATTTGGTCTTGGTGCGATTGACATGAGTTTCCAACCATTCCGACCATGTCTTCATAGCCATCTCGTAGATACGTAGCTCATCTAATTTGTCATCGACTTCATCGGGGCTTTCAAATGATCCCCACCTAACCACAAATTCGCAAAATGAAATCGTGTGACTAGAAATCGGATGAAGAGAAGATGAGTCTAGCTTTTTTACAGAACATTTACTTACTGAATTTTCACTTTGGATCTCCACCAAATGTAAGAATTGAAGACCAATATGTCTGCATCAGTCCAGTGCCTAGCATGTTTTTCAATGGTTTGGACTCGAACAATTCGCTCTTGTATACGATGGTCCCATGGATCGTCACAGTTTGACTCTACCAGCAACGGAGCCCAGTAAAAATCAATCGAGGCATTGTATTCCTTGATCACAATCAATCATATGGACGCAACAATCAGTCACTGCAACAGAACTTGAACAAATTTTAAGTGATGATTATTTTTGTGCGGAATTCTTATTACAGATTGCACATGATGTTGTTCAAAGTTCAAAAACGGATAACCAAAGTGGGCTCATGCAAACCATTACTTTCCGAGGGATGTGCGTTTAGGTGCAAGTCGCATAAAAAGAAGAAACAAGTCTATAAAGTTACGAGAGCAAGTCCATCTAACACAAAGGAAAAATCCAAAAATAGAGATGCAAAAGTGGGCCCATGGAATAGTTATTCTCTTGAGGCTTGTGCAGGCTTTCTAGGTGGAAGTCTCACCAAGAGAGAGAAAAAAAATTAGTCTATAAAGTTATGGGAGCAAGTTCATATAGTACAAGGGCAAATTTGGAGATGTAAAATTGGCCCGAGAGCTGATTACTGTTGGAGGTATGTGCAGGCATTTTAGGGTGCAGACCTCACAAAAAGAAGAAACAAGTCCATAAAGTTATGGGAGCACGTCCGTCTACTACAAAGGGAAGTCCAAAAATGGAGACGCAAAGTGGGCCCATGGAATATTACCCTACGAGCCATGTGCATGCATTTGGGGTTCAAGTCTCGCAAAATGAAGAAACAAGTGCAAAAGTTATGGGGCAAGTTCATCTATTATAAACTATTAAGGGTAGTCCGAAAATTGATACCCCAAAAAGACTAGGGCATAAGGGGAAAATGGTCAAGCCATGTTACGGAGACCATGTTTTCTTCCATATAGTAGCTCTAACCATGTTTTCGTGATTTCGTACCTTTAGACCATTGAACTAGTTATCATTCCTTGGCGGTGGCTTTGATCTATAGTTTAGAAAATGTCGTTGTCTCATCATTCTTGAGAAACGAGTTAAATATGGATCAAGTAACCCATTGGCCATTGTATACCGATAAATAGAGTTAAAACTGATCATGCCATGTCATGGACAACATGTTTTGGTCATTGTACTAGTTGTTACCATGTTTTCGTGATTTTGAAACTTTAGACTACTGAACTGGTCATTATTCCTTGTCGGTGCTTCTAATCTATAGTTTAGAAAATTTCAATGTCCTATCATTCTTGAGAAATGAGTTAAATAGCGATCAGGTGACGTAGTTGTCAGTGTATATAATTAGATATGAGTTAAAATGATCATGCCATGTCATGGACAACATGTTTTGGTCATTCTAATAGTTGTTACCATGGTACATGATTTCAAAACTTTGGACCACTGAACTGGTTATTATTCCTTGTCGGTGCTTCGATCTGTAGTTTAGAAAATGTCAATGTTACGTCATTCTCAAGAAATTATTTAAATATGGATCAAGTTACCAACTTGCAACTGTATGTAGTTAAATATGAGTTGAAAAAAAGTGTTAAAATGATCATGTCATGTCAAGGACACCATGTTTTGGTCATTTTAGCAGTTCCTACCATGTTTTCGTTATTTCAAAACTTTAGATCGCTGAACTGGTTATTATTCCTTGTCGGTGACTTTTATCTATAGTTTAGAAAATTTCAATGTCATATCATTCAGCTAGATTCCAATTGGTTTTCTATAGTTTTGGTTTCAACAATTTGGACCTTGCACTTTCGTTTCTATTTCAATGTAGGCCTCTGATACCTTTTGAATTAGTGTACCATATACAAACTCTGTTTCTGCATGATTTTTCTCTCTAATTCAATAAACTACACAGTACTCCTACAAAATAACCCAAAAAAAAAAAAAAAAAACTACATAATATTGGTGGAGAGAAGGTATATTTAAACTCACAGGAGCCTGGAAGGTAGCTAAGGAGCCATTGAGTTCAAAGTGCACAGATTTCTGAGCCAGAGGAATGGAAGCCTCAACAAGGCACACCATTGAGACCCATTGATTCCTATTAAGTGAATCCCCAACAAACACAAGCCTTTTCCCTCTTAGCATCTCCAACATTGCTTTTGCATTGAACCTAAGCATTCAAGATAAATTAGACCAATAGTTCCTGACTCTACAAAGCACGAATACTTCTAGATAGGTACCGTACTTGTACCATATATGTACTGCATTCAGATACGCGCCCGATACGGATGGATGCATATTTGATACGCCAAATAAGTATCCAACAAGTTTTTTTTTCCTTTTTAAAATTTAAGATGTGGCTCCGGTATGTCGACACACGTGAGGGATACGGGAGGATTTCTTTTTGGTACTTTTTGGTTTTATTTTAATTTGTTATAAGTTCTATGATGTTAACTCCGATATGTCATATGTGATAAAATTGTTGGTTGCTTTAGCAAGATTACAAATCTGGTCGATGTTGTTACTTTAATATTTGTGTTTTACGCTATTAGTTCGGTTCCAACGTTTTCACTAGGTCATCTTCAATTAGTTTTTTAAAAATTAGGGGGTGAGAAAAAGAACCGTCAATCCAATCCGAACAGGTTCAAACCAAAGGTTTAGTTCAATTTTCTAATAATGCCGTATAGTTTCTGTTTGTTAAATGAAAAACCAAGAAAAGGTTTGGCCATTTAATTTATGCCAAAGGGTAGTTCTACTTACGGACACACATTCCAAACACACTTCTCAAAAGCTTGACAATATATTTTGAATATCCGAATTGTTTATTTTGTAGGCCTCACCATACTACGCATTATTCTGACAAAAAATCTATTTAATGAGACATTGGGAGCAATATTAGAATTTCAAATTTTCCTTGAAAAAAATGGATCGTTAAAGTTCTTCTAGCTAGTTTACCAATTCATTTGAATCATGTGCTTATAGATATTCGATTGACCTGATTTTTAGCACGAATTAAAAACACTTGTAGAGTCACAAAATGGACGTCTTGGATTAAGAAAATAGATTGTGGGATCACACACTATTGAGTGGTTGCATTTGATAAGTGTGTTCGAAATGATGTGTACGTAACAAGACTCTTTCTTTTTTAAATATATTAGGGGGGCAAACGGCCCCTACTGCTGGTGGCAAACGGACGACACGTAACAAGACTCTTTATGCTAATGATTCTAATTTCAAACCGATCTGAAAGGTAAATACATGTCTATGTGTGTACTTGTATATTCAATATTTGTAGCAGCTATGGGGAATAGCTGTAAAGTTAGACTCCGTCGCAGTTGACTTTTGTTTTAGTGACATTGGATGGTTACACTATTGCAATGGAATCAGTTAGATGATGAAGTTTTATTTGTTCTTATTTAATTAATGAGTATTTTAGATAGTTTGTTGACGTATATTTTAAAGTTTCAAAAAAAAAAAAAAAAAATGGGTCGTGGTCAGAAAAATCAAAACCTAGCTTAGTCCAATGATTGTAATTGGTTCAATTCTACAAATTTTACGAATTAATTTGATTGTCAAAACCACTCGTGAAGAATTATGGTTATTGGTTTATTATAAAACTGATCTAATCCAACACTTGAAAAAAAAATTTAACTCAAAAGAAAAAGAATTTTATTTCTAACTCACAGAAGGGCCAATGAATTTGAGGAGAATTCTCAAGAGTCGGGCAGGAATAACCTCCTTCTATAACTTTCCTTCTTAACATCTAACAGGGAATACTAAGCCACCGAACGGACGACGTTGTTATAGTCACGTTTAACGTGAGCAATGGCACAACAAGAAAATTCTGATGCACCCAGGCACGTTATTTGGGACTGTAGATTTTTTTTTTTTTTTTGAAATAAAGTCAAGAATTCCATTATAAGCGCCATCCGGCAACGATTACATGCAAAGACAGGAGTGAAACCAAAACCACTAACAGTTGATATGAGCACGGCCTTCGCTCGGCATACAATGCCACTAGCTCTTAGACACACCTGCCGAAGCAGACCCAACACCTTCGGGATGGAATGATGAATCCTATCAAAATGTTAGCAGTAGAGAACCCAATGGGTTGCCCGGCTCAAACCCTTAAAACAATACAATGACCAATTTATGGTACTTTGGACCTTTGACCCAAATTCCAAGAAAGACGATTATAAATTACTGAAGTGGTCCCTATATTGCTATTCTTATTACACATAGGTCCCTCCCCTTCCAATATTGTCGTCCCAATATGTGAAGATGGCACAGGCGCTAAACTAAAACATACTCCCTCACGTCCCATATTGCTTACACATTTTGAAAAGTTTTACATTTCGCACACACAAAAAATAATGTATTTACATGAATTCTTTTTCCTAAATTGTAGGGGCTCTTTGGAAAAATAATTAATCCAATTTATTTTTAATTTGCCAAAATTCAATGTAATGAAATAGGATTTGTAAGAACCAAAGTGTAATTAATCAAACAATGTCTCTGTGTGTGTGTGTGTGTGAGAGAGAGAGAGAAAGATACCTGGGAAGATCACATTGATGAGGCTGCCATCTCCAATGGAGATAACTGAGGTCCTTCCTCCCAAACTTTTCACAAGCCATTCCATCATCCATGAATGAGCATTCTTGACCTTTGTATAGAGGAGGGTAATTAGAGCTATTACCCTCATCATAAACCCACTTTCCCTCAAAGAAATTGCATTTTGCACCCTTTCCATCTTTCTCATCATCTAACACCTCTAATTTACTCTCTCTTGCTGTAAAAAATATCCCTAAGACAGAGACCCCAAACAAGATTGCTGTGAGCAAATGGACGCTGCAACCGATTGTTTTCTGCTTAGTTTCCATGGGGAAATGGGTATATTGCCACTAGCTGTCGTCTGTTCGGATGGTGAGATTTGGTGAGAAAACGAAAGAAAATGGACTCTCTCTCCTCCCGAATCACGAGTTCGGAAACGAGGAAGATTCGGGTTCACCAGAACCCATCTGGAGAAGAGAAAAAGGAAAACCCAAAAGAGAAATGGTCGTGAATCGAGCTTGCTAAATATACATGGCTGTGTTTTATCACAACGAAATTGGATCAGCGGATTATTTTGTTAGTATATTTTGAATTTTCAACGAAATCGCGCACACACGAGTTTGAATCTCCACTCTCAAAAACACCAGACAAAAGCGTGTTGTCCACAACTTATTTTGATGATCCGAGCTGCTCATCATGTAGGTCTTGACATTTAAACCATTCATGCTAAAGATTAGGTTGATCGGTTATCGGTAAAAGCCTGATTCAAAAGAATTGATAAAGGATCAGAATTATAATGGTTCATATTATCAATATAACTTTTAATCAAGTTGCGACCATATCCGATCAATCTGATTTTTTGTACGAGTAGATTACAGGTTGAGATTTATAGAATGAACGCATCGGATCGTCAAAATAGATTGCCAAACTCAAACAGTTAAGTGGTGTGTCTGAGAGGTTTGTAAATTGATTCGCATTGTAACTTAAATGGACAATGACGCCTCACCCAACTTAATGGACGTAAACAAGATGATCATGTTGCCTCAAAAAACAATTGATTTTGCCTAAAAAAAAAAAAAAAAAGATGATCATGACTTTCTTAGGTAGAGAGATAATGCTAAAATTATTTTTGATTGTGTCAAAACTCTATTGCATAACGAGCTTGTACTTTACACATTAGTACAAGTATTTCATGCACTTGAGTTTTGACACAATAAAAATTAGTTTTGGCATTAGCACTACCCAAATTTTAAGATCTATACATAAATATTGCGCTACATATAATTTGCATAGTCTTTTCCTTAATAATTAAAAAAAAAGATTGGATTATCAGGTAAGAGTGTTGGGATTTATATAGACATAGTGCGCTTTTCCTTAAAAAAAAATGAGTGAATTATCATACTATAAGAGAGTTATACAGAGACACAGTGCGCTTTTTCTTAAAAAAATCATTAAATTATAATGTAAGAGTGTTGGGATTTATACAGAGACAAGTGCATGTGCTTTTCCTTCTAAAAATTAATTTGCATAGTTCAGACCCATAAAATATCATTTTCAGTAAATATATTCTATTTTTGTTAAAAATTTTAATTTAATTGGATCTACCAACTTTCACAAAATACAATTATATTTACTACTCCTACTAAGATTCATTATTATGTATATATGCTTGTACCAGTAGAATATTCTGTGGTTTACTTGTACTGTTTCGTACGAGTAATTTAGTAAATGAAATCAAGTAATCAAAAAGACGTAATTTCATTAAACTAAGAAATACATAATAATCATCTCGTACGTCCATTATATTGGATGAAATGTAGAAGGTTGTGAAATGATAATGCCAAAACTATTTTTGTTTGTGCCAAAATTGTAATGCAAAAAAGACTTATACCTTGCACATGGTACCATATTTTTGGCAAAAAAAAAAACGATTTTGACATTAACACAACCCTATTGTATATGCAACTACACTATAATTTGACAGGATTTATTGGTGAGATTACCTAAGCTGGTCAACGCTCAAGTGCTACATTCGAAGAAAAGAGACATTAATAGCTGACATAATACTCAGTTACGGCCTGATTTATGCACACACTTCCCCATGCAATTCTTCCTTCCTTTTTATGCTGGCATAAATTGCGGGAATTGAGGCAATCAGACGGCTGTATGAGCTTGATCCAAAATCATCGAGCTCATACAGCCGTCCGATTGCCTCAATTCCTGCGATAGCCCACTCGGAATTCAATTTTGAGAAGGATGAACGGCTTGGATCGATCGTTTGGGACCCACAACGGCGTCCACGACGCCGTCGGTATGGGGTCGGTGCAGAAGGAATTACCGATTTATTTTTTATTTTTTATTTTTTTTCCGAAACATGTTATTTAATGCGCTTGGCCGGACAGGTATAGGGGAACATTCCCCCTGCAGCTCTCGTCTTGCTGCCATTCGAGAAAAGGTCAACATAGGAAAATTCCGCCTCCAACGAACACAAGTTGAGAAAAGATCAACTTCACGAGCCCTTCTTTGGTAAAAAAAAAAAAAAATAGCAAGGGTATTGAGTCCTCATTTGGCTAAATTGAAAAAATTAGTTTTTTGATTTTTGTTTTTGTTTTGTTCTTATGTAAATTTTTTTTGCATTTGTTAGTTTTGCGTCAAGATTTTGTGATTTTTGGATTTATCTCGTCGAGACGAATCCAAAAAGTATAAAATTATGGCCAAAAGTAATAGCTTTCTGAATAAAGCCGAAAATAAACTAGTTTTTTGGATTATTTTTCGTCGTTATTCATAAAACTTTAAGTTTGGCTAACAATTTTATACTTTTTAGATTCCTCTCGTCGAGACAAGCCAAGAAACCATAAAAAATCGACTGAAAACTAACAAATGCAAAAAATTTTTTGAATAAGGACAAAATGAAAAAAAACAAAAAAATCAATTTTTTCAAATTAGCCAAATCAGGCTTGAACCCATTTTCTGGCTAAGTCGATTTTCCACTAGTTTCAACAGAAATAGCCGTTGAATAAAGTCACCTTGAGGTCCTACATGATACAAACCTTTCATATATAAATAATATTTTTCAAGGAATCTCTGCAAAAAAATTAGTTCAATTGAATAACAATGAAGATTTACTTTCTTAATTTAAATTTTGGTTGTCATCTCATTCAGTTTGTGCTATGTCTTGGGTAAACCAAGCATCGTCGACGTCAATATTTAATTGAGCTATTTTTTACGGTGACTCTTAAAAAATATTTCAAAAAAAAATGAACAATTCAGACCATTTATGTGGGATCCCGAGATAGGTCCCACCCACATTCCAGACATTTGAACGTAAACTGCTACATGTGGTGTTGAACGTCTGTGCCGTTTTTTTCCTCTCTCAAACGGCAATTTTGCCATACATGGCCCGGAAATGACAATTCCTAAATTTGAGAGGATTTTGAGTTTAGGGTGTAGCACTCAATTTATCATTTTTTGAGTGATTATATGACAATGTCGAAAAATTCTGCCAAAAACTTTTCCCAATATTATGCTCTTTCCAAATGCTAGAGATTACGTATTCACCCATTATTCATTGACCCTAGATCATTGCTACGTGGTGTCGTATCGACTTTCATAACCACACATTCACGTAGAATCTATATGGTAGTGATCTGACACAAACACATCTTTTTTTTAATTTATGAACTGATGGAACCAAAAAAGAATCCATATAGTACTTTATATTGGGCCCATATGCACTGCTCTATAGCTGAAGTCGAAGGGTCAGATTTACACTGGAAACTTCCAACACAACATGGTCCAAGGGACATCATCCCTATTTATTTCTCATCCTTCATCTTGAACTTGTTCATCTCAAATATATTAAATTCCGCTTTCGTTTTTTTATTTTCGTTTAAAATCATATAATCTGAATTCACAGAACCTAGACATAGTGGCCAGAGAGTATAACAGGCGATGTAATTAGAGACCCGACTTCTTTACAGTCACATTTCAACTTTCAACTGCTGATCATCTTTATAGTTAAACTGTCTAGATTTTAAAAAATTCTTTCAATAGGAATAAGTGACTTATTCTTCTTGGAAAAGGTCCCACTAAAATACTTTTGGACAGTTAAGATCACATGAACGTCTCTCTGCAGCAGAGTCGGCCTAGGGGTAAGCCCAACAAACTCCTAGGCCAGGGCAACCAAAATTTTATTTTTCCATGAATCCTAAAAAATAATAAATAAATAGATTAAGCAAGCAGCCCAACCCAGCAAGCCCATAGCGTGCTTGGGAAGCCATCAGTTTTCTTTCTTTTTTTTTTAACCAAAAAAATAAAAAATAAATTGATTAAGCAAGCAGCCCAACCCAGCAAGCCCATAGCGTGCTTGGGCAACCATCAGTTTTCTTTCTTTTTTTCAAAAAAGGCCCCATGAACAAAGGAAGTAGATGTATAGGTTTTTCTTTTATGACGTAGGAACCATCCTATGATCAGAGGGTCACATTGGAAACACAATGCAATATAAACGTACGGAAAAACTAGCATAACAACTCACCAACACAACTTTCCTCTTAAATTATGAGTGCCTCTAAAGGGTATCGAACCTGTCATGTTAAATGGGATTATGGTCCGTTATTATCAGACGTCATTCCTATTTTCTCATCCTTCATCTTGAACTTGTTCATGTCAAACATATTAAATTTATTTTTCGCTCTCTTTTCTTGTTTACAAATCATATAATCTGAATTCACAGGCTCTATGCCCACAGTGCCTGGGAGTATCCCATGCAATGAAATGACATTACTAACCAATTTATTTGGTAAGGTATGTGTTAAGTGCCTCTCAGCAACCTCATATCATTGATATTATAATCCGCATACATTTGTTAAATCAACTGGAGCTAGCTCAGTTTTACGGTAGTGTCAAGCTTCTGAACAGAAACCCCTTTTTCAATGGCTACAGCCTCGAAAAGTACGGCGAAAAAATAACACTAAGAATGAACAAACTAAACTAATGAAGCGACGCTGTCATGTCGGAACATTAGACAATCTCGATGGATTCTTAAGTTTCAAACAATATACTCATTATTTATCTGTGTCATAAATCAAGTCATTATCATACCTGTTGTGAGTCCGTGACGTGCTAGTGAAGAACAATGTGTTTTAATTTGATACGCACTTCAAAATTGAAATTGATTGTAAGAGTCTAAATGACACGTTTTGAACTTAGAAAGCTTCCAAAATTGAACTTTGAAAACCATTTTTTTCTTTCTTAGGAATGACAAGAAATATATTATATTAAAATAGAAACAGGGATGATACAACAACAACAAAAAAAAATAAAAATAGAACTACAATGGATTAGAAATAAAAATTCAAGTAATCATATAATTAGCATTCTATAGACCACTACTTGCACAGCCAAATTCTATTCAATTACATGACCGGGGGCAGAGCTAGGATTTTAAGTTAGCGGGGTAAAAAATTAGATATATATGCAAGTTAAATTTCCAATTTGCTCCTACAAAGAAACAACTAGATTAAGATGTGAACTCTAAAAGTAAATATACAGTGATAAATGTATTTTTGCTCTATCTCAATGAGAGCGATTTGTGAGGTCTGTTTTGTATGAGCGATTTAGTAAACAGAGTGTAGTGAGTAGGATGTATCCACTTGTAAAGCTCGTGTTTCCGGTATTTGAATAATTGCTCCAGTTACCTTCGTGGACGTACCCGATTTTGGGGAACTACGTAAAATACTCCGCGTTATCTGGGTGCGTTTGTTTGTGTGTGTTTTGTTTGGATCCCGTGGGCACAACAAATGGTATCAGAGCTTCGGGTGGCCAAAACACAGAACACAACACTTGGTTTTCAATTCTGTCCGATATCTGCGTTTTTTTCGAAACTGTTGGGAAAGACGATCTGATCCGTCCATCTTGTTCGTCTCATCGAGAAAATTCCGGGAAGGTATAATAAGCCTTCATTGGACGTCAAGGTGCTTCGTACTCACCGATCAAAGTTGGTCAAACTGGAGAGTTTCGGTCCGTGGTTCTTTTTCCCTCTTTCTGTCCGATAAGAAGAGTGCCGATAGACTTTAAACTGATAAGAACAGATACTACACTTGATCGTAGCCAAAAGGCCGAGAAAGGTATGCAGACAGACTTTAAAGGAAAAAAAAGGAGTGACTTCGGAAAATGAGAGAAGTGTCTGGAAAAGGCAAAAGAATCATTTGTGCTGATGTCATGCATGACATCATTGGTACAGTCAACCTCCCGTCAGCGCCACATCAGCACCCATCTTGTCACCCACCACGTCATCTGCCACGTCGTCAAGATGGACCTGTTTCAGGTGCCACATCAGCACCATGTGGCTGCCACGTCAGCATCAGTGCTGACTCAGCGTGCACATTCAGCAGAATATTCCTTTTGTGTGAGGAATATTCCAGAATATGTTTTTTGGCATTTTCGGAGCCGTCCGAACTTCGTTTTTAGCAAGTGAATAGTCAATTTTGACTATCTCGACGTTTCGGATCCAATTGTGCATTCTGTTTCTGAGATTCAATCCCGAAGTTGCTGTCCATCTCGTTTTTTGTGTGAAAAATGTTTTTTCAGGCAGTTTTTTGGACACTTGTTGGTCGATTTCAACAAGTGATGACTTGTTTTTTACTAATTCAACAGTTCCGAACGCAACCGTGATGTTTGTTTTGTGAGATCCCGACCCGTTACTTGTCCAATGTTCTTTTGGAGCCTTGAAACGGCCGTTTATTGCGTTTTTGGGCATGGAGGACTTGTTTGAGATGCTCTGTTGGTCGACTCTCTTGTTTTCTAACGATGATTTATCCTTTGTTAACAGCGTTTTGGTGTGGAACCCGTTTGTTACCTTTGTGAAGCTCGTTGAAGGCATGTTTTTTAAGTCTTGGTGTGAGCAAGAATGTCTTGGTGAGCAAGGCATTTGTAACCTCCTGGAGGGTTTGGCATCGTTTTGTCTGTTGTCGCTGGTTCTGAGACCATCGTTTTTAAGCCATGGATTGTTTGTTCGATAGCCTGGTTAAAACTGTTTGGTAACGGTTTTTTTGATGATGAAGATTCTGTTCTTGTCTGTTGGTGTTCATCATTTGCCTGCCATTCGGTGGAGTGGTATTTCTTGGATTTACCTATCAATCTGGCATTTTTGGTCAAAGCGCAAGTTGTTCTTATGGATACTGATCACATCTACGGGACTTGGCGTTCGTATTCATGGTGGAGCCATTCATGTTCGGTATTTACCGGACTTGGTGTATGATCTCATCATTGCCATTGGTGGCAAATGTTCTGTTTGCTATTAGAACCTGTGTTTTGGTATTCTGTTCAAGAGCACAACTTCGCATCGATTCAGATCTATCCCTCTGCAACTTGTTTTTGCACGGGAATTTGGTGGAGATAGATCTTCTAGAGGCTCAGCTGAGTCTCACTTGTATTTGGCACCTGTTGATATCTGTTCCTTTAGCCTTGGAGATGATGGCGCATCTTAAGGATTTGTCGGTTTAATCGGAACTGGTATAAATTATGAATTTGTGTATCTGTTCTGGAGTGTGCTTGATACTCCAGAAATTGGTTCTCGTTTGAAGTTTGTTCCGATCTTCAGAAGGAGCTTGTTCAAAATTCGACTTTGCGAGAGTTGTTAGCTCTCTTGCCCGTGATCTGGTTCTCCTGTTTTTGGATCGAGTTTGTCTTTTGAGAACATCGGTATTTGTTTGTTCGTGGTTTTACGGATTTATGGTGGCGGCGGCGGCGTTTCGTGGATTGCTTCGTGGAATGTCGCCAAGGTGGAGATTGTTGGTATGGGGTGTGGCTCCCATCCACATGCCCATTGATTGAGGGAGTGGGAGACATATAGTGGACCATTTACTCACAAGTGTAGACATCAGTGCTTATCTTATCAAGCCAGCTCTCGATGTGCAGCTGAAAGTGATTTCTTCTAGAGCAATTGATGCTGTTTGGCTATAAATGAACTCCTTTGCCTTTGTATTTGATATCTCCAAAAATGGAGACTAGAGATCTCCGAGAAGTCTCAGTGAGAGAGATTTGTGAGGTCTGTTTTGTATGAGCGATTTAGTAAACAGAGTGTAGTGAGTATGATGTATCCACTTGTAAAGCTCGTGTTTCCGGTATCTGAATAATTGCTCCAGTTACCTCCGTGGACGTACCCAATTTTGGGGAACCACGTAAAATACTCCGTGTTACTTGTGTGTGTGTGTTTCTGTGTGTTTGGTTTGGATCCCGTGTGCACAACAACAAAACCCTATTAACCTAAACAATATTCCTTCAAGCATTCCTTCGAATATTCCTTCAAATTTTAGGCTATGAAAGAAAATTTCATCATAGCATCTTGAAGAAAAGCATGGATCTTTAAAAAAAAGGTTTGCGCCAACCTATTCGTCATACCAAAAGTATGTTCCCCGTTATTAAATTGAATAAATTCGCAGAAGGCAAAAAGTGGAATAAAACAAAAAAAATACTGGACAGAAAGCATGCACGTAAGTAAATTGTCATTAGACTCATTACACACCCAATTAACGGAGACCTCAGTGCACCCTTCGTCATCAAATTAAGTCGGGATTTGTGTTCCTTGATTACGTTCCAAAATATAACATCAACACCACTGAAATGAAAATGCTCCTTTTTTCTCTTTAACCTAGAGCATCTTTCTAAAAAAATTCTGACAGCCTCTTTTCCTTCTCCTCCATCTCCCTAGTGTTTTCACTACTCTTATGTGGCAGGGATGGGATGGTTTTACCCTTGATGGATGTTTTCTTCCTCTGTAGCAATGACTTTTCACACTATCAATAATCCTTATTTTTCAGTGAGGCTATTTAGGGGTGTACAAAAAAATCGAAAAAACCGTGAAAACCGATCTATTTGGATTGGTTCTATGGTTGAATGGATTGGTTTTGGTGTCAAAAAAATTAGAACCGTATATTATGGTTCGATCCTTGGTTTTATAATTGCAAAATGTGGCTCAAATAGAACTGGACCATTAATACATATCATATACATACAGACATATACATGCATGCATATATTTATTTATATGTTTATTTTACCCTTGCATCTACAATAAACCATCAATAAAACTTTTCAACTATCCACCAAACTCTTCTACCATCCCAAATGGCTAAAACCCTTCCACTCCCTAAAACTATTTCTTTGTTTCCCATAAATCTGAAAGCCTACAATGATAGATATATAAGAATTCTTTTTAAAGGTTTCAAAGTTATTTCATTCTCACATCTCTATCTCCCTCCCAAATTAATGGCTTTCACTCTCCAAGTTCATCAAATTGTAAGCAATTTTAATAAATTAGTGGTATTTTTATTCTTTTTTTTTTTTGCAATTTGTAGATGATAAATGGTACTGTAAACCGAACCAAACCGGACTGGTCAAATGATCTGGTTCCGGTGTGGTTTCATTTGTGTAATGGTCTGTCTAGAATCTTGTTCTCAATTCTTTGAAACCGTTAGATATGGTTTGGTTCTTGAATTTCCATCAAACCGGTTCAATCCGGACCATGCATGTACACCTCTAAGGCTATTCTCTCTCGATCTTAAATCTGAGAGATTCTTATAGTGTTATCCCATCTATTTCTTTCTCTCAGCTTCCCTTGCACTGAGGTGCCAATTCAAATTCCGTTTGTACGTAGAAGTGCGAATGAAATAGCCTATTCTATGGCTAGGAGAGAGAGTAAGAGTCAAGGTGCCGGTGCCTGTACTTGAAAACCTAAGGACGAATGCTACTTCTTGGTGCTATTACCATTTGGAAAAAGAAAAAAAAAAAGAAGATTACGTTAGGCCGGCGTGTTTCACCCATTGACCCAGGAAGACGGCAGGAAGCTTCGGTGCCTAATCTCTTTATTTGTAATGAGCACTTATCCTACATTATTGGAAGTCATCTAGAGGAAAAAATGTTAATTTATTTTCAAATCTTATCCCTGCGATCGCCATTGATTTTATCTCTAATTTTTTTGGCTATTGGTTTTCCTACACCTAATGCACTTCGTTTTGAATCATTATCGACACTCTGGTTTGAGTGAGCTCGCTAATTCTTTTGGGAATGGCTACAATACGCATCCATTAAAAGTGTGTAGCATATGCACATATTATATGGTTCATATTGTGTCACTTCATCGGCAATCATAACATTTTTTAGTGTTTCGTAACTTTTCAGCAATACAATGTAACATATTCTATGATTCATAATATTTTGGTGCGTCTCATAACTATCATAAAAAAAAATCTTAACTTTTAAATATTGATTCATAACTTTTATAGGGGTGCGTATGATACACACCCAAATAGGGTATATTTATTATAGCCTTTCTATATTTTTTTCCAGTAGTTTTTACTTTTCTTCATTTTTTTTAATCATAAAAAATTAATATGGGAATTTGTCCCACATCGGTTTAATTATCACTTTGAAAACTAGTATACAAACTTGACTAGCCTATTCACCATAGTTGCACTTTGTTTCTTTGTGATCTGTTTTGGTCACCTCTCCATATGAGAGTAGGGATCGAACGTGCGGGAGAGTGTGGGAATTTGACCCACATCAGTTAATTATCAACTCAAAATTAAACTTATATGAGCTTGGATAGCTTCTCCAATAATTGTCAATTGATTTTGAGTTGAATGCTTTAACAATTAAAAATGAAGACCAAAGTAGAAGAAATTTATATAAGATGACAAAATTGAAAATGCCAGCTTTCCTGCATTTTTGTCTTTAGAAAAATTACTTTTTATCACAATTTTTTTACTTTTAGACTCTTCTCATTGAGTCCGATTGGTAATCTAGGAAATATAATGTGAATTTAATAAAAATATTCGAACAAGACAAAAAAAAAATCACAAAAAAGGCCAAAAATTTAGATAGAATGGATACGTGTAAGCATAATCTTATACCCCTATATATTGAAGTTTAACCTTTGTGGAACTATGAGGAGGACTTTTTTTTTTGGGTCCATTTTTTGGGAGGACATAGTAAAGGGGTCTTTACTTCAATAAGGACATCAACTTTTTCTTTAATGCCAAAAGGACAAATCACCTACACATTCCAAAAATGCCCCCACTAGCCAATGAAAGTGCCTAAACCCCCAAACCTAATGAAAGTGCCTAAACCTAAACCACAGGGTAACCTATGAAAGTGCCTAAAACCGTAAGGTACCCTATGAAAGTGCCTAAAACCGTAGGGTACCCTATGAAAGTGCCTAAAACCCTAAGATACCCTATGAAAGTGTCTAAAACCCTAGAGTACCCTATGAAAGTGCCTAAACTACTAAAACCCTATAATTGAAAAGTGCACCATAAACCTAAACCATAGGGTACCCTATGAAAGTGCCTAAAATATAGGATACCCTATGAAAGTGCCTAAACAGCTAAAACCCTATAATTGGAAAGTGCACCCTAAGTGCCTAAACCCAAAATAGCTAAACCCACTATATCTTACCCGAAATAGTCTAAACCCCCTAAAATTGAACTCTAAAATTGAATCCAATCCCAAAAGACAATTAATTTTGTCCCACTCACATGAGAGAGAGAGAGAGTCGGGCATGCAAGAAAGTGACACGTCGCTTTCATTGTTAATTGGTCAGGCCATATAAAATTGGTCTATTTGGCAAACGGATTAGATAATCAGCAATTTCAAAAGTTACGGTAGAACAACCAACGTAACTTTCATTGGCACGTCGCTTTCATTAGTCAGAGCACAGCTTTACTCCTCCTCCACGTGCAACTTTCTTATTCTAATTCATTAAGGGTATTTTTGTCTAGTTTTGTCCTTAAGCCCTCAAATATTTCCTATCAATGTATTGGAAGCATTACAATAAGTTAGACTGGACTAAACACTATTTAAAGCCCCAAACTTGGCCTTTAGACCAATTTTCTGTTTTTTTTTTTTTGAAATACTATGAGGAGGACTTGGGGAGATAAGTTAGTAAGGACTCCTTTTCAGAGGAGTTCTTCCGTTCTACTCTTCTTTTAACTCTTGGGGGCCACTTACAAAATATTTCATCGTTCTCATGGGGTATTGATTTTGCTTAATTTATGTGTGTGGTATGACGTACACAAATCCTGATATTATTTGAGATGCGTGCAAATTGGCCTGGACCATACGGTCAAAATCAGCTGCAACAGCTGAAATGTGGGCACCGAAATCGCCGGGAATCTTCACCCAAAGACGTACATATTGTCATTTATGGATCTTCGTTTGGACATAATTTTCGCTTACTTAATGTACCCTTGTCAAGTTTCTTAAATAAAATTTCTTGTTGCCGATAAAAAGATAATAATAATAATTTTCGCTTACTTCGAAACTTGCTCCCCAGATAAGTCAAAAGGAAAATTGAGTCATCAATTAAAAATTCTTTTTGGTTCGATTTCCCATAAATCTGAAATCCTACAATGATAGCTATATAAGAATTCTTTTTAAAGGTTTCAAAGTTATTTCATTCTCACATCTCTATCTCCCTCCCAAATTAATGGCTTTCACTCTCCAAGTTCATCAAATTGTAAGCAATTTTAATAAATTAGTGGTATTTTTATTCTTTTTTTTTTTTGCAATTTGTAGATGATAAATGGTACTGTAAACCGAACCAAACCGGACTGGTCAAATGATCTGGTTCCGGTGTGGTTTCATTTGTGTAATGGTCTGTCTGGAATCTTGTTCTCAATTCTTTGAAACCGTTAGATATGGTTTGGTTCTTGAATTTCCATCAAACCGGTTCAATCCGGACCATGCATGTACACCTCTAAGGCTATTCTCTCTCAATCTTAAATCTGAGAGATTCTTATAGTGTTGTCCCATCTATTTCTTTCTCTCAGCTTCCCTTGCACTGAGGTGCCAATTCAAATTCCGTTTGTACGTAGAAGTGCGAATGAAATAGCCTATTCTATGGCTAGGAGAGAGAGTAATAGTCAAGGTGCCGGTGCCTGTACTTGAAAACGTAAGGACGAATGCTGCTACTTGGTGCTATTACCATTTGGGGAAAAAAAAAAAAAAAAGATTACGTTAGGGCGGCGTGTTTCACCCATTGACCCAGGAAGACGGCATGAAGCTTCGGTGCCTAATCTCTTTATTTGTAATGAGCACTTATCCTACATTATTGGAAGTCATCTAGAGGAAAAAATGTTAATTTACTTTCAAATCTTATCCTGCAGGGATCACCATTGATTTTATCTCTAATTTTTTTGGCAATTGGTTTTCCTACGCCTAATGCACTTCATTTTGAATCATTATCGACACTCTGGTTTGAGTGAGCTCGTTAATTTTTTTTTGGGAATGGCTACAGTACACACCCATTAAAAGTGTGTAGAATATGCACTTATTGTATGGTTCATATTGTGTCACTTCATCGGAGTGTTTCGTAACTTTTCAGCAATATGATGTAACATTTTCTATAATTCATAACATTTTGGTGCGTCTCATAACTTTTGTATAAAAAAATCCTTAACTTTTAAAAATTGATTCATAACTTTTATAGGGGTGCGTATGATATACACTCAAATAGAGTATATTTATTATAGCCTTTCTCTATTTTTTCCAATAGTTTTTACTTTTCTTCATTTTTTTCTTGACCAGAGAAATTAATCATAAAAAAATAATATGGGAATTTGTCCCACATCTGTTTAATTGTCACTTTGAAAACTAGTATACAAACTTGACTGGCCTCTTCACCATAGTTGCACTTTGTTTCTTTGTGATCCGTTTTGTTCACCTCTCCATGTGAGAGTCAGCGATCGAACGTGCGAGAGAGTGTGGGAATTTGACCCACATCAGTTAATTATCACCTCGAAATTATACTTATATGAGCTTGGGCGGCTTCTCCAATCATTGCCAATTGTTTTTGGGTTAAATGCTTTAACAATTAAAAATGAAGACCAAAGTAGAAGAAATTTATATAAGATGACAAAATTGAAAATACCAGCTTTCTTGCATTTTTTGTCTTTAGAAAAATTACTTTTTATCACAATTTTTTTACTTTTAGACTCCTCTCATTGAGTCCGATTGTTAATTTAGGAAATATAATGTGAATTTAATAAAAATATTATTACAAGACAAAAAAAACAAAAAACAAAAAAAAGGCCAAAATTTTTGATAGAATGGATACGTGTAAGCATAATCTGATACCCCTATATATTGAAGTTTAATCTTTGTGGAACTATGAGGAGGACTTGGGGAGATAAGTTAATAAGGACTCCTTTTCAGAGGAGTTCTTCCGTTCAACTCTTCTTTAACTCTTTGGGGCCACCTGCAAAATATCTCATGTTTCTCATGGGATATTGATTTTGCTTGATCTATGTGTGGTGTGGCGTACATAAATCCTGAGATTAGTCGAGGTACGTGCAAACTAGCCCGGATCATACGGTCAAAATCAGCTGCGATAGCTAAAATGTGGGCGCCAAATTCGCCGGGAATCTTCACCAAGAGACTTTAGATATTGTTGTTTATGGATCTTCGTTTGGACATAATTATCGCTTACTTGATGTACCCTTGTCAAGTTTCTTAAATAAAATTTCTTGTTACTGATAAAAATAATAATAATAATAATAATAATAATTTGCGCTTACTTCGAAACTTGCTCCCCAGATAAGTCAAAAGGAAAATTGAGTCATCAATTAAAAATGACTCAAGCTACGAAAGTCATTGTTAAGTGCCACTGGTCAATCTGATGACGTGGAAACCACACCCAGCAATTAGGGTTCACCCAATTGCTTAATTTAAGCAGAAAGATGCAGCATGATTATCGCATTTTTTGTATTCACATTCTGCGTTTTGAGTGTCCACCTCAACACAGCACGCTACGTCATACGGCGGGGCCCGCCACTTACCCAATCAAAGGGCTGAAATTTCAAAACTAAATTGGCGACCTCCGTAAGTCATGGCTCCTCTCCACCTCTCTGGCAATCACCACCACCAAGAACGCTTCGAAACAAACGACCAGAAGTCTCTTCTAACACTCTCGCTTCAGTTCGAAGAGATCTGAAGAAGAACGAGAAGAAGAAGAAGAGGAGATGGAAGAGTAAGAGAAATCAGAGAGAGGCTAGCTAGTACTTCTATTGTGGTGGGAGGAGATGGTAGCCCTTGGATTTATACATCATGTTGCTGAGAGAGAGAGAGAGAGAGAGAGAGAGAGAAGCAGAAATTGGCAAATAAAAAGATTTGAGAAGCGTTTGGATGTCGACCAGGTAGGGTGCCGAGCACACATTTCAATTGTTCAAAAGTGTTTTAGACGGTTCAAATTTTAAATAAAAAGAGAGAGAGAGGGAGGAAGGGTTGGGAAAAATCTAGGCCGTCTAAAACACTTTAGATAGCCGAGATGCGATGGGATAAAAATTATCTATGAACTACACGAGCTAGAATTATCCAGCTTCCGAAACCTCCCAACAAACAAGACCTTAACCAAGAGCTTGTAGCGTATCGGTTATTTCTTGGCTTTCTCACAAGGGAAATCAGGGTTTGAGCTTCGGTAGAGGCGTTTGGGGTTGAGGGCTATAGATAGCCTTTAGATCTCCTCTAGACTAACTCACTAACTCCCCCTTTAACCTCCCACTGATGACCCAAAAAAAAAAAAAAAAGGACCTTAATTGTCAATAATACGTCCTCCATTACGATTATTGCTTAGTCGGTTGAAACACAATAAAACAAATCGAATCTAATTGACGATATGTTGGATTAACTGACCAAACACAAATTGTTTGAAAAATTTGCAATTGGCTGACTGAGTGCTTGTTTGGGCATCAAGCATTTAATTCCTGTCCATATTATGCGTAATACAAAACAATAAATTTCCACGACGGGAATTAAAAAACAAGGAACAAATGCATTGACCAAATTGAATAAGAGAAATGGGGTGATGGAATAAGCCCAGTGACGTCCATATCTTCATGAACACAATGATTCGCTCATGTGATGCAAATTTAAACAATACTATACCATACCTTCATTTCATGATCCAATGATATAGGAGTATTTAAATTGTTCATTTTGTAAGTCTCCGACTATGCGTCAATTTTTTTTGTGAATCAACTTCTGAGGTACACAAAATGAACTAACATATAAAATAAGTAAAATTATAGAGATCTCGTTTTCCGTTACACGTCGAACATTCAATTTTATTTAAAGAATCTTTCTTCTTGTTTTTCGGTACCTTTGTTTTTTTTTTTTTTCTGTATTTTCCTTTTATTTTTTCGTTTTGTAGTAGGTTGTAACTAGGATTTGTTTGGTGGTTAATGGAAATTTTCTCTCTTTCTCCAAAAAAAAAAAAGAAAAAAGAATCTTTATTCAAATTCATGAATCATCTGACACTGAAATCAAAATTTTTGTTTTGCACTGTATATTATATACAGTTTATGAATCCGCGTCAATGATCATTTTAGTGTTGCCCTAGCAAACACCCACATTATAAATTAAAATTCATGAATCATCTGACACCCAAATCAAATTTTTGTTTTGCAATCTATATCATATAACGTGGTACTCGAACGTTGCATCCGGGCCATCCAAAAGTGTATTGGACGGCCCAGATCGAATCCCTCTCTCTCCCCTTTCTCTTTTCTGTTTCTCTCTCTCTCTCTCTCTCTCTCTCTCTCTCTCTCTCTAATCCGAACCGTCCAAAACCGAAATGAACGGCTCTGATCGAGAGTACCACGTGGTACCCGCTTTGCACTAAAAACTGCTCTATATTAACTCCGACTATGCACCATTTCAGGGTCAGAATCCTCATTCTCTTTACAAGAAAATTAGCCAGAAAAATATGGAGGGTCTAGTGAAATGCTCTGCTAATTATGTGCCCCTCTCTCCTATAAGCTTCTTAGAGCGAGCAGCTTTCGTTTATGGCGATAAGGTTTCCATCGTTTATGGAGATACAAGGTACTCGTGGAGAGAGACTCATTGGAGATGTCTCAGGCTCGCGTCTGCCCTTTCTCAGATGGGTCTTCACCGCGGTGACGTTGTAAGTACAATAATTCCCTTTTTTTTTTTTTTGTTAAAGTTAAACTTGTGTTTTTGTTTAGTAAAGAAGGTTTAAGAAAGAAGTGTAATCGTAATTCCTTGAGCTTCAAATGAAAGAGAAATGGTCTTTCACCTGGTGACTGATGCAGCGAAGCCTCCAGTTGTGCATCCCCATGCACAGCACCGTGCTGTGCAGCCATGGCTCGGCTGCGCAGGCACTTTTCCGATGATTGGAGACGTTCGCTGCGTAGACCTCGTCGAGTACTACACGTATACCAAAAATCAACTCGATCGGATATCTTTACGTATGTCATCGGAACACAAATACTTGTAAAAGAAATGGAACACAAATGGACACAAACACGGGATCAAAATCACTTTTTCATGTTATTTGTGTTCCGATGAAGCACTTAAAGATATCCGATAGAGTTTTTTTTTGGCACACTTATAGTACTCGACGAGGTCTACGCGGTGAATATCTCTGATTGTCGAAAAAATACCGACACGACCTTGCCGTGGGGATGCACAACACCCCAGATTCCCCAGTTACGATACTAGTTGAAGAAGAAAACATGAAAACGATTGAGAAATAGGTACTGCCTCTATGACAAATAATATTGAGAATACTCTCGTGTTTCTTTATGAAGTAACAATCGAATTCTGCCCTCAAGTTTACAACGGTAGTTATAGTATCAATGAATCCCTAGACCAACTAAGAAGCAAATAACAAATGGAGCGTTTGGTAACGTTTTTGTTTTCTATTTTTTGTTTCTAAAAAAATAATAATAATAAGTAGAATCATGTTTATTATTTATAAAAACAAAACAAAACAAAAACAAATCATTTTTGGTAGTAAAATTTCGGTTTTCTGGTTTTTGTTTCTAAACGACCCTATTTAAAAAATAAGGCAAATCACCTTTTTCATGTTTTGAAAATTTCTGAAATTTTGAAAACATTTTTAATAAACACAACATAAATAAATTACTAAACACATTTTTGTTTTTAGTTTTGAAAAAAATTGAAAAAACAAATCAAAAAAAGGAAACAGGAAACAAAACGTTACCAAACGCCCTCAAAATATTAAACTTGCTAATCAAGCCTGAATCAAAGGAATTATGAAAATTATCAAAAATGGAATTCGGAAATAAATGACAGAATAAGAAAACTAGAAAGAACTATTTTATTGCCAGAATAGAAGGCAATTAAAATCTAATTTCCTACTAAAAGTTATAGCAAATCTAATATTTCCAAAACAGAAAAATTTCCATTTTGAAGGCCTACGACATTGAAATGTTAAAAACATTGTTGGTCATGGCCAAAAGGCGACGAGTCTTGATAAGATGCCCGTTTCCAATCGACGGTACAATTTCTATGCCTTTTCGCCAATGTTGACCCGCGCAACGTATAATTATCTTTTGGACCGTGAAAGGTCCAAATGATCAAGAAATATGGACGTGACCCACTCCACATCAGTGACTCATGACGAGGAGTTGATTCCATTGCATTTTGTCATCTATTTAGAGAGTTAAATGTCATAGTTAGATTTGTAAAGATTGAACTGCCCCGTTTTTATCACTTATAAGTTCTGTCCTTATATTACGATCAGTTTGATTATTCAATTACAAAAAATTTATGTAAATAAATCAGCTTTCTGTAAGCTAAAATAAAAGTCAAACTCTTCGTTCAATAAATTAGATTCATTCTTCCATGAATTACTGAAAGCGAAAAGAGGTTTATCAAAATTTAAGTGATCATAGTTCAAAAATACTTTTCAAATTAACGGGTTTTTTTCGCTCGAAAATTCAACTAACCTATTAATTCTTTGTGCGGCACTTAATTTTTTTTGACAAATAAGCCAACACGTTGACATTTTGACATTTTCCAACAATTTTTCACGGACCTCTCTGAAATGGATAGTATTTTTTGTCCCAAAAGTAAGAAAAGTCTTTGTATTCTAGAACTGAATGTTTGAAATTCAACAGGTCCCTAGTTTCTTTCCTTTTGTTTTTGTGAAATTCTAGAAGGGCTTATTTTTTGATCGGCAATTCTCTTAGGGCTTATTGCATGCCAAGTAGATTACGAGAATAGCCTTAATCATTCTATAGAAACACTTGAATGAAGTATTTTTTTCTATTAAAACATGTTTCAAATTCAAATGAGCAAAAAAACACAAATTGGAATAATTTCACTTTTTTGGTCAATTAGGTTGGAAATTTTTTAAATAAGTGATAATTCAGAGCTGATACCAAACAGCAATATTCATCAATTTTTATAAAGGAAATAAGCTAATAAAAAATAAATAGGACCTCCGAATCACGTGCTCACAAATTGAAGGCTAAATCAATTATTGCCAATACAAATGGAGTGGGTAAAATCTAAGTTAATAAAAAAAAAATAGGACTTACGAATCACGTGCTCAGCCTAGTAAACATCACGTGAGCCGTGAGGGTGGCCTAGGTCAAAGGTACCATGTGAAGATGCCCATAGGTATTGCCGAGCACGCATGAGCCACGTGCATGGTCAAATTGACACAATGTCATGGTAGCTCTGGCTTGCAGTACCATGAGAAGGTGCGCAAGGGAAGAGCCAAGAAAGGTGTACGATGCACGGGTGTTATCGTGTGCCACAGTGTACACGATACAAACGTATGAAGAACCACCCAAATGTGAGAAGGCGGTAGGATGTTCTAGAAGCCTCTAGATTGCAGATCTAGGTGAGGAGTGAATCCCGTGAATTAAGGGGATTAATATTATGTTTCCATGTCTCGTATAGGAATCTCTTTCCAATGGACATTGTATTGCCATGCCGGACCAATCCTATATGGACGAGGATTCCTAACATGATTAGGGTCCTTAAGCAACAACATACTAGAAAAGCAAGTAAATGGACCTATAAATATATAACAATACCATGAAGTAAGGTATGCTACCTATAAATATATCATAATACTATGAAGTAAGGTACGCTGTGAATTACTTTCATATGCATTGAGTGATTAAGGTTTTGTCTAGTACGTGATACTAACTCAAATATTGAAAGGCCTTTGCCGACGAGAGAAAAAGGTGCTCTAACCATTTGTTCGTATCACGGTCTGTTCTTTGATTTCATAATCTCGTGTATATCATTGGTCAACTTTTTTCGCTAAGCATATCAGGGTCAACATTTTTAGCCTTTGTTAATGAAAGTCAATTGTAGCATTTCTAAGGGCAACCACACGCCACCGCCCCACTCCCAATATATAGGTTGGAGTTCCAAGGATGAAGGAAACTTCCCACAAGTCAATGATTTCAGCATTAAATAAAGATTTCACTAAAAGATAAAAGAAATTGTGAAAATCAATCGCCTAAATTTATGTCGATATTTTCCTAAAAGTACATCGGTGGGTGGGAAGAGTGGGAGTATGGTAGTAAATAAGAAGTTACTCCTACAGGAACTCGCAGGTTTTTTTTTTTTTTTGCCATTCGTTATACATCAGTTCCGGGTTAGTGGGGGAGTTAGTGAGTTCGTTCAAAGGGGGTTTAGACGTTATCCATAACCCTAAACCCCAAACTTCTCCGTCGAGGCTCGAACCCTGGTCTCCCTTGTGAGAGAATCAGGAAATAACCGCTAGGCTACAAGCCCTTGGTTAACTCGCAGGTTCAACTCTTACTGTCAGTGTGCTCATCGATTGGCCAGGCATGTGCTGGAAGTTTTTGTACCTCACCTGGACACTGGTGATGGTTAACTGTCCCTAGTGATGCCATTTTTGTTGTTTTTCGTTTATGTTGTTTTGATGGCTTTGGTCTGGTTGTTTGCTTTGCATGGACTCTTTATCTATCTCAGGTTGCTCTATTAATGATATTTCTATCTCTTTAGGCAAAAAAAAAAACACTCTTACTGTCAGCTAAAAAATTTGTCTTGTTGCTACTTTCCGAATCACAAAATATGTAGATGTGCATGTATGTTGACTAGGACCCAAATAATCAATAAATAAATTCTCTACACCATCAATCTTAGGAATCTTATAAAACAAACTTCGTTTCGACATTCATCAAAATGTAGTACTTTTTTCTTTTTGGACAACTTAGCCTCAAATAGATAAAAAAAAAAAAAGATAACCAGATATACCGCCTATAAGAGGCATGTCCCAGGAGGAAAAAGAAAAAAGAAAAAAAAGAAAGAAAATCAGAAACCGAACTGCAACATAGCATATATCCAACAAAGCTCAAAGCACATTTTCAAAGAAATAATACAAAACACACCATAACAAAAGAAGGTCATGCAAACCTCAAGAACTAAACTTTTGAAGCCTTTCACATCTTAAATTTCTCCTGAAGCTTCTTGGAGGCACTCGAAAACGTATAGACCGACGGAGAGTCACGGGGGGAGGCACTTGTTGATTACTCTCTGACCATGGAAGATCGGGGTAGCATCACAAGATACAGCCCTGGTATCATCTTTCTTTGACACCCTCACAACGGAAGAGGCGCTCGAATCCTCACATCGCTCAAGAATGCCAAACGCATTAGTTGTAGAAAAAAAGGCTAGAAGAGGATATGGCCGAAGGCATGCCTGAAATTCTTTGGATTTCCTTCTTCACAACTTCAAAATGTACTATTACATAACAAATTTCGCAATTGGGTCTGTTTTTTTCTTGGCAGAAGAAGTTTAATAAGATTTTTGAACTGTAAAGGATAAATAAGATTAAACAGAATAAGGGCAAAATGGCAAAACGTCACTCGAGAGCCAAGAAAAGAAAAATATGAAGGCAAGAAGCCAACTAAAACCACAAGAACCAAACACCCCAAAAATAGTCCAAATCGAACACCCAAACACCTAAGCCCCTGAAAAATTGCCCAAAATCAAACATCTAACAGAAAGAGAGCCACAAGACCGACAGCAAATTGACCATCCTCCATTTGAACAATATTATCACTCAACAAGTTTCTTCCCTTCAAAGCTCTTCCCCCTTCAATTTTACTCCCAACACAGCACCACTACTATTCGTCACCTTACGAGCTTGCTTAAGTAAAATAGAATTTATGTTACGAATGTCAAATTAATGAAGTTAAAGAAGAAGAAGAAACCAGCTCCCCATCTAAATTCTTTGGATGTTGCTTCATCTAATGTTATTAACTCACCCCATAACTTCCCATACTGAAAAAGGTTCCAGTATCACAGTTGGGCTTAGCCAATTGCACTTGTATATTTTGCAAGTTTGTCATTTTTTGGTTACATGAAAAGGTTGCAGCTTTGGCCCCAAATATCCCTGCGCTTTACGAGTTGTACTTCGGAGTTCCAATGGCAGGGGCAGTCCTTTCTGGCCTTAACACAAGACTTGATGCACCCATGTTAGCCTTCTTGTTACAACAATCGGAGGCAAAAATAGTTTGTGTCGACCATCAATATGTCCAACTTGTCCTCAAAGCTTTAGAGGTTATCTCCGCCGCCAAAGCAAAATCACCATTTCTTGTTGTCATTCGAGACAGCGATCAAGGGGCATTTTCGACTACACAAGAAATCCCGCCTGGTTGTTTGGATTATGATGGGCTTCTTGAAATGGGAAAACCTGATTTTGAGATCATACGCCCACTAGATGAATGTGAACCAATCACAGTGAATTACACTTCAGGTTCAACCGGGACACCTAAAGGCGCGGTGTACAGCCACAGAGCTGTCTATCTCAACTCGATTGCCCAAATTTTCCGGTTTGAAATGAGCACAATGCCGGTGTTTCTATGGACCGTGGATATGTTCCGCTGCAGCGGGTGGTGCTTCACTTGGGCAGTGGCGGCTTTGGGTGGGACCAATATCTGCATTAGAAATGCCACATCTAAAGCCATCTTCGATGCAATATTTACCCACAAGGTAATTTTGGATAATTCACACTCTATAATCCATTTTATAATTTCACTGGCCCTATATTCATATATCCATGTTGGTAATTGTTTCCCATGTTGGCAATTCTTAATCAAGGATGATAGGATACAGGAAAAATTTCTCCGAAAACGTCAAGAAAAGAGAATCATTTCTTTTTCGCAACTGAATCTTCAACATTTTTGGGAAAAATTTTCCTGGATCCTAACATTTTTGTTCTTAATCTATTGTTTTTTCAATTTTCCGTACGTGCCTTATCCTTTTTGAGCATTTTCTTAATTATCTAGCGTTAACAGGTGACACATTTGTGTGGAAAACCCACCATCTTGAACATGATTGCAGAAGCTCCCCTCACCGATCACCGGCCACTCCCCTCCAAGGTGGATTTAGTAATTGCCGGAGCATTGCCACCACTTGAAATTTTGAACAAAGTTCATGAATTGGGATTTAGTGTTTCACATGCGTATGGAATGACGGAAGCCCTCAGCCTTGTGAACGTAAGATCGTTGATGGATGAGCAAATTGGTATGCCACATTGTGAAGGGATTTGCAATGTGCTAATGGAAGGGGTTGATGTAAAAGACCCAACGACAATGCGAAGCGTTCCGGCTGATGGGAAAACCATTGGTGAGGTGATGTTGAGGGGCAATACTTTGATGTCAGGGTACCTTAAGAATATACAAGCAACTCAAGCAGCATTCAGAAGGGGGTGGTATGGTACCGGGGACCTTGGAGTCCGGGACCCAGATGGTTACGTACGGTTGAAGGACCGAGAGGTGGACACGATTTTCAATGGTGAAGGAGATGCTATAAGCACACTTGAAATTGAGGCTGTGTTGGCTAGTCATCCGGCAGTTCAGGCGGCAGCTGTTGTCGGAAGGACGGAGGAAGATCGGTCAGGAGAGACGCCATGCGCTTTTGTCAAGTTGAAAGAAGGGTGTAGTGCAAGTGGCCAAGAGATTATTGAATTCTGTCGAGGAAAACTGCCAAATTATATGCTGCCTGGGAGTGTTGTTTTGGGGGATTTGCCTATGAATTCGACTGGAAACATACATAAATTTGTTCTCAAAGATAAGGCAAAAGCATTGGGCAGCTTATTTCACTCAAATGGGCATCTAACCAATGGTGTGTGCGAAAAAGGTTAGTCTTTTGTCCATGCATGGATTGGTTGATGGAGGGGTCAACCAGTACCGAATTGGGATACCCGTAGTGACCCAAGTCAATACACCCCCGTAGTGACTTCAATTGTGGACCTTATATATTCTGTATTTGGTATCATTTGATTGAGATATGCACGACTGGAATTTAATGTAATGTGTGTCATATTTCGTGGGCTATAATTTAAAACTCTCTTATGCTGCCATGCCACGATATTTCGTGGCCTATAATTTAAAACTCTCTTATGCTACCATGCCACGAATTTTAATAATAGTAGGGTGCTGGTCGACTTAAAGTTCCCATAGTGACCCAAGTCACTATATCCCCGTAGTCACCATGGTAGGGTGCTGGTTGAAATCGTTCATTTTTTCAGGAATGTTGAGCACAATATGGTTACAAAAAACTATGATCATGAGGGATTGGTAGATACACAATTGAGACAAATTTGGCTTACAGTGTATTCTTCATAAATGGTATCCAACTACATGGCTACCAATATTCAATTTATTCGATTTTTTTATATGAATGATCGACTCGACATTCCCGAAAAATTGTACGGTTTTGATCCCAAATACATATTATAGAGGGCCTACAATTGAGGTCACTACGGGAGTATAGTGACTTGAGTCACTGCGGGAACCTCAAGTCCACCAGCACCCTACTTGATCTAGTTTTGGTAGAGTTCTTCTAGGTAGAGTTCATAAAATTCACGACATGGCAGCATATATAAGAGAGGTTTAAATTATAGCCCACAAAGAAGAGTGATACATGTACTTGTTAGAGACTTTTTGTTGTACACTTATGATTTTTATTTCCTAAACTTCCCTCTCTATCTGTTTCTTCTCCGATGATTGTAGATACCACTATTTCCAGACAAATTCTCATTAGCTGTGCTCATATTTTGGCGAAATCTGGAATAACTTAACCCTTGTTGCTTGGTATGAAATTTTATGTTTGTAGTTCCTCAAAATAAATAAAAAATTAAAAAAAAGGGGTAATAAAAAAAAGGGGTATAAGTTACGGGGGTACTATACTATTTACCAATTTCAGTAGAGAATTTCTCATGTATGTGTTTGCCTCTTAATACCCATTTATTTTATCTATTCATAAACTCAATTACCAATTCAAATGCCCAGACTTCTTCTTGTAATTACCTTTCTCTCAACAATTTGTGAGGTGATGTTGATAAGCAATACTTTGATGTTGGGGTACCTTAAAAGTGTACAGGCAACTCAGGCGGCATTCGAAAGCAGGTGGTACAGTACCACTGGCCTTGAAGAATGGAACCCGATGGTTACATACAGATAAAAGCTGGGACAAGGGGATCCGATTTTCAAATGTAACGGAGATCGATGCTATAAGCACATGCGAAAATTGAGGCCATGTTGGCAAGAGATCCAGTGGTTCAGCCCCGGTGGTTCATCCGTTCAAGTGGCAGGGGTTGTCGGAAAAAACGATAATCGGTTAAAGTAGGGCCTTATGCTTTTCTCCTAGTTGAAGGTGGGGTATAGTTCAACAACAATGCTATGGGTACACCACACATGCACACTAAATTTATTCTTAGAAGAAATTACTGAATTTTGTGCCGGTAGATTTCCAAGCTATAATCGGTTCAAGAAATTACTGAAAGAACGATAATTGGTTAAAGTAGGGACCATATGATTTTCTCCTAGTTGAAGGTGGGATATAGCTCAACAACAATGCTATGGGTACACCACACTTGTACACCAAATTTGTTGCATGTTAGAAGAAATTAGCGTTAGATTTCCAAGCTATATGGTGCTTAGGAGTGTTAGTTTTTTGTGACTTGCCATAAATTTGTTCTTAGAAGAAAAACCAAATTAAAACATTGGAATGACTTTTCGACCAAATGGAAAAACATTGCAAACTAAAGAAAAGCTAATAGATGCGTGAGGTTTTGGCTTTCTGATGGTCCTTTTGTTTGGATTTTTTGGAGGTCTTTGGGGCGGCTGCTAAGTTGTTGCTTGCTTTGCTCCTTTGGGGTTCTCTCCGCTGTGGTCCTGGTGTAGCCTTTTGGTTTTGTTTCAGTCCGTGTAGCTACTGGTTCGTCCTTGTGTATGCTTATTGTAGGGGCTTTCTCTGGGCCTCAGGTGTCTTCTATGCCCTTGCTCCTTTTGATTTTTGTACCTTTAATTTTAGATATTAATAAAATTTCTTTTGCCTACACGCTCCCTTGTTTTATAATGTACTTCATTTTTTGTCTTTTTTTAGACTTTCATGCGTAATTTTTTCACTAAAAGACAATAAAGAGAGCTCATTCAACAAAAAATGAAGTGTGAAAATCATTTCTCATTATAATAACATAGATAAACAATTAAAACAACTTATAAAAAAATAAATGTGATTAAAGCACCTTAATTTTATTTTTATTTTGAGAATGTGATTAAAGCACCTTAATTTTATTTTTATTTTTTTTACTCAATTTCAACTTCCAGGTGGTAAGTGCAACAGTAGGGATGGCAATCTCGACCGAACCGATGGGTACCCAAATCATAACCGGTTTTTTTCCCCGAACCATAACCGAAATATTTACCGTGGGTTTGGGTATGGTATGGGACATGAGATAACCAAACGGGTTCGGTTCGGTTTTGGTTTGAGCTGATAACCGAACCATTCCCCGAACCGAACCAGATATGTGTAATTACAAAATTACCATTCATATGTAGAAGTTTAGCCTTTTTATAGTTTCAATGCATTGAATTTCTACTTAGATGTATATTAGTTTACATTTAAAATATCTAGATGCATATTTGCATACCCTTTTAATTGATGGTTCTTTGGCATTTCTGGTTAACTGATTTTCATATTTGAATTTCATTCATAATTATTTCGTTTTTATTTTGTTATCTAATTTAATGGGAAATACTCAAACCGAACCGATCCCCGATTGGTTCAATTATGGTTTCAATTTCGCCTACCCGTTTGGGTTTCGGTTCGGTTCTAGGTACCCATCTAGTTTCGGGTAATGGGTTCGGATATGGCAATACCCGAATCGAACCGACCCATTGCCATCCCTATGCAACAGAGAGAATAGAAGAAGGATAGTTTTGTAAACAAAAGAACAGATTTCTAAAAAAGGTAATTTTAGAAAAAAAAAATTTAAAAAGAAACATTTTGAAAGCAATTTTTTTTAAAAAAATATGAAAAATAATTTTTTTGAAAATAAAATTATGAAAACATTTTTTTAAAAAAAGGAATTGAAAACATTCATAGAAAATAAAGTTTTGAAAACGGGTTTCGAAAAAAAAAATTCAAAAAAAGTTTTAAAAAATCTTTGTGTTACATATAACTCATAGGTTTGATAAAATATTTTCGTCAAGAATCGTCTTTTTTCATCTTGTGGTCTAGCCACCTTTATTTTGAAATCATTTTTGGAAAAAAAACTATGCGTATAGACAAGAGGGGTACCGATTACCTACTAATAACTTTGCGGCGAGGTGATGTTGAGGGGCAATACTTTGATGTCGGGGTACCTTAAGAATATACAATCAACTCAAGTAGCATTCGGAAGGGGGTGGTATGGTACTGGGGACCCTGGAGTCCGAGACCCAGATGGTTATGTAGGGTTGAAGGACCGGGAGGCGGTCACGATTTTCAATGGTGAAGGAGATGCTATAAGCACACTTGAAATTGAGGCCGTGTTGGCTAGTCATCCGGCAGTTCAGGCGGCAGCTGTTGTGGGAAGGACGGAGGAGGATCGGGTAGGCGAGACGCCATGCGCTTTTGTCAAGTTGAAAGAGGGGTGTAGTGCAAGTGGCCAAGAGATTATTGAATTCGGGGAAAGCTACTAAATTATATGCTGCCTGCGAGTGTTGTTTTTGGAGATTTGCCAGTGAATTGGACTGGAAAGATACAGAAATTTGTTCTCAAAGATAATGCAAAAGCATTGGGCAGCTTATTTCACTCAAATGGGTATTTAACGAATAGTGTGTGCGAAAAAAGTTAGTCCTTTGTCCATGGATTAGTTGATGTACAGGTCAACTAGTACCCTACTTGATCTGGTTTTGGTAGAGTTCTTCTAGGTAGAGTTGATCAAGGTCGCGACATAGCAGCATAAGAGAGGTCCAAATTATAGCCCATGAAATGTGACACGCATTACATTAAATTCCAATCGTGCATATCTCAATCAAATGAGGATTCTTTTGAATTAAAGCAATTTTCTAAACTTCTCTCTCTGTCTCTCTGTTTCTTTTCTGATCAATGTAGTTCCCACGCACGGACCCTAGACAAATTTTCATTTGATTTGCTTATAATTTAGCAAAATCTGTAATAACTTAACGCTTGTCGCTTGGAATGAAATTTTAAGTTTGTAGTTCACATGGGTATGGAATGACGGAAGCCCTCAGCCTAGTGAACGTGAGATCACTGAGACATGAGCAAACTGGAATACGATATGGTGACGCAATTCACAATGTGGTAATGGCAGGGGTTGATGTAAAAGACCCAAAAACAATGAAAAGTGTTCCGGCTGATGTGATGGGAAAACTATTGGTGAGGTGATGTTGAGGAGCAATACTTGGATGTCGGGATACCTTAAGAATATACAAGCAACTCAAGCAGCATTCGGAAAGGGGTGGTACGGTACCGGGGACCTTGGAGTTCGGGACCCAGATGGTTACGTACGGTTGAAGGACCGGGAGGTGGACGCAATTTTCAATGGTGAAGGAGATGCTATTAGCACACTTGAAATTGAGGCCGTGTTGGATAGGCATCCGGCAGTTCATGTGGTAGCTGTTGTCGGAAGGACGGAGGAGGATCGGGTAGGCGAGACGCCATGTGCTTTTTTCAAGTTGAAAGAGGGGTGTAGTGCAAGTGGCCAAGAGATTATTGAATTCTGCCGGGGAAAGCTACCAAATTATATGATGCCTGCGAGTGTTGTTTTTTTGGAGATTTGCCAGTGAATTCGACTGGAAAGATACATAAATTTGTTCTCAAAGATAATGCGAAAGCATTGGGCAACTTATTTCACTCAAATGGGTATTTAACGAATAGTGTGTGCGAAAAAAGTTAGTACCCTACTTGATCTGGTTTTGGTAGAGTTCTTCTAGGTAGAGTTGATAAAGGTCGCGACATAGTAGCATAAGAGAGGTCCAAATTATAGCCCATGAAATGTGACACGTGTTGTGACAAAACCCGAAGTATGAGAATATAACAAACAAACAAAGAAAACGAGACATAAGATTTACGTGGTTCCCCCCCAAGCACGAAGCTCTAGAGGTACGTCTACGGGCGAAGAGCAAGAGAGGATTCACTATGACCGGGGAGAGATTACAAAGAGCCGGCTATACCCATAACTCTGATTGAAGCACCAAACAGATATCTAGGAACAAATCTCTGAAGAGCGACCTACAGAGCATCAAATGTCTCACAAATACAATAGAGACACACAAAACCCTAATATCCAATCCCATGAACTAAAGACTATCAATGGAACGACCAAGAAACCCTAACACACTATGGAAAACCCCATGGGGCCTCCCTCAAAAGGATTCACTCAAGAAGTCCAAAGCCCTAGGAGGCCACAAAGCTCCTATTTATAAGAAACACAGTCAAAGCATTACCATAGAAGTCTAAACACAATAGGAAATCCTAAACGCAATAGGATTTCCTAAACACTATAGGAAATCCTAAACGCAATAGGAATTTTCCAAAAAAGGAAATTCAAGGCACAATTCCAACAATTCTCCACCTTGACTTGAATTCCATTGAACTCAACACCATAGAGCAATCCTCTCGCCAAACCACTCTTCTTCAAACTCCCCTTGCAGGGCAGCCCAGCACCGGCGATCGCCAACGGTACCAACGAGCAAGGCTAAAGCACGACTGCTTGACCTTGCAAACGCGACTCAGGAAACCTAGCCGCACAAGCCTCCAAATTGAGCCTCCATCTTCAAACGGGCTCCAGCCACCCAACGCATCCCTCAAGTATGCAAACGAAGATCCACTCAAACTCCCCACAGAGCAAATATGCGAAACCCGCATACGCCAAATAGTTGAACCGGATCCAAATCTCCACGACGATACCCAACATGAAGCACTACATAGCAGCCTCCATAACAGTATCCAAAAGGAGCATAAACAAAACAATCTGATTTAACTCATTAAAATAGTCTTTAATGGGCATACCTCCTTCATACAAAACGTATAAAGGCACTGCTTCAAATCCAAAATTCTCCCAAAATCACCTTCTTACAGAGATCCTCGAACAAACTATCCTACATATCAGCAGGTTTCTTCAACTTGCCCCAATAAAGTCTTGTGAGTTCCTTGTTGCACCAAACTTCTCAACTTCGAAACAAGTCGTCATGAAGACGCACCAACGCACAACCTACGCAGCGGAAAAACGAAAGCCTCAGATTGAACCCGGAGCTCTGATACCAGTTTTTTGTGACAAAACCCGAAGTATGAGAATATAACAAATCAACAAAGAAAACGAGATACAAGATTTATGTGGTTCCCCCCCAAGCACGAAGCCCTAGAGGTACGTCCACGGGCGAAGAGCAAGAGAGGATTCACTTTGAACGGGGAGAGATTACAAAGAGCCGGCTATACCCGTAACTCTGATTGAAGCACCAAACAGATATCTAGGGACAAATCTCTGAGGAGTGACCTACAGAGCATCAAACGTCTCACAAATAGAATAGAGACACACAAAACCCTAATATCCAATCCCATGAACTAAAGACTATCAATGGAATGACCAAGAAATCCTAACACACTATGGGAAACCCCACGGGAGCTCCCTCAAAGGGATTCACTCAAGAAGTCCAAAGCCCTAGGAGGCCACAAAGCTCCTATTTATAAGAAACACAGTCAAAGCATTACCATAGAAGTCTAAACACAATAGGAAATCCTAAACGCAATAGGAAATCCTAAACATAATAGGAATTTTTCAAAAAAGGAAATTCAAGGCACAATTCCAACAACACGTATTACATTAAATTCCAATCGTGCATATCTCAATCAAATGAGGATTCTTTTGAATTAAAGCAATTTCCTAAACTTCTCTCTCTGTCTCTCTGTTTCTTTTCCAATGAATGTAGTTCCCAACGCACGGACCCGAGACAAATTTTCATTTGATCTGCGTATAACTTAACGCTTGTCGCTTGGAATGAAATTTTAAGTTTGTAGTTCGTCAAAATTAAAAATAAAAATAAGGTAATAAGTTTATGTGATTGTTCATATATGTGAGTATATGACGTCTTTGTGGCAATAAGTTACTGGGGTACTACTATTTACCAATTTCAGCATAGAATTTCTAATGTATATATGTGTTTGTCTCTAAATACCCATTTATTTTATTGATCCATAAACTCATTACCAATTCCGATGCTATAAGCATAACCTTGCCCCATACCCAACCAATAAAACTTAGCTCCTTTCAAGAGGTCTCAAGACAACAAACACAACAGCTAATAAAAACATATTCGATGAACCAAAAAACAATAATGAACAAACATAACATTGTTCGCGGATATACATCATGGGTATAGCAACTTTTCTATTTGAGAATGATACCAACATTAATACGACCAAATTAAACTATAATCCGACCCATTAAATTTAAACTAAAAGTACTAATTTGCAATCCTAGGATCGAAATACAAACTTGACAAAAACACATTAAATAAAAGGGGGTGCTATACATTAGTTGTATTCAGCAAAACGATTATTGGCCCAATAGCTTGTCTTCATCACTCTTTAAGCGTACTAAATTTCATCCATTCATCCCATCACCATCAGTGTACGATCATAACCTTTATAGATGTATTTATAGATGTATCTAAGACAACTTAGTCGAGCATCATGAACTTTCACGTTGATAATATGAATATTGGATAGTCTAAAAAAGTATGCACTATATAGCACCACATCCCTGTTAGCAATTGGCTAACGAAATCTTAGAGTATACACTTGATGCATATTACACTTGAGACGAAAAAAATTATGATTAAACTCTTTAAACAATTTTTCAAAGATACTAGTAAGGGCTGTCGCCCCTGCTACAATTTGAAAAAATCCTGCTATTACGTTGAAAAAATGTAGATATCATCAAATTATATAACCCCACCCCTCCTCCATATATATAGTCCGCCCCCACTATGTCAAAATCCTGGCTCCGTCCCTGACAAAGTCAAATCTTTTCTCTACATGCTCAATATCAAAAGCAACCTGCAAAATCTACAACTTACTAATAAAGAAATTGGAGGTTGGGTGGATGGTTTGCATTTTCATTTCTCGTTTTACCCTGCTAAATAGTCTAATTCACGGTTTTGCCACTTTAGACTTTTGGGGTTGACACCTGTAGGGCAAGTGGAAAAGATGGGGGGTTTTGCAACTCCAGAATCGGTCTTGCAATGTGTACCTTTTCCTTCTTCAAATTGCTTCCCCAATTCGATCTTGAGATTCTCTCTCAAGTAGGGATCTTCTCGGAAAAAATTTGTCATCTGTCCGGCATCTTTTCTAGGTAATTGCATGTTTCGAGGTAGGCTTTGTAAAATGGTTTTTTTTTTTTTTGTGTGTGAAAAAACTCATCTATTTTGCAAATTGGGTGTAGAGAAAATATGATGACGGAGGAAATGATTTGTGGCATTTCGTACATGGATAAAACAGTGACCATGTAGTTTTTGCTTCTTGAATGTCAATGGCCACCTTCACCAATTTCAACCATTTTAGCCAGCGAGTTATGCGAAGTGTATTTTCTCTCTTCATTTGTCAATTTGAGTATTCTTTGTTATTTTCCATAAAACAATCTGTGGAGATTTAAATACGTGGGTTTTGTGGCTCACATTGGTTTGTTAAAACATGGAATGAGACTTATGACTGCCAGCTCTAAACTTATATGCTCCTCAAAGATCAATGAAAATTTGGAAGAAAAAAATGATGTTTCCAGCTTTGAAGTTTGAATATCTTGTGTGTTTCAATGATCAAAGCTCTGGGCTTCTTGGCCAAAATGTTTGAGTGCAATGTACAATTTCTTTTATTTGCTTTTAGTTTTCTTGTTCTTATTTTTAGGATAGGAAACCGATTTGTTTTTTTATAGAATATGGTTGGGACATGGTGAGATAATTTTCTGTCTGAATTCTGGTGTTGAAAACTTGAGGATGAACAATCATTTGCTTTCCTGGGTTTGATATTTTATTGTTGTTCAATCATGCTACTGGACTAGATTATAATTGTGGGTTTATGCATACATACTTTCAAAAGGAATAACCACTACATAAGATTATGTTTTGCAATGACCATTAATAAAGCTCAAGGACAAACCTTAGAAGTGGTGAGCATAAATCGGCCTGAACCAGTCTTTCCTCATGGACAGCTGCTTTATGTGGCTCTATCTCGAGCCATTAAATCAGAGAAGATAAAAATTGTCATAGATTTAACTGATATCTTAAAATAAAAAAATAAAAAATAAAAACCCTATCTTGAGTTAGAACATTGTTTTGGGTGAAACAAGTGAGGCACATTGCATAACAAACCTGGGCTTACGCATAAAGTTGATTCCTTATCATTTCTACACTCACATATACCATTAACATCATATAAATTCTACTATGATTAAGATACGGAAATCTACTTATGATCAAAATTGGCAGCTTGATTGAACCATGTTTGAAAAGCTGACAATGATCAAGCAGCTACACACTACAAACTGAGGTACGTGGCTAGACAATACAAGTTATGGTAGTTGAAAAAGGCCTTCCGAAAAGCACCACAAATAACAAGATCTACCGAAAACTTATCCTGATTGATTCTGAGGTGAGTTCACTCTAACAATTTGAAACCAACAAAACAGAATTCATATATAAGTAATTCTACTGTTGACCAAATATTTTGTGTTTACATCTTAGATACTAAAAGTCTAAAATCCAAGCTACAATCTTTGGAGCATCTTTGGAGCATCTGAAATTGAGGTGATGAAGAGTTGTACCTTTACACAAGAACATCAATTGAAGAAACTTATGTTGAAGAACTGAGCATCAGAGCCCACAAGTATAACTTTGTCACACTTGCACATTTGGAAAAGTATTGCAATGATGAAAAAAAATGTTGGTAAGCCACTACAACAAAAATGAGAAACCGTGACGAAATTGTGGTGACGAAATTAATTTTTGTCTCCTATATGACTATTTTCGTCACTAATATGTTCCCTCTACATCTTTTCGGTGACGAAAATATTTTCGTCACTAATATGCTCCCTCCACATCTTTTTGGTGACGAAAATATTTTTTTCGTCACTAATGTGTTCCCTCCACATCTTTTTGGTGACAAAAATATTTTTTCGTCACTAATGTGTTCCCTCCACATCTTTTTGGTGACGAAAATAATTTTTTCGTCACTAATGTGTTCCCTCCACATCTTTTTGGTGACGAAAATATTTTTTTCGTCACTAATGTGTTCCCTCCATTTACTCCACCAAAACTAATTTTCCTTATTTATTTAATCATTTTCTCGTAAAAATTTGCCTCGATCGGGTTTAGAAAGCTTCTTAATTATCAAGACACAATTTCATTAACAAAAATATTTTTTTTTTGTCTGATCAATTGTGTAGCGATAGCTCCCCAACCGGCCCCACCCCCCATTCCCCCAATACCCTTCCCCATTTCGGCTGAACTTTCTTTTTCTTTTTTCTTTTTCTGTTTTTTCTTTTTTCTTTTTGCTTTTAACTTTATTTATTTACATTTGCAATATAATTATTTTTTTTTCTTTTTCTGTTTTTTCTTTATTTTTTCTTTTAACTTTATTTATTAATTTGTCTTAACAATGAATAATATAAAAAAAAAAGCTTCTAAAAGTGAATAATATTACAATCATGTTTAAAAGTAAATAAATAAAAAAAGTAATTAGCGCCACATAAAGTAATATAAATAAAGTAAATAAAGGAATTAGTATAATTAATATAAATAATATATTAGAGGGTAATTAAAAGAGGGAAGGAAAGGCAATCATATTACAATCACATTTTAAAGTGTCTAAATATTACAATCACGTTGACAATATTACAATCACAAGTTGCAAGACAAGTTGCAGGATCACAAGTTGCAGGATCACAAGTTGCAAGATCACAAGATCACAAGTTGCAGGATCACAAGTGCGTGCAAAATATTAAGAAAAAGATTAAATAATTAAGAAAAAGATGTAAATACAAAATATTAAATAAATAAAAAACAAAAAATATAAATAAATAAATAAATTAAAAGATAAAAAAGATATTAATGAAAGAGATAAATAAATAATTAAATAAAAATTGAATAAAATTAAAGAATTGATTTAAATAAATAATTAAATGAATTAAATAATTAATTTAATTTATATAAAGAAATGAAATGATATAAATAAAGTAAACAAGGTAATTAAAGGAAATAAAGTAATATAAATTATGTAATTATAGGAATTAAAGTAATATAAATAAATAAATTAATTAAAAGATAAAAAAGATATTAATGAAAGATATAAATAAATAATTAAATAAAAATTGAATTAAATTAAAGAATTGAATTAAATAAATAATTAAATGAATTAAATAATTAATTTAATTTATATAAAGAAATGAAATGATATAAATAAAGTAAATAAGGTAATTAAAGGAAATAAAGTAATATAAATAAAGTAATTATAGGAATTAAAGTAATATAAATAAATAAATAAATTAAAAGATAAAAAAGATATTAATGAAAGATATAAATAAATAATTAAATAAAAATTGAATTAAATTAAAGAATTGAATTAAATAAATAATTAAATTAATTAATTAATTAATTTAATTTATATAAAGAAATGAAAGGATATAAATAAAGTAAATAAGGTAATTAAAGGAAATAAAGTAATATAAATAAAGTAATTATAGGAATTAAAGTAATATAAATAAATAAATTAAAGGAATTAAAGTAATATATACAAAGTAATATAAATAATAAAGTAATTAAAGGAATTAAAGTAATTTAAATAAATTAAATAAAGTAATTAAATGAATTAAAGTAATATAAATGAATTAATCCGGTTTGTATAGTATAAATATTAAAAAGGTGCTTATATAACACGATGGCTTGCCTGTCTCAGTTGGTTCGCGCGCGCCCGCGCACAGGGGAGGTCTCCGGTTCGATTCCCAGGAGGAGCAGACTTCACAATTTTCAGCAGCGCCACGCGGGCGCCACGCCAGCCGACACGCGGGCGCCACGCCAGCCACCTCGTCAGCGACACGCAGGCGCCACGTCAGCCGCCACCTCAGCGACACGCGGGCGCCATGCAGGCGACACGTCATCTGCCACGCAGGTGCCACGTCAGCCGCCACCTCAGCGACACGCGGGCGCCACGTCAGCCGCCACATCATTGCCACGTCAGCAGCTACCTCATCAATTTCTGTCACCTTCATCACAGTTAGTGACGAAAAATTTCGTCACCAAAATTTAGTATAGGTGACGAAACAATATTTTCGTCACCCAATTTCTGTCACGTTAGTGACGAAAAATTTCGTCACCAAAATTTAGTATAGGTGACGAAACAATAATTTCGTCACCAGGTGACTTTCGGAGACAACCTATAGGTGACAAAACTATTTTTCGTCACCAAGACTATCAGAGACAAAAACCATGCTTTTGGTGACGATTTCATTCGTCTCCAATGACCAAATTTCTTGTAGTGAGCATTGTTTTATCTGAATTCTCATAATAAAATTGGACTGTAATGAACTAAACTTAACAGCATATTTTGCATGTAGATGTGTTGTTCGCAATTCTCCATGTACGAATAATCAGCCAGTTCTATGCAAGATGATGACATTGGTCTAGAATCAACTGTTGTAGCATTCGCCAAAAAGAATGACTGAGGTAACAACCTATGCAATTGCCAAGTCTCCACACTATAAAATATCATTCACTTTAATTGCAACAACCCATCAAAAAATATACTCCCTCTATCCCTTTTTAAGTGATCCATATCGGAATACGTGCAATTTCAAACCCCTAAAGAATATATACTCCCTCCATCCCTTTTTGTATGTAGTTTTTTATTTTTTATTTTATACCAAATTAAAGTGCTCATTGAGTACTTTAATTTGGTGCAAAGAAAATTTAAAAACATGCTTCGGAAGTGCATTTTTTAATGGCTACAATAATACATGTTTCCCAAAGGTGTCACTTAAAAAGGGACGGAGTGAGTAACATTGAGCGCGCGATATCGTGCATAGCACGAAGTGTAACACTAGTAATTAAAAAGAACATAGTAATGACGACACTGATAGGCTTACCCCATGGATACAAATTTGATTAAGTTCTTGCTCATCACTGATCACCACAATTACATTTTTTTCTCCAAGAAATTTAACCTTTATACCAAAAACAAGAAAAATGAAAGAATGAGAATAATAATCAATACATAAATATGTATTAACCATAGAAATTGAGTATGTTGATCTTACAATTTTCTTCAAATCACCACCGAGCTACATAAGATAATATAGAATTAAACTAACTGCATATGAAACAAAAAATTTGATAACCTATGATCAAGGTATAAAATGAAATGGATCAACTCACATGGCCATAGATGGTTAGATTGTCCATGATCAAAAGTTTTTTGAAGAAATTACTTGAAACGTATTAACATTAATTTTCCTCGACAGCGATTTGTTACAGGATTACAGGGTCAATTTTCCTTGACAACGATTTGTTTATGGGTCAACTCACCACACGTAAACGCATGAAAAGAGCTGTGGGAGGAGCTGGAGACATTACTTTTGTACATCGAGACACACCAAAAATTTATCCAAATATTTCAAAGATTATTCAGTCTTCCATTAAAAATGACTCTAGCTAGCAACCAAAAATTCAAAGTCATTGTTAATAGTAAGCGCCACTGGTCAATCCGATGACCTGGACATGCATCACCAACAATTACGAATCATATATCTGCTTGAGATAAACGGAAAGAATATTAAATATCCATGGAACTTACGTGGGATATAAAATACCTTGAAATAAAAGAATGGGAGAGAGAAAAAAAAATTCAGTATTTATTTTGGTCGGATAAAATATACATTTTGATTTTATCCTCATGAAAAACGGGTGAAATTGTGCATCTCACGTCCGTATATGGTTTATACACCATCCGGAGACGTTTTCATCTCAAGTTGTGCTATCAACACTATAATTATGAACCCCACAAAAATGTATCTCGTACCCCGCCTCCAAATCCGATCCTAACAAACAAGACCTTAAATTGTCAATACTCTCTCCATTACCATTATTTGCAAATTAGTCTGAAATAAAATAAATCGAATCAAACAAAAGATCTGTAGGATTGACTAATGAAACACAAAGTCTTAAAAAAATTGCAATTGGCTGGCTGGCTGGCTGTCTTAGTGCTTGTTTGTGCATCACGCATTTCCTGTACACATTTGCCTAATTTAAACAATAAACCACCCCGATCTATTAAAAAAAAGGAACAAATTCATTGACCAAATTGAAGGGATGAAACTAGCCGAAGTCCAGTGACGTCTTATCTTTATCAAGAAAAGAATTCGCTCATATGGCCTAGCTCATGTGATTCTCGAGGTGACGCAAATTAACACATGCGGTAGTTTCATTTCATCATTCAAACTTTTAATTTGTCTTCCAGACTGGCGACTCTACCAAGAAACCAAAGAGGTCAAGCGATCTCGCTGGGTTCAAAAAAATGCACTGAAAAAATAAAATTCAGATAAATTAAATTATGTTGGGAAGGAAAATAGGAAATACATTTGGTTAAACTTTAAGGGGGTGTTTGGGAGCCTATTTTTGGCTTTTCATTCTGTCCTTTCGAAGTTTTGTATGTTTGGCAGCCCCTCCTCAAAACAGATCATTTTGCGAGAATGAGTTTTCCATTTTGACATTTAGTGAGAATAAGCCAAAAACAAGGTCTTTTTTTCATTTTCTAAAATATGATGACTCGTCGTGGGATGTTATAATATGATGGAGTCTTTTTGTCAAATGATGTAATTTATATGTATATATCTCTTTCGCCTAGTCAGAGTTATTTATTTATTTATTATTTTTTTGCATACAAATTTTCATCATAGACGCACTATGTATTTTTGTCAGCGTTGGATGAAAATCTTGGAGTCACCCCTGCCGGTTTCAACTATACATCTTCTTTTTAATAAACCAAGTTGATCAGACATCCGTATTAATTCTATTGAACAAACCTGGTAAAACAAGTCTTCCCTTACGGTCAATTAACCTAAAATCTTTGAACACGAAATGGATAGCTTACCGTTTTTCGTGACTGAATCACTGAAAGAATAATCTTAATTCACAATATTCATGCATCACATTGTTGAAAGATAAGCTTGATTTGTATTTCTCACATGGGAAATTTGGGAGTCAAAGATATAATTAGCAAGTGGGAGATTTTGGATAAGGTATAATGCAAAGAAGTCAAAGAAGTATGCTACATGTTTTTGGTATTGTAGCTCTAGTTTTCTAGATAACGGTCTTGCATGAGTTTATTGAAAAGTGTGGAAAAATAGATGAGAAAAGTAAAGACTGAGAGAAGAGACGTGGTGCCCCTTTGGAGCTTCCCCCACCACAAGTGAGAGGAAAAATATCTGGTCTGTAAGAGAGCATGAGTGCAATGTAATTTTGTTACAGATTAATAAAATAGAGTGTTTGAGCGTGTGCTATATTTTTCCTATTTTCCCAACACACATCACATGCACTCAAATGAATTTTCTATTTTTGAAAAATGAACAATGATACATACACACCCACTCGGGCACACTCTGCCACACCCCCTCTCACATGTGAGGGGACCCACTCGGGGGGGACCCACCCCACATGTGAGAGGGGGTGTGGCAGAGTGTGTCTGGGTGGGTGTGTCTGTATCATTTTTGTTGAAAAATACAGTTCATGAATCCGAGTCAATGATCAATCACCTCCCACGTTATAAATAAACTCCAACTATGCACCATTTCAGAGTCATATACTCGTCATTATAAGCAGAAGAAAACTTAATAAAAATGGAGGGTCTGATGAAATGCTCTGCCAATTACTTGCCCCTCTCTCCTATAAGCTTCATAGAGCGTTCAGCTTTCGTTTATGGCGATAAGGTTTCCATCATCTATGGAGATACAAGGTACTCGTGGAGAGAGACTCATGGGAGATGTCTCAGGCTCGCGTCTGCCCTATCTCAGATGGGTCTTAACCGCGGAGATGTTGTAAGTTTACAATAATACCTGTAGGTAAGGTCTTTGTCTAAAGGAAAGTTGACCAGAGTCAACAGTTGACAGACCTATCCGGAGGTGACGCGTGGCAAGAAAGTCTTGCAATACACATATCACGTAATGTACGAATAAGTACACTACACGTCAGCACTATACGAGAAATACTTGCATCATCTTGCTGACCCACAGAACATGCAGATCTTGGCTATGGGCCTCTTTTATAAGGGTCCGGAACAGCTTAATTGACTGGCGCGACCCGTAGACTACGGGTAATTATCGCGATAAAACAGTAATATTAATATAACCCAGACATCCGCGTCTGCTCAAGTCGCGAGGCAGGACTTGAGGGGTCCTTCGAGGGCTTGGTCTACAATCCAGGCATGACTCATTAAGTCGTGACCTAGTCCGTGCGGGAATGAAGGGGGATTTAGTGGCTTGGTGGATTGAGGAGATGGGATCGCCGCGAGGTAGGAACGCGACACGAGAGTGTCGCGGACGGCTACCCTTGTGGCCTTGCAATAGGGAAGGGACACGTGTTAACTATTTGTTGGCCCAAGTTGGCTATAAATATAAGACACTCTGTAGGTGAGGTGAAAATCTCACTCTTTGCAGGGTTCAAAATCAAAGCCCTGAATTTGTGAGCTAGAGAGGTAAAGAATGGTTAGTGTTTAGAATAATAGAATGAAAGATGGATTTTGTGGGGTGAAGGAGAAGGCAAACAATAGGGAAGAGATTTAGGCAGTATCTCTTGGGGTGCCCTCACTCTTGGACTTTTTCTCTCTAAGGAGGAGGTGTCTCCTCTTTATTATGAGAGGAGTGTCTTATATTTATAGCCAACTTGGGCCAACAAATAGTTAACACGTGTCCCTTCCCTATTGCAAGGCCACAAGGGTAGCCGTCCGCGACACTCTCGTGTCGCGTTCCTACCTCGCGGCGATCCCATCTCCTCAATCCACCAAGCCACTAAATCCCCCTTCATTCCCGCACGGACTAGGTCACGACTTAATGAGTCATGCCTGGATTGTAGACCAAGCCCTCGAAGGACCCCTCAAGTCCTGCCTCGCGACTTGAGCAGACGCGGATGTCTGGGTTATATTAATATTACTGTTTTATCGCGATAATTACCCGTAGTCTACGGGTCGCGCCAGTCAATTAAGCTGTTCCGGACCCTTATAAAAGAGGCCCATAGCCAAGATCCACATGTTCTGTGGGTCAGCAAGATGATGCAAGTATTTCTCGTATAGTGCTGACGTGTAGTGTACTTATTCGTACATTACGTGATATGTGTATTGCAAGACTTTCTTGCCACGCGTCACCTCCGGATAGGTCAGTCAACTGTTGACTCTGGTCAACTTTCCTTTAGACAAAGACCTTACCTACAAATGCCCCTCGCGCGGGCGTGGAGCTCGTCTTCGCGCGCGTGCGAAAGTTTAAGACAGGTTTTTGTCGGCGACTCTTTTCCCAATCACCTAGGTGCTACGCCACCTGAATACATAAGACAGGTTCATGACCCGAATATATTTTAAAGAGATAACCAAGCTTATTGTGCCCCTGTTTGGGTGCTATGCTTTTTCTCATGCTTGGTAGCTATTGCGCGGGCAAATAATTATACTTTCACATTCTTCCTTTTGTAAGGTGCTGCCCTGCGTGGCCTACGCGCATTGCGCACGACCTCAATATTGGCGATGGTCGCAACCCATTTTTCCCACTTTAAATAGCGAGCTTTAAATCAGCGAAGGTCGCGACCCATTTTTCCCACTTTAAATAGCGAGTTTTAAATCCCTTTGTCGTTTCAGGCTTTTCGGAGATTCTCCGCCCGCGACATATTTAGGGTCATGCCACTCTAATGGTGGACTTAGAATTGCCTTAAAAGGCTTGCGCGTCTCACCATTTTAGGTGGACAATGCGCGTCTCACCATTTTAGGTGGACTATGCGAAGGTCGCAACCCATTTTTCCCACTTTAAATAGCGAGCTTTAAATCCCTTTGTCGTTTCAGGCTTTTCGGAGATTCTCCGCCCGCGACATATTTAGGGTCATTCCGACTTTAAAGTCGGTCATTCCAAAGATAAGCTTACTTTGGTTCCCATTCATTTGTGGGGAATGGCCGTCGCGAGGGTATTCCAACATTTAAGTTAGCATTCCAAAGGGAGTGACTCCTTCGGTCCCTATTTATTTCGCAACATACAAAGGCCTTGAGCGTGAGTGAGCACAATATTTTGTACCCCTTTTTCTCTTCGCGAATGGTGAATTTTCCCCTTGTGCTAACATAAATTTATGCTGCGAGGTCACCATTTTATTCTACCGTTTTCCTTTGCCATATTCTCAGTATGTTCCAATGAATATCTTTTTTTAAAAAGAAAACATCATTTATAGAACATATTTCCGAGATGGAAGGGGTAGTATTCTTGAAGGGTGAAATTTCCCCCTGTGCTGACACAATTTTGTGTCCCGAGGTCACCACCGTGGGTGCCTAATTCATTCTACCATTTTCCTTTCACATATTCCCAGTATGTTCCAATGAATATCTTTTAAAAAGAAAACATCATTTATAGAACATATTTCCGAGATGAAAGGGGTAGTATTCTCATTCACAATTTCAACCATATAATTTCTTTCAAAGGGGTATTGCATGAGTGTAAACAATCTGATCTTCTTACTTCAAAGAACATGTGGAACTTTGCAAACATCCCCACTGTAGTGGATGCATATAGGTGTCAGAAGTGGGCCAAAAATAATCAATATCATGCCCCTTTCACCGTCCATATCCTTTAGGGAGAGAAATCTATGTAGTAGCCACTTGTTCAAAGTAAAAATAAAATAAAGGCAGGCATTGTACCACAATACTAGCTATTGCTTGTAGTTGTGAAGAAAACATACAAACTCTTCTTTATCACGAACACACGTGTAAGATGGAAGAGATTAAACATATGGCACATCTTCATAATAGCCCAATAGCATCATTTAGAGGTTAATATTGGGGGTTCCTTTGCAAATAAGGTTAATCCAAAACCCAGAAAGAGACACGCCAATAGCAACATGCCAAAAATGTTTTCTTCTCTTCTTTTTTTTTTAACATGCTAAAAATGTTTAGCAAAGATGTTTAGTAAGGGCTAAAAATGTTTTAGCACTAGCTCAGAAGGCCCCTCTTTGCTCATGCCCAAGCTTGTTTAGCAAAAGGCTAAAAAAAAAGGAATTGCTCTTCAAACAAATTAATGTAAATTTCAATAAGCAGCCTACTAATGAAAATATGTGTAACTCGAAGATATTCTCCACCATAGCGGATGAATGAAATCAATGAGGTTGGGCCAAAGCCAACATGTTCAAAGTGTATCTCAACACTAATTTTCAGATTATGATTTGAAATAGCGACAGTCGCAACCCATTTTTACCCATCAAGGTCATGTAATTGCCATGACTTAGAAATAAGCATAAAACATGGCTTTCTGATTTCGACTTGTACCCCGTGATAGTCTTCCCTCGCGAGGGTTCTCGCGACTGGCTTGCCTTCAAATAATTATATTTGGGAAGACAATTGAAATTTCATCAATAAGCATTTAAATATCACAGACCTTATACGACGATTCTGTGGTATATATGGTCTTTCGCGCTTATCTCGCGCGGGCCCTCATCGCTTTGCTTCGAGTGAATTATTTAGACTGAGTTGACTCAGTTGAGTTGATTCGCGGTGGTGGTTCTCGCCAATCCATCTCACCAATCGCGTGGCACATGCGTAGACCACACATATTGTCATTAGAATAAAATCCAAAAAATTGAGCAATATCCATTACATGGAAACAATTAATGATTCAGGGATTCTTCTTTTCTATTTTTTTTTACCTCATATAAAGGAAGAAATTTGACGATTGCAACTTAAATGAAGAATCATCACAGGTTTCGAACTAGCTTGTAGGTAGAAAATGAATCTGATATTTTAAAGCTTAATTTCTGAAGCAAAAAGGATCTGACCTTGAAATTTGGTAAGGTAAATTCCTCAAAAAATGAGCAAGTCTGCACTCTCTTTTCGATCCCAAGCTTTATCCTTGCGGAAGCCCTCTCAATATGAAGCAATGGTCGTGTCTTCTTGGATCAGAAAACACGTCAAACACCTGGCGTGCATTGACTTTGGACCAATCTCTCTAACTGGTCTGGCAGTGAGACAAGGGTCTTCTTCTATCTCGCGGTTATCGCGGCTAAGTGACTCGCGCTCGCGATGGCCCTTACATCGTGTTTGTCTTCCGCGGTAATTCCCGCCGAAGTACGAACGATGGTTTATCGGAGAAACCTCGCTTCTTGAGAGTGCATCGAGGTTGGTGAAGCCCGGCCACTTTTTGCGAACAAAGATGGGTTCGCGATGGTCCGCCGTTGCAAATTTCATTACCAGCCATAGTCAACCAAGTTCTTTCCTCCGCGGTGGTTCCCGCAAACATGGGTTAAAGATGGTTCGGCGAGCATCGTCGAATCAGCGTTGCATTCCTCGCAATACAAATTGAAATGTTAACAATCGCAAATGACGGGGCATCACCAGACATGAGTAACTTGACCCCGCTTTAGACAAAAGAAAGGGAAATTTCATAGAAATGGGTTTGTTCTCGTGGCTCAGGGAGAGAATTAATAAACAATGGAGTAAACCAATTTTAGGCTTTGGAACAAGCCAAACGTTTTGCCCAAGTGAAGAAATGAATTAGAATTGACCTCTTTTTTTTTTTAACAGCTGACCTCCGCGGAGTGACCCTCGCGTAGATGAACTGACTCCCGCGGTGGCTCCAAGACGGTCTCGCGAGCAGCGCCGTGACCCTCGCGTAGATGAACCGACTCCCGCGGTTAGGAGTGAGCCTTGCGCACGCGAATCGACTTCCGCGGCAACCCCGCTTCTGCGATGAACAATGATACATACACACCCACTCGGACACACTCTGCCACACCCCCTCTCACATGTGAGGGGACCCACCCGGGAGGGACCCACCCCACATGTGAGTGGGGTGTGGCAGAGTGTGTCCGGGTGGGTGTGTCTGTATCATTTTTGTTCTGCGATAGTCAAGTTCAGTTTCACCACCGGAGTGGCAGTTCTTTCTGTAGATTGTTATGACCTCAGGAGCGAAGTTGGCTTCCATGGTTCAGCTATGTAAGATTTGCGGCATGCTCGACGCCTTTTCGGTTCAAAAGATGATCTCCGTGGTGTAATACAACTCACCAGCTTCAAAGAGAAACAAAAATTGACAGATTCTCTCATATAGCATCCTTGGTAGTGGTGGCGTGTACCACTGTCTTGCCCCCTAGATTTTTGTGAGAATTTTTTGTCGTTGACAGATGTCTCACAAAAATCTATGAAGAAAATGTTGCTGCTCTTGGCTGGATATTCCATTTTTAATAGTGAATTTGAAATCTAAACAGTCAACCAATCCACCTCCCCAGCGGAGTCGCCTATGTAGGTGAGGTGAAAATCTCACTCTTTGCAGGGTTCAAAATCAAAGCCCTGAATTTGTGAGCTAGAGAGGTAAAGAATGATTAGTGTTTAGAATAATAGAATGAAAGATGGATTTTGTGGGGTGAAGGAGAAGGCAAACAATAGGGAAGAGATTTAGGCAGTATCTCTTGGGGTGCCCTCACTCTTGGACTTTTTCTCTCTAAGGAGGAGGTGTCTCCTCTTTATTATGAGAGGAGTGTGTAGGTGAGGTGAAAATCTCACTCTTTGCAGGGTTCAAAATCAAAGCCCTAAATTTGTGAGCTAGAGAGGTAAAGAATGGTTAGTGTTTAGAATAAGAGAATGGAAGATGGATTTTGTGGGGTGAAGGAGAAGGCAAACAATAGGGAAGAGATTTAGGTAGTATCTCTTGGGGTGCCCTCACTCTTGGACTTTTTCTCTCTAAGGAGAAGGTGTCTCCTCTTTATTATGAGAGGAGTGTCTTATATTTATAGCCAACTTGGGCCAACAAATAGTTAACACGTGTCCCTTCCCTATTGCAAGGCCACAAGGGTAGCCGTCCGCGACACTCTCATGTCGCGTTCCTACCTTGCGGCGATCCCATCTCCTCAATCCACCAAGCCACTAAATCCCCCTTCATTCCCGCACGGACTAGGTCACGACTTAATGAGTCATGCCTGGATTGTAGACCAAGCCCTCGAAGGACCCCTCAAGTCCTGCCTCGCGACTTGAGCAGACGCGGATGTCTGGGTTATATTAATATTACTGTTTTATCGCGATAATTACCCGTAGTCTACGGGTCGCGCCAGTCAATTAAGCTGTTCCGGACCCTTATAAAAGAGGCCCATAGCCAAGATCCACATGTTCTGTGGGTCAGCAAGATGATGCAAGTATTTCTCGTATAGTGCTGACGTGTAGTGTACTTATTCGTACATTACGTGATATGTGTATTGCAAGACTTTCTTGCCACGCGTCACCTCCGGATAGGTCAGTCATCTGTTGACTCTGGTCAACTTTCCTTTAGACAAAGACCTTACCTACAATACCCTTTTCGTTGAAGTTAAACTAGTGTTTCACATTTCGTTCACTAAAGAAGGTTTAAGAAAGAAATGAAATCGCCATTCCTTGAGCTTTAAATGAAGTGAAATGGCCTTTCAGCCTAATAGGGTGACTCATGATGAAGAGATTATTCCATTGCATTTTGTCGTCTATCGAACCAGTTAAATGTCATAGTTACATTGTAAGAATTGAATGGTGCCGTTTTTTATCGCTTATAAGTTCTAACATTACAGTATGATAAGTTTGATTATTCACGTAGAAAAATTAATTTTGAGATGTGTTTGCATGGTTAAGCTTTTTTATAAGCTAAAATGAAAGCTCAGACAGTTTGTTCATTAAATAAGTTCTAGCTAGAAGGTGTTGGGTTTTGTCTCCCATGTGAGGGAGATGTACGCGTAGTAGGGGATTATTCCCCACGGTCTCCCCATGTTTCTGACACACAAGATTTCTCCCTTCTCCCTTTTGTTTTGTATTAGGAAGGAGAGAGAGGGAGTGGAGTGTGTGGTGTGCGCACTATGTGACTGAGGGAGAGAGAGCTGGTGAGAGCCCCCTCCTTCGGGAGGGAGCCGAGCTCCGGAACCTCTGCCGGAGCATGAGGTGAGCGGAGGGGTAAGGCTGAGCGCACGGAACGCCGGTTTGTGACTATCGGGAGAGGTTTTTTCATGTATATTGTGTATTGTGTGAATATATACATATACGAAGTTTTTCTTCAAATCATTGTGTGAGTTGCGTGCATATGGTGACCGGGGACGAACCCCATCAGCTGGTATCAAAGCTTGGTCGAAGGGGGGTGTGGATACATTCGATTGGTTAATGACACAGGCGCTTGCTAGCGAAACAGATCGGAGATGGTCAATAGTGATTGGAGGTAGTCTTGTTCAATCGGGTTTGAAGACCTTTCATCAGGATTTGCAGTGGTGATTCAGGCTGCATGAGAAGGATGAGGGGCACCATACAGGCTTGTGGGGAGTACTGACAGGTGGAGCTAATAAAAGGTACATGACAAGCTGTATGGTTGGTTTATGACGTGAGCAAAAGGCAACAGTTGCTGATGCACACGGGATAGGTGGAGTGGGTAAAATCTGATTACCTTAATAGTAGGCATAACATGTGCCATAGTCAGTTACCACGAGAGGGTAAATAGCTCGGCATCACGAAGGGGATCCTAAGCCCTGTGCCGAGCTAGTTTGACCATGAATAAGGCCAGATTAATAAGAATTAAATAGAAAGTCAGGATGCACTTAGCTCGGTCAAGGACATGAAGGGATGCCCCTGGTACAGCCAAGCTAGGTAGCCTACGTGAATGGCTTAAATAGCATTTTGGAATGCATAGTTCAGCTCAGCATGACGAGTTGAGCTATGTACGGGTTATTCCGAGCTACGTGGAAGCACGGCACCGCCACGAATGGGGCGGTGAGACATTCTAGAATATTCTGTAGTGACTCCTTATGGGATGAGGAGCAATCCCGTAAAATAAGGGATTGATATGGGAGGTCCTAACGTGATTAGGAGTGTACCTCATATAGGAAAGAATCCTATATGGAAAGAAAGACTATTGCAAGACGAGGTCTTATAGGATTTGGAAGTATATGCCTAATATGAGAGTCCTATTAAGAAAAGGATTCTTAAACCTAGTAGGAAACAGGGGGCATGTGACGCCCTAATAAACAAATTATCCCCACCTATAAATATAAGCGTCAGGCCCATGAAAAAAGGTACGCTGTAACACCCAGTTATACGCATTGTGTTCTTTGCTTAATCAGCAATCCAGTACTAACTTAAGCATCGGAGGGCCTTTGTCGACGAGAGGCAAAGGTGCTCTAACCCTTGTCTGTCTTGCAGATTTAGGGCTCCGGTGAGAAGACACATGATCGAGACCCTACGTGGATTTTATCCCCGTACAATAGGCGCAGCGTTATACTGAGGAGTCATGACCGAAGGGTACTGGATGCGCTGGGAGGCGAATCAGGAGTGTGCGGGATGCTGGCCAGCAATGGTGGGCAACTGGTTGATGTGGGTTGTTCACGGGAGCTCCGGACAGAGGATTGAGACGGGTGAAGTCGATATATCGCAAGGTTCTCTTTCTTTTGTGGATTTGTGTGGCGGTCTATCTCTCCGGATATGAGAGCTCCAGTTGGAGGAGAGATGGAGTCACGGAATGTGTCCTATGATTAGGCATGGGCTATTGGGGTTTGGTGGACACGGTTAGTTGCATCTCGGTTAGAGATGTGGGTCATCCAGGTTTCGAGAGGCATTCTGGGGTTGTTCTGCGGGAGATCGGCCAGGTGGTCGGATAGCAGATACAAGTTTCGAGGGTGCAGTTATTGTGGATAACGGGTCAAGAGCATCTGGTTAAGGGGTGCAAGATCATGATCAACCGCAAAAGATTTGGCTTGCAGGGATACATTCATTCGAGTGAATACCCGGTTGGGGTGCGGTGTAGCTCGTCTGGGGATGACACAGGCGCTTGTCAGAGCAGTAGATCAGGTTGAGCCACGGAGATCTAGCAGGATTGGATGATATCCCAGATTCACGAGCTGTGTATCCTGGTTTGGGGGTGTGGTGGAGCTCGGTGGGGGACGTGATGTCAAACAGGGAGTTAGTCTCTTCGCAGATGATGTGTGAGATCATTTGGCGAGTTTAGCCTCTTGTGTGAGCAGAGGGGAGCTGCGAATATTCTCTTGATAGGACAGATGCTAGAGTGGTGGATGGATAGTTGCAACCGGACAGCGCTGCAGGTTCAGCGATTACCTCACATGTGAGAGGGGGTGATTGTTGGATTTTTTTCTCCCATGTGAGAGAGATGTACGCGTAGTAGGGGATTATTCCTCAGGGTCTCCCCATGTTCCTGACACACAGGATTTCTCCCTTCTCCCTTTTGTTTTGTATTAGGCAGGAGAGAGAGGGAGTCTGTGGTGTGTGCACTGTGTGATTGAGGGAGAGAGAGCTGGTGAGAGCCCCTCCTTCGGAAGGGAGCCGGGGTCCAGAACCTCTGCCGGAGCACGGGGTGAGTGGAGGGGTAAGGCCGAGCGCACGAGACGACGGTTTGTGACTACCGGGAGAGGTTTTTTCTTGTATATTGTGTATTGTGTGAATATATACATATACAGAGTTTTTCCTCAAATCATTGTGTGAGTTGCGTGCATATGGTGACCGGGGACAAACCCCATCAACAGAAGGGACTGCTCGAACAATTAGCATGCACTCAAACAATTAGCACACCCAAATTAATACCGACCTTGCATGTAATATTTTAATTCCCTCTCAAACAGTTCCAACTCTACGAAAATTAATTATTAAAGCACATCAATTGATCTTGCAATTACCCATACATAAAGCACACTAAAACATATCATTACTCTAATCAACCATCATACCCCACCTCCTATTAATAAAAGTTTCAAAATGAGGCTTATATTTAATTTTAGAATTCATAATTAGCAAAATGTGCGTTATCTCTTTTATATAAATAAAAATTTAAAATTAGCAAAATAGAAACCTTGCCAATGTTGGTATTACAATGAATACTCACAGCCTTTAAAGTCCCACATATAGAGTTTATCATATGCACAAAGTGTGATGATGGTGAATAGAAGGAGGCGAATCTCTACGAAATATTTGGACACAATTGGAATTTGAGTGTTACATGGCGATTTGGGAGTGAATAAGAGAGAGGTAATGGTAGAAAAGGTACAAATGATTTTGAAAATTCAACCAAGAAGGATTGTGGGATTCAGGGGGAGAGAGAGAGACATGGGATAGTCTAAAGAAGAAAAGAAGTAAAACATGATCCCTGTTATGTTTCAAAATTTAATCCTAGCCGTTCCTTAATCTACTCTTGGAAACAAAAACTGGCAACTTAGATTTAAAAGAAGCTCTATACACTCTCTTAACCGTAGGATTAGAAATGAAAGGTTAAGGTTAAGGGATTCAAAAACCGCTCTTTCTTATTATATAACTAGTGCATGCCCGTGCCCGGGCCTGAAGGCACGACTTGAGCAATCGACGCCCGCACCCGCGCCCATTCTTTATATTCCTTCGAATTTCAGAGAGGGGGAAGGAGAGGAAGTAGTGAAAGAGAATGTAGTTTGAATTCCGAAAAGGAGGGGAGAGAGAGAGAGAGAGAGAGAGAGAGAGAGAGAGAGATAGAGAGAGAGAGAGAGAGAGAGAATGTGGTTTGAAATTTTGGGTATGGTGAGCTAATGGAGAAAAATGGTAGAGAGAGAGGGAGTAAGTTGGCAGAGAGAGCGATAAAATATAATATGATGACTGAGACAAAAATCGCTATATATTGTAATGTAGATATAACTAAAAAAAATCTTGAATGGACCAATTAATGTGGGATTACTTTTAAAAAGTCGGTCGCGCAAATGCTCATGGTTTTGACTTTTGAATATAATTCTAAAATTAGTAATGTTAGGTACACACAAAATGTTACACACAAATTATTACCCAAACACATACACAAGTGTGTGGACTCCACACACTGGATGTAGTGTGTGTGGAGTCCACACACTTGTGTATATGTTTGGGTAATTTGTATTCAACTTTTTATGTGTATGTAGTGTTGCTGTTCTAAAATACTCCTTAAAAATTGGCCATATTCATTTGAAGGTGTGTTCTTTGACTTCATAACCTAGTGGACAGCCTGGTCAACCTTTCTAGCCTTTGTTTCATAAAAGTCAATTCTAGCACTTCTACGTGCAACCCATCCTACGCTAATAATATAGACAAGAGTTACAATTATTTTGAAGGAAACTTCCCAGTCAATCATTTCAGCATTAATGCAAAACCTTAAATAAATTTGTGTAAATATTTTTCAAATAAAACCTCGGTGGGTGGGAAGAGTGGGAGCGGAGTATGTTTAGTAAATAAGAAGTTATTCTGGGAACTGCCTACTGAAAAAAAATAAGGCCACTAAAAATTTGTCTTGTTGCTACTTTCTGAATCTCAATGTAGATGTGCATGTTTGTTGACTCGACATCAAATAATTAATAAATAAAATCTCTACACAATCAACAATTTTAAGGATCTTATAAATCAAAGCAACTTCCATGCTAAATTCATCAAAATGTAGTGTTTCCTTCGTCCCATTTTCATTTTGTTTCTTTTGCTTTCATTGCCTATACATTTCAATGTGGACTTAAAAAATATACAATATGGATCTTATTTGATAAATTGACATTTGTTCTATAATATAATGTTTCTCGAAATCTTGGAAAACATTATTGATTGAAAGACATAAGCCATTGAAACAAAAGAGACAAAAAGAATTGTTAGTTGTATTGGCGTTTCTCGGGATGTATCGAACCTTTCGGAGTCTGTAATTGTTTGGGTTATTCGGGTGGTAGAGTTTTAGTGGTTGTGTCTAGATGCTCCTCACTTGAAGTCACTTGCTCTAGAGCCTTTGTCGCACCAAGCATCGTGAAGCTCTTCCGGAAAGGTATATTCATGCATCGATCATTTGCATATAGTTTCACATATTTGGCACTCATTCTTCATCGTTCATGCTTTCATTTCATATCTTAGGAGAGTGCGTTGATTCTTGCATGAAAATTCACATTTTTGGTTAAGGCATTGTAGTGGCAGCAGTCAAGCATTTCCTAGCGTCTACTGGTGTACCTGTGTGATTGGTTTCGTTGGACGTACATGTGTCTAGATCTTGACCGTTCATGTTTTTCAAGGAGCGCTGGACTAGCGTTAGCATGCGTCAGTTGACACTCCTGAGATTAAGTCATTTAAGTTTTGTACAAGTGTACAAATCTTGACCGTCCAATCTTTAAGGAGGGCTGGATAAGCGTTAGCACGCGTCAATTGAGGCTCGCGTGTCCTCTTCTTATTGGGTGTCTTTGTGCTCACGAAATACACACATATAAAAGCCATTTTCAGCACTTTTTCCATAGACACTTGAGAGATTTTTCAGCACTTTTAGAGTGAGAAAAGACTCCCCTCTTTCTGTCTTGTTCTTGGTGTGCTAGGCTTCTATTTGAGATGACTTGAGACTTCCTCAATCATCTTTTCTCATTCTAGTGCTTTCCTCTTAATGGATCGCCTCTAGATTGAGTTGGTTAGACAAAAGTTTTTTAAAAAATCAAATCTTTTTCTTTTATCATGATTGCATGCCTTGGAGTCTACATGGCTGGGTGAACCGGAGCCACGGAATTGCACAGATCGAGATAATGATGCTCGTGGAGTTCACTAATTCAAGAAGGGGCACCAGGTGCCAGTTCAAGGGTTGGAGCTAGGAATTGAAAGTTGATTGTGGGTAAAATTCCTTGTCTTTGAACTCCTTGTACCTTTTTGAAATATAAGTAAAAGTAAGGCCGTGGTTTATGCTTAGGGTATTAGACTCTAAGTAGTTTTCACGTATATCGTATACTTTGTCTCTTTGTCTTATTTACTTTGCATTGATATTCTTCTTCTTTGCATAATTTCAGGAATATTGGACAAACAAAATGGAAAAGATAGAGTATTAAATAAGAAATTTCACAGTTGGGTCTTTTCATTTACCTTGGCAAGAGAAAGTTATTAATCTTTGACAGGATAAAAAAAATTAAATGGATTGACCAAGAGTATAACGGCAAAACGCCATCTGAGATCCACAAAAGAAAATCACGAAGGCAAGAAGCCAACCAAACCCACAAGCACCAAACACACAAAAACTACCCAAATCAAACGCCAACACCCTGAAAAACTGCCCAAAATAAAACATCCAACAGAAAAAGAGAGCCAAAAATCGACACCAAAACCAATTAATATATAGAACCATATGCCTTTGCCAACGAAAAAAAAAAAACACACCGTCCTCCACATCAACAAATTCACCGTCCTCCATTACAACAATATCATCAACCTCCATCTCAACAAGTTTCTTCACTTTAAAGCTCTTCTCCCTTTAATTTTACTCCCAACATAGCACCACTATCCATCACCTTTGGAGCTTGCTTAAGTAAAACAGAATGTCCGTTACGAATATCAAATCAAATGAGATCGAAGAAGAAACCAGCTCCCTATCTAAGTTCTTTGGATGTTGCTTCATCTAATGCTTATTATCTCACTCCATAACTTCACCCCATGCTGAAAAAGTTTCCAGTGTCACAGTTGGGCTTAGCCAAATAGCCAATCGCATTTTTTGCAAGTTTGTCATTTTTTGGTTTCATGAAAAGGTTGCAGCTTTGGCCCCAAACATCCCTGCGCTTTACGAGTTGTACTTCGGAGTTCCAATGGCAGGGGCAGTCCTTTCTGGCCTTAACACAGGACTTGATGCGCCCATGTTAGCCTTCTTGTTACAACAATCGGAGGCAAAAATAATTTGTGTCGACTATCAATATGTCCAAATTGTCCTCAAAGCTTTAGAGGTGATTGCTGCCGCCAAAGCCAAATCGCCATTTCTTGTTGTCATCCGAGACAGCGATCAAGGGGCATTTTCGACTACACAAGAAATCCCACCAGGTAGTATGGATTATGATGGGCTTCTTGAAATGGGAAAACCTGATTTTGAGATCATACGCCCCCTAGATGAATGTGAACCAATCACGGTGAATTACACTTCTGGTTCAACTGGGACACCTAAAGGCGTGGTGTACAGCCACAGAGCCACCTATCTGAACTCGATTGCTCAAATTTTCCGCTTTGAAATGAGCGCAGCGCCGGTGTTTTATGGACCGTGGATATGTTCCGCTGCAGCGGGTGGTGTTTCACTTGGGCAGTGGCGGCTTTGGGAGGGACCAATATCTGCATTAGAAATCTCACGTCTAAAGCCATCTTCGGTGCAATACTTACCCACAAGGTGATTTTGGATAATTCATACTCTATAATCCAATTGTCCATTCCATTTTTTAGTATTGTCAGTAAGAGAAAACATTATTTACACTGGCGGTGTAAACCAAAGTTTCCTCCAAATCGATTGCATTGCGTCATGTGTCCATATTCTACCTTTTGGGATCACTATTTGGACACATGGCGCAGTGTAATAGATTTGGATGAAACTTTGGTTTACACCGGCGGTATAAAGAATGTTCTCCCTTGTTGATAATTGTTTCTTAATGGAGGGATGATAGGGTACATGAAAAGTTTCCCCGAAAAAGTAAAGGACAGAGAATCATTTATGTTTTCCGGGATTCTCTTTCCTTGACATTTTCGGAGAAACTTTTCCTGGATCCTAACATTTTTGTTCGTAATCTATTGTTTTTTCAAATTTCTGTACGTGCCTAATCCTTTTTGAGCATTTTCTTAAAGATCTAGCGTTAACAGGTGACACATTTGTGTGGTGCACCCACCATCTTGAACATGATTGCAGAAGCTCCCTTAACCGATCACCGGCCACTCCCCTTCAAGGTGGATTTAGTAATTGCCGGAGCATTGCCACCACTTGAAATTTTGAACAAAGTTCATGAATTGGGATTTAGTGTTTCGCATGCTTATGGAATGACAGAAGCCCTCAGCCTAGTGAACGTAAGATCGTTGAGGCACGAGCAAACTGGTATGCAACATTGTGAAGAGATTTGCAATGTGATAATGGATGGGGTTGATGTAAAAGACCCAACAACAATGAGAAGCGTGCCGGCTGATGGGAAAACCATTGGTGAGGTGATGTTGAGGAGCAATACTTTGATGTCGGGGTACCTTAAGAATATACAAGCAACTCAAGCAGCATTTGAAAGGGGGTGGTACGGTACTAGAGACCTTGCAGTCCGGGACCCAGATGGTTACGTACGGTTGAAGGACCGGGAGGTGGACGCGATTTTCAATGGTGAAGGAGATGCTATAAGCACACTTGAAATTGAGGCCGTGTTGGCTAGTCATCCGGCTGTTCAGGCGAAAGCTGTTGTCGGAAGGACGAAGGAGGATCGATTAGGCGAGACGCCATGCGCTTTTGTCAAGTTGAAAGAGGGGTCTAGTGTAAGTGGCCAAGAGATTATTGAATTCTGTCGGGGAAAACTACCAAATTATATGCTGCCTGGGAGTGTTGTTTTGGGGGATTTGCCAGTTAATTCGACTGGAAAGATACAGAAATTTGTTCTCAAAGATAAGGCAAAAGCATTGGGCAGCTTATTTCACTCAAATGGGCATCTAACCAATGGTGTGTGCGAAAAAAGTTAGTCTTTTGTCCATGCATGGATTGGTTGATGGAGGGGTCAACCTGTACCGGATTGGGATACCTGTAGTGACCCAAATCAATACACCCCCGTAGTGACCTCAATTGTGGACCTTCTATTGTGGACCTTCTGTAATCTGTATTTGGTGTCATTTGATTGAGATATGCACGATTGGAATTTAATGTAATGTGTGTCATATTTCATGGGCTATAATTTAAAACTCTCTTATGCTGCCATGCCACAAATTTTACTAATAGTAGGGTGCTGGTTGACTTGGAGTTCCCGTAGTGACCCAAGTCACTATTTTCCCACAGTCGCCATGGTAGAGTGCTGGTCGAAACCGTTTATTTTTTCAGGATTGTTGAGCACAATATGGTTACAAAAAACTATGATCATGAGAGATTGAGAGATACACAATTGTGACAAATTTGGCTTACAGTGTATTCTTCATAAATGGCATCCAACTGCATGGCTACCAATATTCAATTTATTTGATTTTTTTACATGAATGATTGACTCAACATTCTCGACAAATTGTATGGTTTTGATCCCAAATACATATTATTGAGGGCCTACAATTGAGGTCACTACGGGAGTGTAGTGACTTGAGTCACTGTGGAAACCGCAAGTCCACCAGCACCCTACTTGATCTTGTTTTGGTAGAGTTCTTCTAGGTAGAGTTCATAAAATTCGTGACATGGCAGCATAAGGGAGGTTTAAATTATAGCCCACAAAGAAGAGTGATACATGTACTAGTTGGAGACTTTTTGTTGTACACTTATGATTTTTATTTCCTAAACTTCCCTCTCTATCTGTTTCTTCTCCGATGATTGTAGATACCACTGTTCCCAGACAAATTCTCATTAGCTCTGCTCAAAATCTGGAATAACTTAACTTTTGTTGCTTGGTATGAAATTTTATGTTTGTAGTTCCTCAAAATAAAAAAAAAATAAAAAAATAAAAAATGGGGTAATAAATTTTTGTGATTTTTCATCTAGCATGTGACGTCTTTTGTAAAGACCCGGAAAATTTAATCATTATTATTATTATTATTTTATATATATATATATATATATATATATATATATATATATATATATATATATGAAAATTGGATGTGATGTAAGGACTTGTATGAAAAAAAATCATTTTTTTGAGAAGTTTCGTTTTGGCCTATAAAAAGTCCTGGTAATTGTTCCTTGTATTTTTCTAATCAAAATGGTATAATCGGAAGTTATTTTTTAGTAAGACAAAGTCATCTTTCGCCCACTTCCTTTGGAGAAAAATGTGTCGTTTTTCGATTTTATACTAAAAGTGGGGGGATGAGATTTTGATGTGATTAGAATTTCAAAATTCTGGAAATGTCATTGTTTCCAAATGGGGGGTACTTCCTTATTTTCATAAATAAATTAAAGTAAAGAAAACTCAAGATTATAGTCTTTACTTAAGTTTGGTTTTTGAAAATAAGTATTGTGCTGGAATATGCCTTGTTGGCACAGTGTGTAAGGACCCGTAACTTTGATTATTTTTCTGGAAATAAAGTTGAGAAAATGTGAGGAAATGTTTAAGTGTTGGGTGAATTTGTGTTCAAAATTAGTGGGGACGCATTTGCATTACACAAGCAAATCTTGGACTTGGAGTGCAATTAGTTGATGTGTGTTTAAATGTGTGGTGTGAGAGAGGAGAGAGGAAATCACTTGTCTTCCTCCCTCTTTAGGCCGACCCACCCCCCTCTCTCTCTTAACCTCCATTTTCTTCAACTTCTTCCTCAAATTCTCCCACAAATCTCTCAAACCCACTCAACTCTTGCACAAAACCTTCAACCTATGATCATTTGAGCTTGGATTCTTCTTGTCTTGGCCTTGGAAGAGCTTGGTTTGGTGGTTTCTAGACATTTGGAGCTAGGGTTTTGCTCTCATTTGGATCACAAGCTTTCCTTCACTTGAGGTAGGGAAATTTCTTGCTCTTCTAAGTGTAAATGTAGTATATGTGTGTGTATAGTCAATTGATTACTAAATTTTCCATGGCTTGTTGATTGATTGAGAGATAACCATTTTCTTGTCAAATTGATATTGTAACTCACCATCCCTTAGCTCCTATGTTGTTCTTCTCTTGATTTGGGTGGTAACATACCCCATTGTTGCTTAATTTCATGGTGATGTTTGTGAATTACTTGAAACCCCTCTTTTATCAATTTCTTAAATTTGGGGAAGATGGCTAATCTTGTAAATTGGTGATGTGTTTTGTTAATTTGTTGTTTGAACCTCTTTGTCTTCTTAATATGTTCATTTGGAACCAAGGAAATGCCCAAAAGAAGTCCCATTGATCATTTCTTTGCTTCAGAAATTTTGGATCTGATGTTGTTCTATCCATAGGACTTCACGTCCTATCCATAGGAGCCTTTGCTCATTTCGTCTGGCCAATCTGATGGCTCCCCTATCCATAGAACGTTTTCTCCTATCCATAGGAGCCTCTGACGCCCTATCCATAGGACTTTTCTCCTATCCATAGGAGCTTGTGTTGTTTCAAAGAGTGGCCAATCTGATCCTAGTCGATCCTATCCATAAGACCCCTTTAGTTCATGAAAAAGAGTTTGGACCTTATTTCACTTATCAAGTCTTGTTCATTCGAAGTTATTGGTTGTATAACGTTACTCGGAAGGGTCCTGGAGACTACTTTTGACACTCGGGTTGAAATTTCCTTATTGGCACGTTCGGGTAATACGAAACACTATGTTGGCGTGAAACTAACACTTGAAACTAAGGTGATGGGACTTGTGGACATTGAAATGACATTAATGAGCATTAAATGGAGTACGAATGTGGTATGAATGGCACGGGGCCCGAAAGGGTATGCCCGGAATGGCACGGGGCCCGAAAGGGTATGCCCGGAGTGACACGGGGCCCGAAAGGGTATGCCCGGAGTGACACGGGGCCTTTATGGCATGCCCGGAGTGACACGGGGCCTATATGGCATGCCCGGAAAATGATCAAATGTTTGGAAAGGAATGAGATGGATATGGATATTGTGTGAAACATATGAGACGTGTTGTGTGTGCATTAGCCACTAGTTGAGCACGAATGACGGGGGTAAATGAAATCTAATCGATTATGTGCTTTCTTTCAAGTTCTTTAACTATTCGAACTCCCTTTAAACACTTGTTACATGACTTATGCTATCTTGTCTATCACCCATGTATATTTCATTTCATTTAGAATTGTTAGAAATTTCTCTACTGGGCTAGTGAGCTCAACCTTACAAATTTCAGGTACACCCCCATGGAGCATGATATGGAGTGCGTGGAGTGCATGAATGCATAGTTTTGAAAGCCACTGGAGGAGTTCTATTATCATATTAGAACTTGTACCTTGTTAAGATGACTTTGTAACTAAATTAAATTTCTCGTTTTTGACATTGGGGTTGTAATAACTATACATTGGACTTTTCTCATTTTGGGGTACGGGTATCCCTCAGCCTTTGTATACTTTGACGTAAACTTTGACTATTCTATTTGGATTTTGACGTGGCACGTGGACTTGTTGACTGTCCACATGAATTATCTTTATGAATTATCCTTTTAAATTTTGAGGGCGTCAAATCTCACGACCACTTCAGACGACAATTTTCAGAGCTCTGGAGACGAACGATTCACGCGAGCAAGAAGAAGACGAACTAGGGCTTCAATCTCCACCAAAGTCGGTCTCTCTCTCTCTCTCTCTCTCTCTCTCTCTCTCTCGCAGTGTCTGGTTGGGGCTGCAAACTAGGGCTTCGAAGTCCTAGGGTTTCCAAATCGAACTCGAAAAACATAAGGGGTTTTGAAATGGGTATGCTCTATTTTTTTCAAAAGTAGTGTATTTACTAGTCACCTGATTTCTTGTCCTCGAGTATGGAGGAGAAATGGGCAGATTAAGGTTTTTTTTTTTTTTGTTAATTTCGATTTTTTTACTCGTGTATTGTTGTTTAACATATCTCTCTCTCGCTCTCATTGTAACAAACTGAGGGAGCCCTCATAGTTTGAGCTTGCTGTGTATATATCAAAACACATTTTGTTTGATTGTGAAAAACACATTTTGTTTGACTGTGAAATGAGAGCCCTCATAGTTTGAGCTTGCTGTGTATATATCAAAACACATTTTGTTTGACTGTGAAATGAGATCTCAACTCAACTTGTCATAAGGGTTGTTGGGAAGTAGTTTCTCATATATTTTGGCCCATCAGTTCGTACTTCTTTTGTGTTTTGTTTAACTGTGATATGTGAAATAACCATGTCAGGGTACATTTTGCCCAAACATTGTGCCAAATTATTGATCCAAGTTTATTTTTTCCTTTTCAGAATGCAGTCTTTGCAAGACATACTTTACTCATCGTTACCATTACAATGTGCATCCTCCGGAGCTTCTTCTGAAATTGTTTACACTCCTCAAGTGAAGAATAGCTTGATACCGAAGATTGATCAAGTGTTTGACAGTTTGGAAGACGTTCACAAGTTTTACAACGATTATGCTAAAGAACATACCAGATGTACATAACTCAATCTAGTAAGTAAATCGAAATGGAATCAAAACCCCTTATGTTTTTCAAGTTTGATCTGGAAACCCTAGGACTTCGAAGCCCTAATTTGCAGCCCCAACCCGACACTGCGAGAGAGAGAGAGAGAGAGACACAGAGAGAGAGAGAGAGAGAGAGAGAGAGAGAGAGAGAGAGAGACCGACCTTGGTGGAGATCGAAGCCCTAGTTTGTCTTCTTCTTGCTCGCGTGAATCGTTCGTCTCCAGAGCTCTGAAAATTGTCGTTTGAAGTGGTCGTGAGATTTGGGGAAAGGAAGTTATGACCCGATCTCAGTTTGACCCGCGAATGTCATCTTAACTCGGGTTTTGACCCGCGAATGGCTCTTTAAAATCAGAGCCCTTGGATCTCATCTAAGGGCTGTGATTAAAAGTCCTCATTTTGCCAAAAATGAGGGAGTCCTCATGTGAAGGGGATTGGATATATATATATAAGGGCTGTGATTAAAAGTCCTCATTTTGCCAAAAATGAGGGAGTCCTCATGTGAAGGGGATTGGATATATATATATATATATATTAGGACTCCCTAACATAGCCTTAAGTACACACCTCCCATCTCCCAGCCATTTGGTCGGGATCCGATCCGTTGGATGTGTTTAAAACGTGTTTTAAAGGGTCTATGTGAGGATTCGTCAAAAAAAATACTCAGAAGAGCTTGATCCGAGCAATTTTCGATAAAACTACACATAAATACATATATTGCAGTTTTATCAAAAACTGCTTGGATCAAGCCCTTCCGGGTATTTTTGTTTTTACGAATCCTCGCGTAAACCTTTTAAAACACGTTTTAAACACTTTGGACGGTTCGGATCATCACAACATGGCCGGGAAAGGGGAGGTGTGGACGTAAGCTATGTCAGGAAGTCCTGACTGGATCCTGACTGTATATAAAATCAAGTTAATCAGATATTCATAACCAAATAACCATCCATCATATATTCACTAAAAAATACATGGTTAATAATATAGAAAATTAAATTTGCCACACTAGAAAAACCCGAGATAAACTGAACACAAAGATATACGAGGAAAGGAAAAACAAGGTTGAAAGACCGAAAACTACCGTAAAAACAAAAGTTAGTGTGAAGAAAATTATGTCATAGATAAACCCAGGAAATCCCAAACACAAGTTTGTTAACCAAGAAAATATACAAACTAGGTACAAATACGCAATCAAAACAACCATAAAAATGGCACAAATAAAGCAGTCAACAACCTAGCTAATTGTAGCCTGCTAGCTAGATAAACACCAGCGAATAAATCAAAAGCGCATGAAAATCCAAAAGAGACGCAAACCCTTGCTCGTGCTTGGAGAAACCATCGCTCGCTCTAGAGGACGAAGAAGCTTCAAGAAAGGAAAAAAGGCAATTACAAAACGCAGCCCACCGTCATATATACATCCCCTCCTAACATTAATATGTTAGAATTAAGTACCTCTATTCCGCTTTCAACATTTGCATCCCTTGAAAAATTCAAGACCCTCGAATAATTTGAAAAATTCAGGACCCTTACTCTATTCCGCTTTCTACCACTAGAGAACAACGATGCAAACTGGAAAATTCTGACTGTAATTAGGGCTTTGGCACCACCCAAATTGGCAGTGGCGAAAATAGGTTTTTTCCATCGCATGGGTAAACCGGTACAGGGAATCTCTCAATCGTCCCATCATTTAGGTTGTAGATACCCATGTCAAAACCCCTTCCTCCTTCTTGAATTTGATCCAGGTAATCAAAATCCGTGGTATCATCACTGAAGTAAATGCAATTACCTCTACACTCAGGAAAATCACTCGATGAAATGGACGCCGACGAGTTGAACCCCAAAAACAAGGACTCTCCTCCCAAGTCCTTCACCTCAACCCAAGAAAAAATGCTATCATCAAATTTATACATTTCGAACGCAAGTGTTCTTGAGAGTTTACCGCTGCTTAAAGAGAGAAGTACTCTGTCAACCATAAGAAGTCCGCCAGAATACTCTACCAAGTAACGTTTCTCAATGCCTACGCGCCAAGGATGGCGACGAGCTGGCACTATCTTTTTTGTTACTGTTGGCCCTCCACAATTTCCAACTTCAAAAATAAGAAGATCTGCGCTTGACTTTAAAGCATACATCCGTCCTCTACAGAATATGACATCTTCAGTAAAACGTGTGTCGTCTCCAGCTATGGGAAGCCATTTCTTGTATCCTTTTCTACAGTAAGCCAACCAGGAAAACTCTCCATATATGGCCACGGCCAAAGTGTCGTCACTGGTGGAGGGGCTTTCTGACAAGACGATCTTACTAGTGTAGAAATTCCGCACATGCTTTAAATCCAAGGTAAAGAATCGCGATTTATCATATGTGTGGCGAATAGCATACTCGTTGCCTGGCTTATTAGAACGATACTTTACCACATCAGGGAAACGAGACCTTGGTGGAAGTTTGAGTTGAGCCCCTGTGAGTGGATTTATGAGTTCCACTGAAGCGCTATTATCCTCCACAGTAACCAACCAACCGTGAGATGATCCTTTGAACAACTTCCCCCCACGAGCCGGCTTTGGCAACTTATCTAGTTGGTAAAACTTCTGGTCAAGTGGGTCGAACAATGCACAAGACTTTGCGTTATCGTGATCGTATGGCAATAACAAGCAAGGAGATGGATACGGTTTTTGGTGCGGCAGCTTTGGGAAAGGAGAATGCCATGCCACAGAAACACAGCGTAGTCGAACTTTATCAGCATACAATATGACGAGCTCTTCTATAGCCTCCAACAACTCCACTGGCAGCATGGACCACTGACTCATTATTTATGCAATACCTTGTTTAACCTGACAAAAAGGAAAGAGAAACGGAATCACAGTTCAAGGATATGTCAGAACTGCTAAAAAACGGAGGTACAGATGCATAAGAAACATAAAACTAGGGGATCGATCGGAGAGACAGAGAGATGGCTGACCAAAAGAAAAAAAACATGGAAGAATGAATTGATCACTCCAAGAAAGAGAGAGAAAATTCTAAATGATGCATAAGGGGCCAAATTATTCAAAGAAAAAAATAGTAAAACATGGTAATAGCTAGATAAATTGGGCATGGTCAATTACTCCAGGAAAAACATCCCAAAAAGGAGTATTATCAAAGGGGAAGGAAATAGGGAACCGAGGTAATTTTAGCCTAGTTTTGGTCGGATTGTTCTTTACCTATCCAAAACGGGAAATTGGAAATTAGTGTTGTGCTTGGATTACAACTCTACGTGCCATTTGACTGGTAAACTTTTGTTGGATGGGATCCGCTTTGATGACCGGGATCGTTGATATTCTAGATCTCATCAAGAAATCTAGGCATGCCAAAATTGATATTAGTCGGATATTGTTTAATTTATTCTCATAACACATTTATCTCGAAAAAAAATGACCAAACAAAAAAAAATATTAAAACATACACACATTAAAACAAACAGAATCCAGAAAAAGATGAAGTAGAAAAAAGCACATTACTAGTGGTACCTTAGAGGCCAGCCGTGAAAGATGACCAAAGTCTTTGATCGCTAGTAGAGATCTGGGCTAGTGTACGAGGATGGAGCATACATCAAATCCATATATACCAGAAGGGGAAGTAACAAGGAAAGCCTAGTTTTGGTCGGACTCCTCTTTTCCAATCCCAAACACGACATGGATATTAATGCCGGTTTGCCACTCTATTTATTTTTTACGTTTTCATTTTCGCATTTTTTAATTTTAGCTATCTAGCTGGAAAATGAAAAAATTCATTCTATCAAAATGTGTTTGATCTTTGTGATTTATAGAGCAGAACCAAAACCAAAGTCGGTTTTATTACGGGCCGGTATCAAAAACAAATATTTATTCTCATTAAGGTCAATCACTCTTTTTTGGGTTTAGATATAGGGTGCACTTTCTTATTATAGGATTTTATTGGTTTAGGCACTTTCATAGGATGCGCTAGAATTTTAGTCAATTTTCATTTGGTGCCCTAAAGTTTAGGGCACCCCAGTCATAAAATCGTACATTTAAAATTTAGACCGTATATTTTGAATTTAGACTGTACATTTAGGATTTAGACCGTATATTTAGAACTTAGACTGTACATTTGGAATTTAGAAATAGAACCGTACATTTAGAATTTAGAATTTAGCAGTAAAATAAACGTTAAAGGTTTAGGCACTTTCATAGGGTACCCTAGGGTTTAGGCATTTTCATAGGATATCCTAGAATTTAGGCACTGTCATACAATTTTGGGAGAGAGAAAGGGAGAGAGAGACAGAGAGGTTTAGACAGTTTCATAGGGTACCCTAGGGTTTAGGCACTTTCATAGGATACCTTAGGATTTAAGCGCTTTCATACAATTTTGCGAGAGAGAGAGAGAGAGAGAAACGGAACATGCATGGTGAGGCAAGAGAGAGAATCTGATGACACAGGAGTTTTTGGTGCTTTTGAAAAAGAGGCTTGGAGTTGGGCGTGCACTCCACTAAAAATGTGGAGCGGCCTATATATTGCCCAACAAAATATGGGCTAAGGTCCAAAAGAATGGGTCCAATAAGGCATTTAACCCAATTAACCTAAGTATCAGTAATGTGTACCATCCATTTATGAATTCATTTTAGAGTCTATGATTCATAAATTGACAAAAATACCTTGGAGATAAAATTTAACGATGGTTGTTCTCTTACTCGCGCGCTATCTCTCTCTCCCCCTGCTTCTCTCCACTATCGCCTCCCAACCTGAATTGAAAAGAACCGAGCACTTTCTCATCCGTCTCCCTCTCCCTTCTTTTGGTACTTTCCGTTCTCTCTCTCTCTCTCTCTCTCTCTCTCTCTCTCTCTCATCACTATTTGTACAAGCAACTTGGGGTGTGGGTTGGGGTTGGTGCTTATAATGGTCAAGGCGTCTACTTTTTGGGGCACTCCAACAATTTCTACAATTGGGCTTGACTAGAACTCTTTTTTGACCCAAATAAAGGAAAAAAATCCATTACAAGTTACAAAAGAGCCCAACCATTGTGGCCCAATATTAAAAAAAAGCCCAAAAACCATTCTGGCCCAGTATTAAAAAAAAGGCCCAAAAACTGTTTAACCATTTTGTAAATTAAGATGGGTTCTTTATTTATAGGCATCCGTTGCCTTTGAGATTTCAACGTTGGGCGATGTGGGATTGAAGCAAAGATGCATTTACTTTATTCCTTCACTTCAAGTTCGAGCCTTTACTTCATTCCTTCACTTCAAGTTAATTCCTTCACTTCAAATTTAGATCATTTAAAGTGCAAATGCTGTACAATAGAAACTCCAATGCCCTTCTCATCTAGAGAGTACCAAAATACAAAGATAATCATTGTTCACACCTTCACTTCGAAAAAAGCAGGTAAGGAGGCATTCATTTCTTCCTATAAAATGCATTGGACCAGATCTTGTTTGATGTCATTAGGCGCTTGCAGCCTTGCACGTGGTGCTTGCAATGTGTGCGAGCTACACGAGTATGCAATAGTATGGATGAAAAATATATACATACATGTATATGTATTCATATCTTTTAGATCGCGAGCTCACTTGAGTCAGTTAAAAAAAAAAACTTCAAGCTCGGGCTCGGCTCGTTAAACAAACAAGTTGAATTGCGGGCTCGAGCTCGTTCGTTTACTCAACGAACCGAGTTCGAACGAGCTCTTGGTGCATCATTAATAATAATGTTATGATGTGTCTTTTTTTAGTTCTTACTTAGGTGCATCTTCGTAATAATGTTTACTCTAAATGAAGAACTTTATATTTTTTTGACTTAGTGCTTTGGCTTAAAAGTTTAAACTAGATTATTGGTTTTTTTTTGTTGTCTTTATTCAAAAAAAATTTGCATTTGTTAGTTTTGCGACAAGATTTTGTGGTTTCTGGATTCTTCTCGACGAGACGAATCTAACAAGTATTGTGATTGTTCCTGGAAAAATTTTAGGGCACAATTTTTAAGATTAGGCCTAGGGCACTCAAACCCGTTGGGCCGGCCCTGATAATGGTGGCAAATCGAGGGGGGATGGGGCCACAAGGTTGTGGGTTTCAGGTTGGGTTGGGTTAGGTTGTTGGGTAATGAGGGAGGGAGGGCATCAAGGCGAGGCTGGGGCTGGGAAAGGGCTACGGGTTGGACAAATTTTTTATTTACGATTATGGGTTGTAAAATTTAGGGTTATTGTATTTTTGTAACTCTATGGACTCTTTCTCTGTTAGGGTTGAAATTCTTAGTCATAGGCTTCTTTCAAGCTGAAACAAAAAACTAGATACTAGCTTTTAGTCGTGTCTCACTTTGATGTCCAATTTTTTCCCCCAAATCAAGTACACCTATGAGAATAGGTTTTCGATTATAAAATTAAGCTCATCATTTCTTATAACTAGAGGCCGGGCACACGCGAGGCGTGTGCAAGTTGCACTTTGACAAAAAGAACCATATGAGAAAGATGGGATTTGAAATCATACACGTAATAAAGCACGACAGGAGAATGTATGCTCCAAATTTAACGCTTTTTTTTTTTAAAAAGGAAGCACTTAAACAATTCAAATATGCAGATATCCGACCTTTAAATTAACTTCCATTTTCGATTCTCCGAAATCATGAAATTATACTCCCTCCGTCTCAATTTATTTGTCTAATTTCAAATTTATAAAGTTTTACACAATTTTATGATGCAAGTAAAAATCTTATCTTAATAAATTGAAAAACGTTGACAATTTTTCGAGAGACCCCAAATAACATAAATAGACAAATAAATTGAAACCGGATAGTTTCTAATTCAATTTCAACATAATACCGTCATGAAACTTTCCGGATAATTCATTGTGAAATTATGGATTCTTGTCGTGCCTCCGAGCAATTTTTAGTGCTGATCATGTACCACATAGTACTCATGCGCGCGATCTAGGCCATTCACACTGATGCCAACATGGAATTTATTGATTTCCATAAACGACATGTAAACAAACAATTCCTTTTCTTCAGCCTCCATTTTCAACCAATTTGGATTTGGATTTCGTGATAGAGAGAATAACGATGAATCAGTTTCGGCGAGTCTGTCCAAACAAATAAGTTTTGACGTGGAGCGGTTACTTTTTTTCTCGGCTTAACGGTTACTTTTTTCCCCTGTTACTTCTTTACCCCTATGATCAATGAAGTTAATGGGGGAGTTAAATTAAAACGGTTGTAAGAACTTGTTTTCTGAGGGATGATAATGGAAAACACTTTTGTAACAGGGTTTTAAAATTGGGTTACACTAAACTTGTGCTCCCCCTTTATAAAAATGCATGAGTCCTGACCTGATCCTTATCATATATATAAAATGTTATCGACAAACGCATCGTCAAATGCACTTGACTAATTCCAATGACCTAAAATCCACAACTGGCTAACCCTCTATTGGGCCCAAGGTTTGAATTTTTTTAGTGGAATTTGAACATGCAAGATCTCATAGAAACTAAACACTTATTGCTTTCTGATGACCACTTGACCAAATCCCTTGGGATTAATAAATTCAAGTTCATTGGGCACCGTTATTATATTATCTAAAGCACTTTTATTCCGCAAAAATAGACAATTTGTTAACTGTTTTTTACAAATTCAAGTGATCCGATAAAGTGGGTATGATTGTCCCCTCAATTTGGGTTCCTTTCAACAGTTTGATGGATAACTACAGAAAAAATATTTTTCTTTCTTATAACGACGGCGAATTTAAACTTTAAACTAAGAAATTTGAAAAGAAAAATTGCGGTCGTAAATGTAGAAAGTAAATGAGAACAATTACGGTCGTAAATTTAGAAAATAAATTATTACAAATTTCCTATAATAACGGTAAGAAATAAGAATTGAAAGTAAGAGATTCACTAAATTCGAATTAGGCTTGACAAGCCCAACAAGTGCAACAATTGTAGAAGTAGTAAGCAAGTTGTAAGATATTCGGGCATGAAGGTGTCTATTGGGCCTTGGTTGAAATGCTTGCTATACACACCACCACAAGGATGCTGGATAATGGGCCTTGAAAATTGGTTTAAAACAGATCGTGGGCCCTGGGAATATATCGAAGTCAACCTTTCTCGCATAACAAAAACGAAAATGATTGTGACACACACACTCAACCACACACACATTCACATTCACATGCGGTGGGACCCACTCCAGTGGGACCCACCGGTGGGTCCCACCGCGTGTGAGTGTGTGTGTGGTTGTGTGTGGTTGAGTGTGTGTGTATGTATCACTATTCTAACAAAAAAACTGATCCGGTGTCCCAGCAACCACCTGCGATCTACATTTTCTAGGGCCACCTAGGGTAGTAAATAAATTGAGTCATTTGTGAACTATACGAAATTCGATCGAGATTGGTTTAAAAGGTTAACAAATTCGAAATTCTTGGTAAGTGAATTCTTTGAAATTCGGTGTCGTTTATGACGAATATTCAAATGAGAAAAAATACGTGAGAAGATGGAGAGGGAGGAAAGAGAGTGTTTTAATCTCAGCCTTTGATTTTAAGGGCTGAGATGGAGTATTTTTTTATGTATTTTCTTATGCGTCCCCAAAACCTACCCTGTATAAAAAAAAAAGGGGTGTGAATATCATTTTCCAAATTTTACCAAAGGAGAGAGAGGTATACCAAATAAGTTCTCTACTTCATTAGGTGTTCTTAGAAATGACATTCACAAAGCTCAATACTCCAAAACCAACAAATTAGGATGACAAGTGCTTTAAGGGAGTAATTGAACCGTCTCTATTGTCCGGATGACAATAGTGTTTTCTTACCGATAAGAATACACAATTAAAGAGCAATTTTATTGTCCGTCCATTAAAGAGACGGTAACGATAAATGCTACTTACGGAGTACTTAATTAGTACTACTCCCTCCGTCCCAAATTGCTTGCAATGATGGGTTTACGAAAATTATTTTTCAAAAAAATTACACCAATTTTCTCTACTCAATGAGATCTTCAAATTGATGTAAAATTTTTTGAAAAGAAACGAATGCTTATACATTATTTTTTGTGTCTAAAATGCAAGAATTCCCAAAAAAGGCGAGCAATTTGGGAAGGATGGACTAATAGATATTCCCTCCCTCATTTATTGTTTGTTTCTTCCCGGCATATTAGGAAATTTCCTGTGCGCGTACTTGGAAAGGTGTTCGGCCTGAAAATTATTAGGTAAAACCGTAGGACGGTAGGAGTACTCTCGCGTGGCACTGACGTAATAACTCCACCAATCAGATTCCTACACGTGCCACCCGTTTCTGATTCTATCCAATCAAAAATCAACCTCCAATGCTGCGTCGAACTGGATTTATTCCCATTTTAAATCTTTTACCCCACACTGCATCGCGGGATCGAGTCCTATTCCCCCCTCCCCCATGTAATAGATTAGGAATGATGAATGACAAAAAAAAAAAAAAAAATTCAAACTTTCCTTCGAATAAAATACTAGATTTTTCGTTTTTTTCGTTTTGTCCTTATTCAATTTTTTTTTTTTGTATTTGTTAATTTTCGGTCAATTTTTTGTGCTTTCTTGGCTTGTCTCAACGAGAGAAATCTAAAAAGTATAAAATTATTAGCAAAACTTAAAGTTTTGTAAATAAAAACGAAAAATAATTCAAACAATCGGAGCACTGCCGCAACACGTGCACAGCACCTCCCCTGGTCCCTAACAATATACAAACAATCCAGTTTTTGTTAATCAGGGGTGCTTTGGGTAAAAAACCAAAAACCAAAAAACCACTTTTGTCCTTATTCAAATTTTTTTTGCATTCGTTTGTTTTGGATCAAGATTTTGTGGTTTCTGGATTCCTCTCGACGAGACGAATCTAACAAGTATAAAATTATGGTCAAAACTCAAATTTTTTTGAATAAAGCCAAAATAGGTGGATTATTGGCCAATAATCCACCTATTTTGGCTTTATTCAAAAAAATTTAAATTTTTTGAATAATTTTATACTTGTTAGATTCGTCTCGTCGAGAGGAACCCAGAAACCACAAAATCTTGATGCAAAACAAACGAATGCAAAAAAAAATTGAATAAGGATTAGGTCATTATGCTTCTAGAAATCATAGACTGAACCATATACCGGAGTACTACAATGTTTTAAACCAGGATTAGGTCATTAAGCCAATCTCTGCTCATTCCCATTCAAATCTCAGATTTTTCTACCCACTGCCAATATTCTCTTTAACCTATCACGTGTATGCCCTTTTTTGGGTTTTGTTAATGTATGCCACTAAGGCACAATGAGTCTAATTAAACTTGCTTTTGTTTAAAAAAAGTAAAAATATTTTACATTAACTCCTATATTTGTCTTTATTTTCATGGGACATTTAAGTTTGAAACACTAGTCATAAATTAATGTTACCAAAAGTGAGTTTAATTAGGCTTATTGAATGAACTTTATCATGTGCCTTAGGGGCACACATTAACAAAACCCTTTTTGTACTCCCCGCAATTACGTTTTGTACACCAATGGAACCCATTAATTTGACAATTGGAGCCGCCTTTGTAATTTTATTTCTAATTAATGAGATATGTTTTCTCGGTTAAAAAAAAAACAATTGGAAAAGGATGGCATGGTTCTCGTGCTATCTCATTAGATTCTAACTCCTTTTATCTAAAATTCCATCGGTTATTTGGACACCTTGAAACTAAAGTCATCTGCCTTTGCAGGAGTAATACATACGATAATATTGTTCTACTATAACAAGCTGAAGTTATTGTCATAGAAAAATGAGAAAACATTCTTTATTGACTTTTTAATACTGCAGTAAGTTGTAAAACTTTAATGTTTGCATTTCAGCACTAATAATGCAAGTTTTTGTATTTTCGGGTGTGAGGTCCCGTGCATTGGACATATTGTTTGCCCGTCAATGCTCAAAAGTAGTTCATTTAGTGTAACAAGCAATGTATTGCTACTTTACTAACCGATATTCTCTACTTAAGCTTTGGCCATCTCACTTATAAGCAGTGGTTGTACTACTTTGTGCGCACGGAGCCTCGTGCTTATTCTCATATCAATTGATAGCCAAATTGAAATTGTTAGACAACTCAAAATTTGCAACTCTGGCATATAATATGATTTACAAAACCCCTTCCATTCAATATGACGGTGCTCAATGCAAATGTCACAATTTCTGATCATGTAGATTTTGGCTAGGAACCCATCACGATACAACTAAGTATAACCCAAATCGATCAAAACATTTTAACAACTTAAAGGGCCGGGTAATTAAAAAAAAATGCAGCATTATTTGCACTTCCTCACGTAAAAAGTACTGTAATACTTTTCCCACCATAAATCTAAACAAAGACAGAATTTAGAGTGTCGGAGATTTGATTCGAAACAACAAACATATCCTTGATTACGGGAACAATGCAACATTATTCAGTTTGGAATATATTTCCAATTTCTTAACTATCACTCGTACCACTGTTTGACCAAGTGATCAATTCACCATTCATAATCCAAAAAAAAAAAAAAAAGATCTTTCAGCAAAATACCCATTCATTTTTCTCCTTCTGTTTAATGAATTCCACAACAAAACAAGAACATCTTCAGCCATTTGTTTCCTCTTTCATCTACAGTTGTTTCCTCTTTCATCTACAGTCAGGCAGCTTCAATGGTTGGAGTATTTCTTTTTCTTCTTGTCCATCTTGTGCCTTCCCAGGCGCTTGTGCCTTCCAGCCCTATACAAAAGAAATACTCCAACAACATAATTAGGCTATCTATACACATTTGTAGTTCTGGGAAACAACATAAAGAAGAGAGTGTGAAAATGGCCATAATTTAAAAGATAAGACTTACACTGAATGCTTCTCATTGAAGTGCTGGACTTTCGAGCACTCATTCTCAAACGCGTTCCAACAGGTCGCGCACTCCACCTTGTACTTCGAGTGGGTGTTCATGTTGTGGCTTCTCATACCGGCTTTGTCGAAGGTCTTGGTCAAATGCCCCTCACAGTGCACACAAACAGATGCCATCCAGAAAGTTGGGTCTGCCATCAAATTGTAAAAATTCAGTTTTTCCCTCTCTCTCTTCTCTCTCGTCTATCTCTGTTCTTGGTTTACAGTAAATGTTAGAGAGACAGAGAGAGAGTAGTTTTCCTCGAAGAATCCAAGAATTGAGAACACAACAGAAATGAAAATTCAGTTTTTCCCTCTCTCTTCTCTCTCTTGTCTATCTCTGTTCTGGGGTTACAGTAAATGTTAGGGTTTACGATCATGAGACTTCAACAGAAATTTAAAGAAAGATAGGGTTTTGGACTTACGAACGAGAGAGAGAGAGAGACGGACGGCGATGTCTGATCGATCACACAGATACAACTGCAAAACTGATAAACTCTCGGCAGTATTTTCAGAAATGAAGAAGAAAGGTGAAGAATGAGATTGATCTTTGTATTGAATTGTAACTGTCCTTACAAGAACGGTGGATCAAGAATGGTAAGGTGAGGGAGGAAGGAGAGAGAGAGAGAGAGAGAAGAGTTTTGGAGGGAAAACAGAAATGTAACTAATCCACCCCCTCTCTCCTGCTCACTCGTCCCTTTTATGCCTAACAACCTCGACTACATTTACAACTGAAACAGAATTACAGAAATACAGAAACAGAAATACAGCAGAGTCCCTCAACTTAGGACAAGATACACTTTAACCCCTGAAGTTTCCTACTTCGATGTTCATGCTTTCAAGATTCTTACGAAATGACTAAAGTTAACAATATGAAGTCCACAATAATGTCCATTTTCAGAACTGTTTTTCTTTTCAAAACTTTATAAAAATAGTTTTCGAAAAAAACAAACAATATATACACACACACATACATCTATTTCTATCTAATATATAAAGGAGGAGCACAAGTTTAGTGTAACCCAATTTTGAAGCCCTGTCACAAAAGTGTTTTTCATTATCATCCCTCGGATAACAAGTTTTTACAACCGTTTTAATTTAACTCCCCCATTAACTTCACTAGAGGTTGGGGCACACGCGCTGCGTGTGCAAGTCAAACTTTAATTAAAAAAAAGACCCATAAGCACATGGTTTGAGAATTTTATCAAAATTCGACTTGCACACACATTTGCATTTGCATGAACATGTAGTATTATTTTTAGAATGCTTGTGGCATCGTAGAACTTATTTTTAGGTTTGTGGCATCGCATGTGCACAACTTTGTGAGTTAGAAATGAAGTACATAATTCACGGGTTATTATTTAGATGTAGATCATGAGATATGATAATGAAACTAACAAACTATCATAACTTGACTGTAAAACTTAAGAAGAAGATGAAGAAAATAAGGATAACCAAATGAACAATTTGTTTCCACAAACCCCCACATCTGCACTTGCATTTAAATGAACTAGTCGAGCCCGACGTGCTTCGCACGTCACTGTGTGCTCAGTGGTTAAGGATTGTTCAGTGATGAAAGGTGTTGTTCAATTTTTGCAATAATAACCTATGTGTATGCATATTGTATAAGTGGATTGAATCGAAGACGAAAAGCTACATGAAGATTAAAGAGGCATTGAACATAGAAATAGTGTTTCGAAACGAAGGTGTGGATATCATTAGACATTGAAGACCGAAATATTGAAGGATTCAAAATATTGTCATGGCCTCTTGTGTACAAAGTGATTGAAAATCTGTGAAAACAGATATGTTAGTATATACAAAGCTATTTCCAATAAAAATAGCTTGTCAAAAATTAAATTCTTCAATGCTGATTTATAAGTCTTTCTTCTTCTTTCAATTTTTGTCAGCAATTAGCGGACGTGGATGGTCTTTCATCTTATTTTTCAGAATCCTCTATTTCATCTTGCTCCATGGCTGTTGTAGATTGACATTTTTTTTTTTTTTTGGGGGATGAAGATTTGGCTTTTGCTTGCTTGGAATGGTCTGCTGTGGCAGGAATTGCAGTGACTACACCAAGGGGAATTTCTTGTTCAACTTCTATGATTTTAGACAGGTTTTTTACGGTGATAATAGTGAACAAGCACTGCAATGATTCTCCTAGGCCCGATTTGTACGCTCAAAGACGAACGGCAAACTCCATTACAAAACTACCAATTTTCCCCAGTACTTACACCTGTTGTCTTACACACTCCACTCCACACACACACACAAAGATGCTATAAATAAGAAACGGACATGTACATACATGTCACAGACAATGCCAATTTGGCAGAAAAACAGAAAATCACAAAGTCTAACGTCAAAGAATCAGGAAACTGGAATTAAAGATTGTGTCCATTATCCGAGTGAAACGATTTACAAAGAGCCTTAAGGTTGGGTACCCATAACATTTTCCGGCATAAAAGAGCTTTTATGGCTTCCATTAATTGTGTGGCACAAGGGCCACGTGAATAAACTTGCATCCAGCGACTGTCAAAGTTCTTTTTTGTTTCTTTCCAGGCCAAAAAGTTATCCTTCCGAAGCTGTACAAGGCAAAAACTCGTCAACGCATGCTCCCCAAAAAATATAAGTCAAGAGGTGGTCTGAAGCCAAAAGTACTTTCTAGTTTGAAATGCCCGTTCAGTTTCATTTTACATTGCCATATTATCCAAGAATTCAAAATCACAAGAGTCTGTTTTTTCTTAACGGTTTCCTATAAGCATGAAAATCCAAGCACACGAGTTGATGATTCACGACATGACATTGACACCGACTCTCCGACATGAAAATTTCGAAAGGTAGGACACTGGGGACATTTTTTAAATTTTTTTTTTTATGTATTCAATCATGCAAATAAAAAAATGAAAAATTAGGCTCTAATTATGAATATGTAACACCATGTATACCTTTAAAGTTAAATCTTATTTATCATTGCACCATTCACAAAAGCATGCTAACAAAAAACGTTACATCATCTATATCTTCATAATTAATGGACCATCATCTATCACACAAGAAAGTACTTCCCTAAGCTTTAACTAAAGCATGCTCTTCATTTAACACTCCCGAAGCATTTCATATAGAATTCCAAACGAAAAAACATGGACACTTCGGATTTGAGTGTTGGACAGATGTTGTGCTAGTGTCGTTGTCTGGCAAGTGTCTGACATTGGTACCTGACCACCGACTATATGTCCGTGTTCTCTTATGACTAACAGTGGTGCGAGGGCAATACATAAATACAAACGAGACTCTTATGACTAATAGTGGGGCGAGAGCAATACATAAATACTCATTTGTATTGCTGTTTGGGAACGATGACTTGAGATTTACCATTGGAAAAAGGTTACTGGGATAGCTCACAAATAGCTAACGAGGTGAGACCTCGATCTAAGGAAAATCATACATTTTTTCTTCTTTTTTATTTTTGTGGTTGGACCAAACAAATTTGGCTTCTGTAAGGAATCTGGATGGAAAGGTACGTAGCATACCATTACAGTGATTCTCGAGATTATCTCTTGGTGCTGAGAAGGAAGCTTTGAGTGTTAGCTACAAGAATAGGTGCCATAGTTCCCTTTTCCTATAGAGAATTAAGCAACGAGTATATGTTATTAATTTTATTCAGGAAAGCAGTTTATCCAAACCAACTAAAGCAACCTTACTTAACAAAACCTCAGAACCAGAATCCAAACAGACCTCTCAATTCGAACGTTCAAATGCCATCTCAATATACACAATACAAAAATTCTTCACCATTGGAGCTGAATGAGTGTACATGTTCAATTTCCATAACTCTGACTACCTTACCAATGCTTTTAAATATGCATATCCCTAAATAGAGATGTAGATAGAGTAGTATGTGAATTCTAAAATTTACCTCCCCTCCGATCTCTGGATTGCTTGGATTTTTCAAAAGAACAGCTTCAGGGTAGTGAAGTACTTGGCCAGTTATGTGGTCCTCGGCTGCTGGCATGATCCTTGCCTTTCATCTGATACAGCCATGTGTCGAAACCTAGTCATGTATCGATAGATTTAATCAATTTAGTTCAAACCTCGACAACAACTCAAAATAATCTCATTGCTTCTTGGCTTTTTGGAAATGCAATAAACAATATGAACTTTATCTTACAATCTTTCTTCAAGCTTGAATACAATACTTCCCTGGTAGATATTAACATCAGGGCATCCCTCTTGGTGCTCAAATATTCCATAGGAGGAGAAACCTGAGCAGCCACGCAGCATTATGGATCTGCAAGCAGGATTCATATAATCAGCATAGTTAGTCTCATAAGAATTGCAATGCAGCAAGATATGGGCAGCCACACAGCATTATGAACTTGCAAACAGGATTCAGATAATCAGCATAGTTAGTCTGATAAGAATTGCAACAAGATATCTGTTTGGAAACTAACTGCGCTGATTATGAAGACATCAACAGCACCTTTTATCAATGTTTAAATCAGATCAGACTTCCATGTACTTGTAAAATAGAGTTCAATTTGATTTTCATCTTCGGTAATGACGCTACGTGTTCCTTCTAGCCTACCCAACAGCCATAGAAATTATTAGTTAGCTAAAATTTTGAATTACAACACAAATTAGCTATTAAAAAACACACTGCAATTATTCTCAAAATTATAGCTTAAGAAAACAAAGAACTCACATGCCACATTTTCCACCACGATCTTCTGGTTTTCCCGAACGACGTCCCAGTACCTACAATCAATTAAACTTAATTAAAAAAGTTCAACATCTTGCCCAATAAGGCGGTAATATTATATTCTTATAAGCAAGAAAATGTAGGACGCTTTTGTTTCCTTCTCTATTTGGTTCTAGTACCTTATCCTTCCCATTATATTGGTTTCCCGTGACCATTCCCTGAGGGGAAGACAAGGTGAAATTGACAAGGCCATTTTTCATCACAACTTGGGAATTAGAGACATGCACTATGAGTAGAAGTTACCTAAAAAAATTCAGCTAAGTGACAAAATCACTGTAGTTTTACATGCTGATCCATTATATGCAAATAGACTGGAGGAAAGACCATTGGTTCTTGGTAGTTGGTGCTTCTTGAACAATTTCTGCAATCAAACCAACCAAAGATTAAAAAAGAAGGAAGATAGAAAAATTGGGAGCAGCAAGTTTAGTGCTTGTGTGTTTCTGTCTCTAAACTTCGCAAAGTTATGTACTGAATTCCATAAACCACGACTTAAACATGTTCAGATATTGAATTTATCAAGGGAAAAATGGACGGAAAATCAAATATTTGGAGATGTATATACCTTTAGGAGAAACAGACCAAAACAAAGGATTTTATGAGAATACCTTTGGTCAATGCCCATCTGTCTATCGTTTTGAAGTCGACACATTTTCAGTCAATGCCCATTTGTCTATCCCTCTTCATTAGAGGTTGATTACTACTTAGCCAAAAAAATTACCAATTAGACTCGATTATTACTTACCCAAAAAAATAACAATGAGACTGTTATATTCAGGGATGTAAATCACCGTCAAATAATATACATTGTTTCATCATATATAAAATCTCAATACACTGTCTGTTGTAAAATGAATTCTGCACATTTTTTCCAAACGCTTTACAAATTCAACAATACAATCTGACCATAGTTCAAAAAGCCAAAACACAAAATGTAAAAGGCGAAAAAAAAGAAAGAAAAAGAATAAGCTCCCAAAGACCCCCCAACAAGCTAATTTTGAGTGATTTAACTAATCATACCAAGTAGCTGGTTCATTTAAAAGAATAAATATGCAATCGTGCTTACATGTGTGATGGAAGTTAAAGAATAGATAAAAACATCACATCAATAGTAGCATAGCCAGATTAATCAGCATAGAAAACGCATAAAACCTTACGTTTGCCAACTCTATATTCGTTGTGATTAATTGATCACCGATATGCTAAAACGGGCTGTCTACTCCACCCATACAGCAACTTTGCAGGATCCGCAACAGCCAAACCGCTGCCAAATCTTCCGAGTCGTATGC